>CAMZMU010000041.1:131792138-132283717 GCA_947311845.1 Poa pratensis | reverse complement strand
CAAAATTTCTAAGGAGGAAGTCATGTGAAAAGTATAAAATAATACTAAGGACTTAATTATGCATGCCATGCTTATGTAAATGCTCTAAGGAAAGCAAGCAAACAAGATGTTCCAAAAATAACTAAGGACCAAAGAGGTCAAACAATAAGTCAAAATAATTTCTAAGTAAAATTCATAAAATAAGGTGTTGGTATTTTTTCTAAGGAAATATACTTTTAAAACAATAGTTGTAAAATTTCTAAGGACAAACACTTGTCAAAAAACACTTAGGAAAATATTCTAAAACCACTAAGTTTTCAAGATGCTAAATTTTTCTAAGGAAAAATTTAACACTTTTAAGATGTTGAAATTTTCTAAGGAACTAGTGTTGTCAAAATAATTATCAATATATTTTCTAAGGAAGGAAAATACTTTGTTAGGTGAGGTGAAATATTCCTAAGTTATTCTACATCTAACATGTTCATAATTACTTAGCTAAATTTTCTATTCGGAAATAATGTGGAGAGCAATTTTAATATAATTTACTTAAAATAACACCTAAAAGCAATAAAAACAAAATACATGCAAAAACATAGAAAAACACTTCTACAAAATACTAGAGCAATTCTACGACCATAACTTAGACAAACAAAATTAATGCAAAAGAGTTTGCTCAAAAATCAATTTTTTATAATTAAGTTATAGCCAAAATATCAATTAAACCACTTTTTAAAATTGTCTAAATTAATTTCATCGAAACCTCAAACTAAGCATATATAAAGTTTCTACACATTATAAGCTTTCCAAAAATATAAATTTCATAAATTTTGGATAAACGAGTAAAAATTAATAATGAATCTAATTTGCAGGGACCTATTCGTGATACGCAGGGGCTAAACGGAAGAAAACTGAAAAGACTTCTGCGCTGGAGTCCCTGGCCACGTGACGTCCTCTGGTTGGGCTGGAGCTGCGCTGACGGTGCTGACTGGACGTTGACTGGCTGACGAGGCTGCTGACTGGGCTGCTGACGGAGAAGCTGACGAAGCGTCGACCTGGCGGCCTCTGATTCGCCAATACCTATTCACTGATGGATCTAATCCTAGCCGTCGAAAACAGATCTAACGGCCCTGGATCTACTGACCAAAAGCGAGCGGCGCGGCTGGCTGGAGAAACTCCGATGACGAAGCTCCGCGGTGGCGCCATGGTCAGCATGGACGCATGCGACGGAGGAGGGGGTTCAGGATGCGCGAGTCGTACCACTGGTGCAGAAGGTCGCGGCGAAGACGAAGGCGTGGTCGCGGATGAAGGTAACACTCTGGTTCGGCCGCGATCCTTCGCCGGGGTGGAGACGAGCTTCGGTCGAGCACGGTCTCGGCGATCTGGCGCACAACAGAGTACGGGGCGAGGTCACACGGATGCGCAACAACGAGAGAAGAAGGATGGGAGGGTTAGGAAGGCTCGGAGTGGTCCATGCTCACCGGATTTGCAGTTCTCACCGTCGGCAATGGCGGATGGCGGCGGCGCAATACGAGCAGCCTGGGCGCTTTGGTGGAACTTTTTGAGGGGAAAAGGGAGGGGGTCGTGGGGTTTATATGGGGGAGAGATGGATGCGAATCTCGTAGCAAATCATCACGAATTCGGTTCCGATTTTAGCTAGGGTTCGGAGTTCGTTTCTTGCACGGGACATTGAAGACGATGACGTCAGTGCTTGCGTCATGGATGGGTCCCACATGTCAGTGAGGGAGAGGGAGAGTTGGGCCGTGGGCCGGTGCTGGACAGACAGCTGCTGCGCGCGCGAGAGATAGAGGGAGGAGGAGAGTTGGGCTCGGCCCAGTAGCTAGGGTTTCGCATTTGTTTTTTTCTGATTCTTTTCTTTCTGAAAATCTTTCAATTATTCATAACTTTTAAATTATGAATCCTTTTGGATCCAAACTAATTTCTATAGTTTTGTAAAAGCCAACTCTTTAATTTGAAAACCTCAAATAATATTTTTCAAAACATTTTGTAAACTAAATTTTTGAAATGTGTTTAAATGAATATTAGACACTTAATGTCATTTGAAATCTATAGGGTTTTTATAAATTCCTTTTGAACTTAAATTTTAAAACCAAAGCAACATAGGAGTAATATGATTTATATCCCTCAATAAAATATCTTATAAAAACTCAAACAGTTTTAATAAGGGTTTGATAAATCAAAATGAATTTAGAACTCATTTTAGAATCCAAATACTTATTTTGTTTCAAAAGTAAAACTATAAAACTTGAAAATAGAGAATAGGAGTAATAGAATAATTCTCAATACAAACAAACTATTCACACCAACACACTTTTCTATTAGAAATCATTTTGATTTCTAAACTAGGTTTTTAATAAATAAACAATATGACACTTGATGTCAAAAGTAAAATAGGTTTTAAAACAAATCAAAGGTGGCTTTAAATACCACAAGATAAATATTTGCAAATATTTGTATTGCAACAGATTCAAATAATTTCACAAGCACACTATCAGAACAATACATTCATAAAAGTCAAAAGAAAAACTTGGAGCATAGATGCTCTACTAGTATATTTTCTTAAATATGTTTTCAAGTGGAAATTTATTTCCCACTTTTGAATTAACCAAATGCAAACAATGCTATATGATGATGAATGCATGCATGAATTTTCTTTTTAAAGCAAAATATGTAATAGTTTTCAAAAGTTTTAAATTTTTCTGATTTTTCAACTTTTTGAAAACTTGGGATGTTACATACTACCACCCTTAAAAGGAATCTCGTCCCCGAGATTCGGAGAGGATAGAAAGAAAGATAGGTTTGGGCAACTGGGTTTGAAGCATCTGGGTGGCTACCACCCTTAAAAGAAATTTTGTGGGCAAGCTAGAATTTTTGTCTTCAACTCTTGAGTAGTATTTCATCGCCCTTTATTTTCTGGTATAGCATGTACCAGCTCCTTGTTGGGATTGAGGTCTTGAATCCTTGAGTAGAGCTTTCCCTCACGGCAGAGCTGTAGGGTAACCACAGTCCGTTGAACTCCATTTGATACTGAAGGGTCACTCCATGGGTCAATCTGAAGACCAAGATGAGAGGATTTCACAACAACCACATTATCATAACTCACTTTTGTTATCTGTGGCTTTAACTTCTCAGCTTCCAGCTTCCCTTCAACTAACGTAACTCTCCTGGTAGGCAAAAACTTCCAATGCAGGTTACCTCTAAAACTTGGTTTGTGTTTATCCTCACCGTATATCATACGTTTCGGCAACCCTTGCCTAACATAGGGCTATATATATTACCATTCTATGGTCTAGGTTTTTCATCATCGCCTCTCTTGTAGGTATGTCTCTCAAGACTCCTCCTTGATGTGATAAACTTTTCATATCTTCTTGTTAATACTTCAGTTGCACATTTCTGATCCTTCTTGTTGGTTCAGTTGTTGTATCCAAGGATAGACATGGCATGGAGCTAGGATGTGATTGTTCCTTCACACAATGAAGTAACCAAAGTTGGGAAGTTTTCCTCCGTTGAATGGCTGGTAGTACCATAGGGAACTGGTCCTCAGATACTTGTTGTCAAAAGGATAAGGCATCTGGTTTGGTTTAGCATGGATGAGTGGAGATAGAAAGATACTAAGGAAGAATCCTACCCAAACACGGCAGATCAAGGCAATTCATCTTACAATCAACATCTAACAAGCATCACACCAACCAACAGATTCAACAAACCACTAGTATTTTCATGCCACAAAGGTTGACATGATCAATACACTAACACGATATTCGTTGTTCTAATTAGGTGGTGGTCTCTAGTCTATCTCCTTCTTGAATGCTTCAAGTTCTTCTTCAACTTTCTTCAAAATCTTCTAAGTGTTTGAGATCTGAATCTGGGTTCTTCAATGGTCTTGCATGCATGTATTGCTTCGTGTTGACTCGTAGAATTGCATATGAAGCAATAGACTTAGACTTATAAGGACATGGTCATCTAGAATAAGAGAAGATGTTTTCAGAAGGTAGTGGTAGATGAGAATACAAGAAAGATAAAATGAAAAGTTTTGTTTTTAGAAAACTGAATAAACATAGATTTTCAATCCTATGGTCAAACCTATTTCTATCCAAACCTATGGTTTCGAACCTACAGGCAGCACAGTGCTCTGATACCATCTGTAGCGTACCTGCACTTAGAAATTGGCAAGGTACCTGTGTATAGTGCAAACCCTTGGATCGTTTCATTTGCACACACAGTTTATGATGAAGTATCACAACAAAGTATCATTATTACATCGAATGATCCAGACTTGGTAAAATATTCATTACAACTTGCATAGCATATAGCTAGCTTGAAAGAGTAAAGCAGCGGAAATAAATCTTCATGGAGTCCTCATCCTCTGCATGTGCCACAGGCAAAACATGTTGGTTGCAGACTCGAAACCCTTAACGAAACTCACTCGTCAGAACAATCTGCAACAAATAAAAATTTGCAATAGAGTGGGTCAGAACCATTAAAAATGGATCTGGCAAGTGACACTATGTGGACACTTAATGGAATAACTCTATAGCCTATATGCATATTTGGCTGGTGGAGTTCAAGGCTATTTTGCATAAAAGCCAATTTTGCCTAACACTTTGTAAAACATTTTCTTCAAATGTTTGAGACAATATGGCATGAAATCCATAGTCTCGTCTACCCTTGTTCACCCATCAAGTTTTACTTAGAGAAATAAGATGTTGGGAGCCTCTGTTGCCATCCTTGATCAGCTGCTTCAAATTGTCCGTAACCGGGGACACGGCTAAGTACTTAGTTTTAACTCTGCAGAGGTTGTGCACTTTCACCATTAGACCCAACAAACCCAAACTATCCTCAAGCACTCAAATTGTGCTAAGGAAAAGGAGAGAGTTGAGACGAGACTTTTTAGAAGCATTTTCCCATCCCATGCCGACTTGACGCGCTCCCATTCTAACCATTCTACCACCACCTGTCAAGTCGGGACGAGTCCACGCAACTTAATCCATCTAGCCAGAGCCCATATGACTAATGGCTGCACGGTAAGCAACTTCACTTAGAGAAACATTGGTCCCTTTAATCCTGGGTGGCAATCCACAAGTGAATAAACACTCAACTCTGGCAGCCATGCAATCCCAAATCCACCCAGGTGATAAATTAACTTAGTAGAATTTAAGCTTTAAATAAAACAAATTTGCATAGCATCAATAATTCTACCAAGTTATCAATAGGATTCTAGACACAACTAGTGTAAAGGAGAGAGTAGTTTTAGCATAGCAATACTATCCTACACATGCATATAAGGAAATACACCAAGTCATGCATAGAAAAATACTTAGGAAATTTATGGGGGTGTGCCACTTGCCTTGGCAAACAGAAGTGTAGTAGTAGCAGTTGCAACCACTTTCGTCTCTCTCCGGAATTTCTAACACATCAAACAATACACAATAAATATGCAGCCAAACAATATTTAAGAAAATATGACATGCATGAGATGCAGAATGATACAAGGCAATGTGGTATGAAAGACAAGCAAAACAAAATAAGGGAAAGACAACAAAATAACATTATCCCATTCAGCTAAGGCAAGGTCAAGGTAGAGAAAAATAAATTTGATAAAACCACCACTTGAAGGTTGTAAGGCTACTCTAAGTCTTCACAAGTTTGGTCTTCAATTAATCTTCAACCCCTTTGTAGGTTCTGTTGTTCTTCAATGGTCTTCAATTAGCACTCTATGAACTTAGTCTTAAACACCAAGGACTTGGCCTTTGTCCAAAGTGAGACAAAACTTAGAAAGAGAGAGGATAGAAGGAAAGAACTAGTTGGTCTTCCAAAAATCTTCTCCAGGCTTCCTTGTAGCTTTCTTCTTGGTGTATTGACTTCATTTAATTTGGTAGACTTGAAGGTTCTACAGTCTTGATGATTTTGGCAGTACCAAGGTTGGTCTTGAATATAACTTAGCCACCATGAAGTAGGAAGAAAGGAGAGAAAGGAAAGAAAGACTTAGAAAAAGGTAGGATGGTTGGTCTTCATGAATTTCCTCTTGATTTCTTCTAAGTACTTTCTTCTTGGAGATGCTTCTGGAGTCTTGTTTTCTTGCTAAGTCCTTCTTTGTTTCTTCATTGTTTGCACTAATTACCATGCATCCTCAAAATTTCTAAGGAGGAAGTCATGTGAAAAGTATAAAATAATACTAAGGACTTAATTATGCATGCCATGCTTATGTAAATGCTCTAAGGAAAAGCAAGCAAACAAGATGTTCCAAAAATAACTAAGGACCAAAGAGGTCAAACAATAAGTCAAAATAAATTCTAAGTAAAAGTTCATAAAATAAGGTGTTGGTATTTTTCTAAGGAAAAATACTTTTAAAACAATAGTTGATAAAATTTCTAAGGACAAACACTTGTCAAAAATAACACTTAGGAAAATATTCTGAAACCACTAAGTTTTCAAGATGCTAAATTTTTCTAAGGAAAATATTAACACTTTTAAGATGTTGAAATTTTCTAAGGAAATAGTGTTGTCAAAATAATTATCAAATATTTTCTAAGGAAGGAAAATACTTTGTTAGGTGAGGCGAAATATTCCTAAGTTATTCTGCATCTAACATGTTCATAATTACTTAGCTAAATTTTCTATTCAAAAATAATGTGGAGAGCAATTTTAATATAATTTACTTAAAATAACACCTAAAAGCAATAAAAACAAAATACATGCAAAAACATAGAAAAACACTTCTACAAAAATACTAGAGCAATTCTACGGCCATAACTTAGACAAACAAAATTAATGCAAAAGAGTTTGCTCAAAAATCAATTTTTATAATTAAGTTATAGCCAAAATATCAATTAAACCACTTTTTAAAATTGTCTAAATTAATTTCGTCGAAACCTCAAACTAAGCATATATAAAGTTTCTACACATTATAAGCTTTCCAAAAATATAAATTTCATAAATTTTGGATAAACGAGTAAAAATTAATAATGAATCTAATTTGCAGGGACCTATTCGTGATACGCAGGGGCTAAACGGTGAAGAAAACTGGAAAAAATCTTCTGCGCTGGAGTCCCTGGCCACGTGGCGTCCTCTGGTTGGCCTGGAGCTGCGCTGACGGTGCTGACTGGACGTTGACTGGCTGACGAGGCTGCTGACTGGGCTGCTGACGGAGATGCTGACGAAGCGTCGACGTGGCGGCCTCTCATTCGCCAATACCTATTCACTGATGGATCTAATCCTAGCCGTCGAAAACAGATCTAACGGCCCTGGATCTACTGACCAAAAGCGAGCGGCGCGGCTGGCCGGAGAAACTCCGGTGACGAAGCTCCGCGGCGGCGCCATGGTCAGCATGGACGCATGCGACGGAGGAGAGGGGTTCAGGATGCGCGAGTCGTACCACTGGGTGCAGAAGGTCGCGGCGAAGACGAAGGCGTGGTCACAGATGAAGGTAACACTCTGGTTCGGCCGCGATCCTTCGCCGGGGTGGAGACGAGCTTTGGTCGAGCACGATCTCGACGATCTGGCGCACAACAGAGTACGGGGCGAGGTCACACGGATGCGCAACAACGAGAGAAGAAGGATGGGAGGGTTAGGAAGGCTCGGAGTAGTCCATGCTCACCGGGATTTACAGTTCTCGCCGTCGGCAATGGCGGATGGCGGCGGCGCAATACGAGCAGCCTGGTGGCGCTTTGGTGGAACTTTTTGAGGGGAAAAGGGGAGGGGGTCGTGGGGTTTATATGGGGGAGAGATGGATGCGAATCTCGTAGCAAATCATCACGAATTCGGTTCCGATTTTAGCTAGGGTTCGGAGTTCGTTTCTTGCACGGGACGTTGAAGACGATGACGTCAGTGCTTGCGTCATGGATGGGTCCCACATGTCAGTGAGGGAGAGGGAGAGTTGGGCCGTGGGCCGGTGCTGGACAGACTGCTGCTGCGCGCGAGAGATAGAGGGAGGAGGAGAGTTGGGCTCGGCCCAGTAGCTAGGGTTTCGCATTTGTTTTTTCTGATTCTTTTCTTTTCTGAAAATCTTTCAATTATTCATAACTTTTAAATTATGAATCCTTTTGGATCCAAACCAATTTCTATAGTTTTGTAAAAGCCAACTCTTTAATTTGAAAACCTCAAATAATATTTTTCAAAACATTTTGTAAACTAAATTTTTGAAATGTGTTTAAATGAATATTAGACACTTAATGTCATTTGAAATCTATAGGGTTTTATAAATTCCTTTTGAACTTAAATTTTAAAACCAAAGCAACATAGGAGTAATATGATTTATATCCCTCAATAAAATAATCTTATAAAAACTCAAACAGTTTTAATAAGGGCTTGATAAATCAAAATGAATTTAGAACTCATTTTAGAATCCAAATACTTATTTTGTTTCAAAAGTAAAACTATAAAGCTTGAAAATAGAGAATAGGTGAGTAATAGAATAATTCTCAATACAAACAAACTATTCACACCAACACACTTTTCTATTAGAAATCATTTTGATTTCTAAACTAGGTTTTTAATAAATAAACAATATGACACTTGATGTCAAAAGTAAAATAGGTTTTAAAACAAATCAAAGGTGGCTTTAAATACCACAAGATAAACATTTGCAAATATTTGTATTGCAACAGATTCAAACAATTTCACAAGCACACTATCAGAACAATACATTCATAAAAGTCAAAAGAAAAACTTGGAGCATAGATGCTCTACTAGTATATTTTCTTAAATATGTTTTCAAGTGGAAATTTATTTCCCACTTCTGAATTAACCAAATGCAAACAATGCTATATGATGATGAATGCATGCATGAATTTTCTTTTTAAAGCAAAATATGTAATAGTTTTCAAAAGTTTTAAATTTTTCTAATTTTTCAACTTTTTGAAAACTTGGGATGTTACAACAATGCGATAAAATAAAAATACAAAGGAATTGTTACAGAAGTAAACAACTCCTTGACTCAAAAAAGAAAAAATGCAGAAATAAAATAATGGGTTGTCTCCCATAAGCGCTTTTCTTTAACGCCTTTCAGCTAGGCGCAGAAAATAAGAATCAAGTGTTTCCAAAGACATTAAAATCTCCCAACCTTTCGGTGAGGTCATCTTTTTTGATCGGGAAGAAGAACCTCCGATTGATAGGAGCATTAAATTTCATAAACCCATACTTTGCATTGATAAACCCCCCATTACTCTTTAAAAAGGATCTCCCTAAAACAATATGGTTGGGAGATTTTGCAAGGATCATGAAATTCACAGGGATGGTCTTATTTTGAACAGTGACCATAATATCATTAATAATCCCCATGCTTCTTGTGATTGTTCCATCAGCATGAAAATGAAAAACAGGGTAATCAACCATATTATCAAATTTTAATAGATCATAAACCATTTTAGGCATGATGGACATTGTTGAACCAAGGTCATAGTAGGCACTAAACTTTTCATTACCAATATTGATATCAACGAATGGTTCCCAATCATTTTTTAACTCAACTAAAGGTTGTTCTATAAGATTATGGCTCAGAGTTAAATTATCAATTGACTTTTCTATTTTATCTAGCTTGGTGAATATCCCTGTTTCGTCCACCATTGGGAAGATTGACAAACCACTCAAAAATATTATGAGCTTTTGTTGTATCAAATTCAGAAAAGTTTCCCCTACCATGGTATCTAGAGCATGCTGATAAACAGAAAATAAACCATAGTAGAATTTTTTTATAAGAACTCTCAAATCCATCTTATGTTGCACCTTCTTGTGCAATTCTGAAATTCTCTCCCAGACATTCCTAAAGGATTCCCCACTTTTTTGTTTAAAGGTAATAATTTCTCCCACAGGTGGCACTACGGAAAAAGGAGCAGAGCTAGACATGATAACGAGACTGAAAAATAACAATTCGAAAAAAAAGTAACTATTTTTTTGTGTTTTTGATAAATAAAGCAAACAAGACTAAATAAAAATAAACTAAGCAGGACAATAACAAAGTAAAGAGATTGGAAGCATGAAACTCCCCTTGCAGAAATCCTCTTGCTTCCCAATATGGCGTCAGAAAATATGGTGTGTGGAAGGAAGGCAAGGAGATTGCTGAACCGAAATGCTTCTGCTCCCCGGCAACGGCGCCAGAAAGTATGCTTGATTGCGTGGATCACACGTTCGCTGGGAGACCCCAAGAGGAAGGTATGATGCAGTGTAGCAGCAGTTTTCCCTCAGTATGAAACCAAGGTTTAATCGAACCAGTAGGAGCAAGAAATCACTTCGGAAGGTTGTCAGTGGCGCGCTGACGTGGAATCTGCACACAACACAATCAAACTACTTTGCCCCAACGAAACAGTGAGGTTGTCAATCTCACCGGCTTGCTAAAAACAAAGGATTAAACGTATGGTGTGGAAAACAGTAGTAAATTGCAGAGAATGAAAAGGAACAATGTTTGCAGTTGGTTGTATTATAGTGTAAAAGAATGGACCGGGGTCCACAGTTCACCAGTGGTGTCTCTCCATAAAAGATAACTAACATGCTGGGTGAACAAATTACAGCTGGGTAATTGAAAAAATATTGAGCGTATAACAATGCATATATATGACATGATGATTACTATGATATTCATGTGGGCAGTACGACAAAATACATAGACCGTTATCCAATAGAGTCTATGACTAATAATCCACCGCCAGGTTGTCATACCGAGTTCCCCGTTGGTATTACGTTGCAAGCAACGGATAATTGCATTAAGTAATGTGCGTAAAGTAAACAAATGCATTAGACCTAACGTCGTACCCTTAAGCTAAGCATCAGTTATTTTATCCCTAGTGGCAACAGCACATCCACAATCTTAGAAGTTATTGTCACTCTCCCAGATTACCGGAGGCATGAACCCACTATCTAGCATAAATACTCACTCTTGAAGTTACAAGCATCTACTTGGCCAAAGCATCTACTAATAACGGAAAGCATGCAAGATCATAAATAACATATAAGACAGATTGATAATCAACTTGACATAGTATTCAATATTCATCAGATCCCAACAAACACAACATGTAGCATTACAATAAGATGATCTTGATCATGATAGGCAGCTCACAAGATCTAAACATGATAGCATAAAGTGGAGAGACAACCATCTAGCTACTGCCATGGACCCGTAGTCCAAGGATGAACTACTCACGCATCACTCCGGAGGCAGGCATGGTGATGTAGAGCCCTCCGGTGATGATTCCCCTCTCTGGCAGGGTGCCGGGAAGAGCTTCAGAACCCTCCCGATCTAGGGTTGACGGCGGCGGCGTCTCTGGAACTTTTCATGGATAATGGCTCGGGTATCTAGTGTTTTCACATCGGGAGGAATAAATAGGCGAAAGGGCGGCGGCTGCGGAGCCACGAGAGCCCCACATCACCCCACGGCGCGGCAGGGGGGTCCGTGCGGCCCCATGGTGTGGGCACCACGTGGCTCCCCTCCGTGTCTCCTCTGGACTCCGTCTTCGTGTTGGAAAAATAGGAGGTTCTGTCCAAGTTTCGTCCAATTCCGAGAATATTTCTAGACTAGCTTTTCTGGAATACAAAAACAGCAGAAAACATGAACTGGCACTGTGGCATCTTGTTAATAGGTTAGCCCCAGAAAATGCATAAAAATGCTATGAAGTGTATATAAAACATGTAGCAATTGGTATAATATCAACATGGAACATCAGAAATTATAGATACGTTTGAGACGTATCAGATCTTCATCTTGATCTCGCTCTTCAAATCTTTAGTAGCGAAAGCTGCAGATAATAGACAAAGACAAAGAAGGGATTGTTGTTGATTAAAATGTTTGCATCCCGAATGGAGATGCATATTGATGTTGGAGCTAGTACTTTGGAAACCTGGGAACTAGTCCAAATTTACCGCAAGTAGTTAAGCTTAATCCAACCGAAGGCATCAATGAGGCATGTTCAAAGGCAACAAGGGGATATCTCCTTAGGCAACAGGGACAATTTAATTTATCAAATGACAACCAAGCAAAGAAAGCCAACAACATCTTATTTGACCAAAACCAATAGCACTAGCTCCATATTCAAAAGCCCACATGTTTTAAAGTTAAATGATTCACCATTGACATTAAATGGTCAAGATGAATCTTTAGGCAACATAGTCTATGCCCACAAACCAGAATATTCAAAGCCATATGATCACCACCCATATTCTAGCAGCCCACATGAAAAATTCTTGTCTCGTCGATTGAAAAGTCCTTATACTTAACATACTCTATTAGCAACCTTCTGATCTGGAGCTGCCATACAATCAGACAACAGACAAATTTCCCTATGAGAGGTAAAACAATGTAGTCAAAACAACCCAGCTGAATTTATAACTAAATAAATATTGTTGTCTCCAACACAGATGTGCGCATGCATATTCCATATAAATAGGAAGGATTGGATTTCTTTCACTTCAAGTCCAGGTCAACTTTATTCCGCAACATCATTAGTCCAGCACAAGTTGCACACAAGATAGAATGTTGAAAGCTGCAGAAAATATCATTAAAAAAGAACTTCTTATTTGCAGTCATATTTCACCTCTTCTCTATAAGTAATTCATTTTTATGAAATTTGATGGACAAGCTGACACGTAAAATGGAGCATTGCTTTGCAAGTGTTGCACTAACCTAAACCTTCTGAATGTACTACAAAATAGCCTCGGCATATATGGATTGGCTGAATGAGGAGTGAAAATGGTACAGTAAGATAATTGCTTGCATATAGATTTCAGAGTAGTAATTTCAGTCATGAATATGAATATGGTTTATGGATATCTGTCCATATCCAAAAAAAAAAAGCTCACTTGCTCAGTGGTAGTATCCAGTGACTACCCAACATGGGCCATCAAGTTGTTCAGTCCCCTCTACCAATCAACAAATTGAAGGTGTTAGTAATCAACTTATCCAGCCAGGCTATACAATTAACAAACTAAAGGTGCTAGTTAAAAGATATGTGCTTCGATGAAGATGAAGATTAGTCAAGGAAGTCTGGCTTGCCTCGGATTTGGAGTCGATGATGGATGAGGTTGAGTGATGCAGTGATGGCAGCTATAGATTTGCCGCAATTTCTAGTTGTCGCGGGTACCATGGTATGCCGTATGCTGGATTTCCGTTGAGGCATGGAAGATGGATACGGACAAGGACAACTGCCGAGCACAGACTTGTTCGAAATTATGATTCAATACACACACTGGAAATTACTTCTATAAAGGCTCACGCCCTACCCGCCGTTTGCCCCTGGTTGCCCCCATCTGCCCCGAGCGGTGAATTTCGTGCGTTGGATGCGGTCAAACGTCTCGCTGTTTCACCCCTGGCTGTTGGATGCGGTGAATTCCGTTTTGTACTAATTGACTGAGGGGCACAGGCGCTGACCGCTGGGGCCAATTTTTCTGGGCCATATTTGTCAGCCGAACGTGTGTGGGCTCGCGTCAGTTTCACCGCACGAAGGGGCAAGACAAAACTCGGGCCCGAGGGTGAAACCCTAGCCCAATCCCCGCTCGCTCTCCTCCTCCATTCTCCTCCCTCTCAGCCGCCTCTCGTCCCCACTCGCTCCTGCTCCTCCCTCTCAACCAAGCCTGCCGCCGCCCCTCACCAACTCTCCTTCCCTCTCCTCCGCCGCCGCCTCTTCCTCAACTCTCCTGTCCCCTACGATCTGTGGCGGCGCGCTGCTGGAACCGGCGGCGAGGTCGACGGATAGGCCTTGGTCAGCTGCGGTGGTGCAGGAGGACCCCATTGTGCACAACGCCAGGAGGCGACCCCATTGTGCACAGCGCCAGGAGGCTACGCTCGGCGCCGGTCATGGAGATGGTGGCCTTCCTCCTCCCGCCCCCATCCTCCTATCGCGCCCGGTTCGGCTCGCGTCGGCCTCCTCTTCCGTGCGTCAGAGAAGCAGGGCCAGGAGGGAGCGCAGGCGCCGCCCACATCGGGAGGAGCGACCTCGAGCAGCAGCTCGAGGAGCAACGCTGGGTGAAGGAGGTGAAGAAACCACGGGAGGAGTGTAGGTGGTGGCCGGCCGCGCGCACAAAATTGAGCACCGACGCCAGCTCGGTCCGAGCACGCGCGGTCCACGACGGTGTCCTGCTCAACGACGGAACACCGGCGGCCTAGAACGACTGGACCAGGCAAGTCCATCTCCTCCCTTATCCTTCTCAGCTTTGGAGGATTTTTCCGGTGGGGTGGGTCGCTCAGCTTTGGGGCACGAAGCCCCGAAGGTGAGTTCAGGTGCTGATGGTGATGATTGAGCGTGAGCCTGATTATCCTTCTGCTCTCTCTCAACGTTCCACTTCTTTCAGATCTTTGACATAGAAATCTGGTGAGGAGGAGGAGGAGCTGCAGTTCCACGACTGTCAAGCTGTGTAAATTGGAAGCACCATGCTAGGATTGAGGTGTGGTATTGCTCCTACTGATTTGCCTCCTCTCTCACTCTCTTCCACTATTCTCTTTTGTTTTAATCCCCATAATCTCTCATCTTTGTAGAATGGATACAAGGCGTTCAAGGCATCTTTGTAGAATGGCCACAAGGTGTTCAATGAAAATAAAAGCAGGATGTAGGCTGTAGGTGTTCAATGAATTCCACTATTCTCTTTTCAGCAACTTCCTCATCTACATCCCGTCCAAAGGTGTGTCAGGTCATTTCAGTCTATTTTATGTTTTCTATCTGTACAATTCATGATGTGGCAATTAGCAAAATAAACTATGAAGTTTGATTAGTTATATGCAATTTTAGTAAACTGAATTCAATGACAATTTGAGGCTGTAGGAATAAATTCAGAATCAAGCTGGGTCTAACGATGGATCACTAATTGTTGTATTTTGTCAGATCTTTGGTACTTAAAAATCACAGCCCAAATGATCAGACATGAGGAACAAAAGCTGCCTGATAGTCATGCAATTATTTTCACAATTCATTGTAGGTATTATCCTTTTTGGTCACAACTCGAGGGCCAGACGGGGGAGGCTGGATGGAGGTGCTCGAGTACCAGACGGGGGACGCCGAGGACAGCGTCATGGCGAGGCAGCTTTTGGCTACGGCGAGGTTGCTCTCTCCATGATCTCTGGCGGCGCCGGTGAGGAGCGAGAGCGGCGGAAATGGACGAGGGAGGGGCGGCACCGACGGAGCAGCGAGTCCGCGACGCCAGTGGCCTGCCACCCAGGAGTTTCCTTCACTTCTGGCGTTCCATGGCCAGATCGACGGTCACATGTCATGACATAGGTGAGCTTCTTCTGATTTCCAGCAGCTGCTCCTTGCATTGAATGAATTGTGATTTGGCTGTCACAAATGCAAGCTTCTCCTTTTCATCTAAGAAATGGACGGATGCAATCTTTAATATGCCTGAATGAAATTTGAGTACATGTGGTTGTTTCTATTTACTATTTGTGGCTAGGTGCTGATAACTACCTCAATATATTTTACTTAAATTGATAGCATCTGCAGACCCTGGTCATGGTGCAACGCTGCTGGGAGGGGAGGATGTTGCCGATCGTTTATTCACATTTTATTGCTAAGCAGGTATGGATGCCCAAAACCATGCACTTGGGCCTTTTCTTCAGCTTCCTTTCTGTTCTCATCTTGTTGTTTAATAAATTAGCGTGTATATATATAATTGCATGCTCTGCTATGATTTTTTTACTCTGTGAAAACCTGAAAATGTTTGAATATTCTCTTACAATATGGTTTGAATTAGTTATGGAAACGACAGTCTACATTTGCATTTCACCTGAAACTTTTATCGTTGTTTTTTGCAGCTTTGAAATGAATTTGAGCAAGGAGAAGAGTAACAGGAAGGTGATTTGGAGGTTGGTGATTTTTTTTCCAGCTTTGACATGAATTTGACCATTACTCTAAAAGTTGGGTTGGAGGATTTAGTTTGACCATTACTATAAAGCATATGAGATTTAGTTTTGACATGAATTTTACCATTAATCTAAAGCATATGAAGGATTTAGTTGGACTGTCGATATTGCAGTTTTTTTATTCAGTTTCATCTCCATGGCAGTCCAGTGCCAAGGTGAGCTAATCTTATTGTATTTCTGAACTCGCAGGTCAACAAGCATCTTCCCCTTCAATAAGATTTGATTAGTAGGCATTTGTTTCATCGTGTCCTACCCTGGTGAGCTTGCTCTCTACACCTCGTTTGTTCTGGCTTTGAGTTTATGTTCCAGTGCAACATGGTGGTTAATTAATTTTGCCATGTTTTCTTATTATTTGTGGCTAGCTGCGTTGGATTCGTTTTGTTTTTGTATTGTGTTGTGTGTTTTAGAACCACTATGACTCATGATCAATAACTTACTAGCGGATCCTTCGCATTAGTATGCCGTGTGGTAAAATATTTATGAAGAATGGATTGGAAATTGCAAGTAGATAGTTACTCTGTCCCAATAGCTTCTTCACGAGTGAGATATGTATGCTGGTAGCATCTAGAGATGCTTGCTGACACGAATGGTGTTTCTGTAAGGCCAGGCATATTCTAGCACTGGATTATGCATATGTATATGGATACTTATGTATGTATGCATCTCATACTCACCAAGACTGGACGAGTTTTAGAGGGACATATCACGTGATGTGACACTGGAGTTAGCAGTTTTTGTTGATATCGTGGTTTGCTTTCTTCAGGGATGAGAGTTTTTAGAGTCAAAGCAGAGAGTCGAGCAGCGGTGGAGCTGAGGGTAGTTTATTTCTTGAAGGAAATAAGAGTAGTACAGTTTGGCTCATCGATAGTGTGGTCTGACAATGCTACTACTGAGGAGGCTCAAAATACCCACGGGGATCATCAATAAAGGTAAGAATGTACTACTCCCTGGAATATGGTGTACTTCTCTTTCTTATTCCCTGGAACACAGTTCCTTAGTTCAGTCATGTAATAGACACGGATTTCACTTTTAGGCTGCTTGAACATGCCCTAGGACTTCTCTTTCTTGTTAGCATACTAACAAGTCGTATACTAAAACTTATTATGTTCTCAAATTGTACCTGAGCAGCTCATGAGCGTAATAGCTTCATGCAGGTGATCATTTGATTTTGAAAAGGTAGTTTTCATACATAGCCCAGTTCTGTAGTTGACCAAGTCTGTAGGATAGGATGACACTGAACTTCGGTTTTGTATTTTTTTCTATAAAGTAACTTTCCTAAATGTAGCTGAGTTTAGCTTCTGAAATGAAGGATTGAAATTGGTAGTTTGGCACAATTACAGAGTTATGATTAACAGTTTGGTACGAACAGAAATTGGTTTCGTTGAGGTTAGCTTTTCGATGGATTTTATTATTTAGTATGTAGAGGCACCACATTATCTTATGCCATATTGGGTCTTACAACTTTAGACCTATTATGCAGCCATCCGTAGTCATCACTCTAGGATTTATACATGCCTGTAACTTGCACGGTTGTATTTCACTAAAGGATTCTGTATGGTCCATCAAATTGTTCAGTTAAGAACAAAATAAATGACCCTTTAAGAATTTGTCAGGTTTTTCATATGAGAGAACTAGCATTTTTTCCGCAGGCTAACTTTGCATGGTTTCACCACTATCATTAATGCTTGCATGGTGATGGTTGTTCGGTACTTCCTAATTCGAACTCCCTAATTGAAAGTTCCTTTTAGGACTTAGTTGTGGAGAAATTACTCTTAGTTTCAGAATGTATAATTATGTTTTCAGAACCTATATGTGTTACAATAACTTCTGGAACTACTTAAACTCCCAGGCCTTTCTTTAAAAGGGATGCCTACTTGGCCTTGCGTATCTCCTCAGCCTTTGCTGGCCGCAACTGCTATCTACATGGATCATTACAGGTAATTGCCTTATTATTTGCCATTTTTTTTTCATATTCCATCTCTTAATTGCCTGTGGACTAGACATCGTATGCATCTATAATTTGTCATGCATGGGTTAGTCGTTTCTTCACATACTATGCACACAAATATATATACTGCTTTGTCCTATTTTTTCCAAGGTCCTATTCAAATTCTTTGGAAGGGCAATGCATTTATAGTTGTGCGAGTGGTTGTATGAGGCCCTATCACTTTATTTAGTCTCTTAACCAGGAAAACATTTTTCAAAATTTTAGCCTGATTGGCTTGCTTATATCTGCTATATAACCGAACAGCGCATTAGGCTGCAAGCTTTGACTGAATTGTGCAACTTGAGGTGTTCAGTAAATATCTGCTATGCTATGTTGTGTCGATCTGAAATATCGTGCTTCATGCATCCAATTGATGTTAAGCGTTACTGCAGCCGCTTGTGTAAGAAAAGAACAAAATTGGTCCGGAATAAAGGATAGAAAGGATGACATACTTTAAATTTTGTTGCATATATAATTGCCCCCAAATGAAGTTGTGGGTATACCTGGGTCATCGTTGAATGCTTGAGACAAGATTGCTAAGCCAATTCAACCTAATTTAGATTGTTGTCATACCTCTTAACATTCACTGAATTTTCTTGCTCTTTCCTGTTCTTATTTTGTCCTGCAAGGAAGACACACTAATTCTTTTTTTTGGTAGTAGCCTAATAAAGAGTGTGAGTGAGGTGGGCAAAAGATAACCTTTCTAAATCAAACTAGAGGTTTTAATAGTTACTTGTACGCAAAAGATAATCACTCCCACATATGTGTGCATTGATAGCAATGTATTTGTACTTATTCATATTCTTTGGACATAGGTCTGATGTAGCGGAACAAAGTGGGGAGTTGGTTTCCCGCTCAATATCAGGATCGATGATCTCAAGATGCTCCAGCGAGCGCTCCTGATACCAATGAGCCAATGTGAGCTTCTCAAAGACCTTGTTTCCCTCAGCTCTTGATCCCTCTCGGGCCCATATATGCAATAATGTGCGATGTGCTCTGGTCCCTTTCTCTCTTTATTCCGGTACATGAACCTCTGTCTAAGTGAGGAGAGCATGTTCTTTAGGTTGGTAGTATGAATAATGGTTACACAGATGGATAGTCAACGGTTCCATACTTGACATGTCTAGCTAGCTTTGAAGCGAATGATGGAGACTTTGATTAATTTGTTGTTGTTTTCTATAACTACATTCTGACTACCCTGTTTAAATTTTACAGGGCCATTTAATCATGTAACCTGAGGCCAGCGTCACCTACCCAGCGAGGATACAAAGTCTTCATTGCAGAAATCTTAACGTGGTTATTAATATCAGAGTGGATGCTATTATGACATAGGTCGGCGTTTCATTCCAGCAAAGATGCAAGCCGCAAGTTAATACCTGCTCTGTTTGATTCATTCATCTTGAATGCAGATATACATTTCCTAATAACTTTCAGTTTTCATGCTTCTTGAATAAGAATGTATTAGATGTTCTTGTTTTGAAGTTTCATCCAATGGTATGGATTGAAATCGATGGTAGTATTTGCATGTACTACCACTCGGTGTTATTTGGTGACGCCATCGACCAACTCTTTGTTGACCAAATATCACTTTGTTAGGGATAGAAGTACCATATGCCTTTGTGTTTTGCTGACATTAATGATGGCATGATTCCAATTATGGATGAGTGGTTCTAGGTTTCTATAATATAGCTGATGCACTCTACTAAGTACGGAACATCATTGATACATAGTTCTCATAGATAAAAAGCCCAATGAACAAGAAAAAACATACCACTGAACACAACAATAAAGTACTTAGTGCCGACTTACACGCACTAAAGACATAGAAGAACAACATTGATAGATGCAGGTAGCGTTTGCATTGCAACACTCCATTCAAAGGTTTC
This sequence comes from Poa pratensis, assembly GCA_947311845.1. Taxonomy (NCBI): domain Eukaryota; kingdom Viridiplantae; phylum Streptophyta; class Magnoliopsida; order Poales; family Poaceae; genus Poa; species Poa pratensis. The sequence goes on along the minus strand of CAMZMU010000041.1, from coordinate 132,264,009 downwards.
TCCGTTTCATGTTATCTTAGAGAATGAATTACTTTTCTCTGATTTATCACTACTGTAAATGAATGGAATTTTGGAGTTTCCCTACAAAATCAAGGCAAACGAACAGAAATAAAATGACTTAATTTTCACCGTATTTATTTTTTTATTTTTTGTTTTTACCCACGAGATCTTTATTCGTCTAAACCGTTTTTTTGAAATGAACCTCGCTTTCGGCAATTGCGTCAGTGACACAACGGGTTGGTATCCACATGTGACCAGGCTTAGTATGTCCAAAAACCGAGACCTTTATCAAATTATAGTAAGCTAATAAAAGAAAGCGTACACCAACAATATAGTCTTTGCATCCGGCAGTTGCGCAGTCGCTCAACGGGTAAAGAATTTCATATCTTCCTATGTCTGAACTTTGTCGACGTAGGACTGCTTATTAACATAGTGTAAGTGCAACGTTCAAATTTTCACTTTTTATGAAACTGTCAATTCAGACATGGAAATGAAACGATTCTTTCTGTTTAGGTACATAACTTTCGGTGTCAAATGATAACACTGCTTCATACAAATTATGGGTTTCTATATGGTATAAGTTAAATGATTGCAAATATGATTAGTTAGTTTTCACCACCGAATAAAGCGTGTGGCAAGAATGTGGTAGTTGCATCCGGCGGGCAATGGGTCATCTGTAAAGAAAAAAGAATCACAAGAACACAATAGCTGAACTAGGGATGGCACCCGCAGGGTATGGGTAAGGGTGGAGCCATCCCATACCCTTACCCGTCGACCACGATCTTACGCGTCACCCTTAACCATATCCATCAACGGGTACAACTTTTTCCCATACCCGTCACCCGACAGGGTAGATGGGTACCCGCGGGTAAAAATACCCGCGTTTAAAACACGTAAAATTGGGCAGAAAATAGTCGTAAAAACAACACATAACTCATGCAGAAGAGTTACATTTCATTGTTTTGCTATATCAGGAGTCGAGACGTGATCACGTGAATTAGATAGATTAGATATAATATTAGGAATAGCTAAATTATCAGTATAGTGAGGTAGTCACCAGATGGTGCGCCATCCGCGGAGGGTTAGCGAACAATCCCTGCCTATATCTTTGAATTACGATGATAGCCTCATGCATAGACCCTACTCATATATCCGTGCGTGAAAGTTTAGACTCACTTGTCAAATATTATATGGGTACATGGGTACGCGGGTATGGGTTATATGATCCCATACCCGTACCCTCTCTACCCGATGGGTATGATATTTTCCCATTTACGTACCCATGGGTAATTTTTTATCCCATACCCTTACCCTAATAGGGTTTTTACCCGCAGGGTAAAAGGGTAATGGGTACCCATTGCCATCCCTAAGCTGAACGCCGTATCACCTCCTTGCTGCATGGACGTGTGCACATGGAAGAGCGAGCAGTGCACGCAAGCTGGCCTTTGGCGAGGGGTCATCGTCCTGCTGGTGCTCCAGCGGGTGGTGGCCGCTGGTGCGGCCATCGCCGCGATTCTTCTCCACGGGTAGGCCGTCGTGCCTCCAGCTATTACATAGGAGATGGGGCGTGGTACATAGGATTCAAAACTGCGCCACTTAAAACATAGGATTCAAATGGTCGGGGCTATCTTTCGATTGCGTGAGTGCTCGCTCGATTTTCCGACAAGAAAAACGACATCGGCAATGACCGCCGCCCACGGCCGCCTCGCCCTCTCAAATCACGGGCTTCGCCGTCTCCCCGGGCATCCCCTCGAAACCCCCGCCGTCCGCACCCCACCCAATCGATAAGTCCATCGCTCGGCTCCGCCAGCCCCATTCTCGACGGCGGCTTCTCCACCGCGGCTCTGTAACGGTCACCGTCTCGGGGGTGGGGGAGGAGAAAAAATGAGGACGTGGAGCGAGCTGATCACGCGCTCGCTCGACGAAAAGCAATTTCGGATTCAACTATCGAAGAAGGAAACACACTGATGAAACATGAATTAGTCAAAAAGTGCATAGATGTTTCATCCTGAGACACGGATCTTAAGACACGAATCAACGGTGGATGTTGTGCCGGTAGGTACCCGCTGTTTTTACATTCGCCATTTCCGATTCGAGCCTAGGAGCCCGAGCGACTCGCGTCCGGTTCCGGCTCCGGTGCCACAGGTCAAGTTATCACCAGGTCCCGGTTTCGAAGGAAAATGATTTTTGACTAATCACCAGAGCACACAGCACGCTGCTCTCACCAACCTTTCCCTTCCCCTTCCCCACCTCCTTCCTTCCTTCCATCCCTCAGATCGGCGGCGAACAGCGGCGCCCGCGCGAATGGCCAAGTCCAGCGCGGACGACGCGGAGCTGCGCCGGGCCTGCGCGGCGGCCGTGGCCGCCTCCGGCGCGCGCGGCGAGGAGGTCACCTTCTCCATCCGCGTCGCCAAGGGCCGCGGCATCTTCGAGAAGCTCGGACGCCTCGCCAAGCCCCGCGTCCTCGCGCTCACCAGTCAGTGCTTCCTTCCTCTGCCCCCTCCTCCTCTTATCCTCCCATCCCATGTAGTGCTCGCTTCGCAGCTTACCGCTGCTGCTTCGATTTTGCTTTGCTCTGTGCTGCCGCGGTGGTTCGACTTGGTCGGGGTAACCTCCAGGTGGACTGGCTCGGTTCTGGTTTTGTTGATTGGAGAGGCTAGCTACTTCACGCAGCAAATTGTTTGGAGCCGAATTTTGTACTTCTGCACTTATGACTTAGGAGGCTTGCCACGGTTCGGCATGTGAGAGCTGCGATCTGGGTACCTTGGATCGAACTAATGATTGTAGCTGGGTTTGTTTCTGGTAGCTATCTAGATCACTATAAGTGGTGCTGGTTTCAGTAGGACCGGCAGATCCATTTTACCTATTTGAGGCGGTTAGCTCTGAATAACTAAACTTAGCGAACTTTCATGCATGTGGCACTGAAACCCTGAACAAAACCTGGGTACATGCTGCAAGGACGCAGAATTTGAATGTTTATAGGAAGCGGGAGCTGCAGCTGATGCTGGAAGTGGCCTGCATTCACTAGCCGGATCCATCCAGTGTGCATACATACGAAGAACTTGTCAGTTAGGAGCTCTCGCCATGTGTAGCTGAGATATATAAAATTCAAATACTGGCATCCAGAGAACGAATACATGAACTTGTCACAAAAACTAGCAAAGGAGCAGATGAGCTATAGCTAGAGTGGACCAAGCGAGGTGCTGTAGCTAATTAGATAAATCCTTGTGAACTGACCATCGTTCTTGGAGGGCAACCTATCAGGTGCATAAGGAAATTTTAGAAGAAAGTCTGTAAGTCAACCCATGGAAGCAATACAACATGAATGTCTTATATTGGGATCCAATCCACAATCTGTGGATGACGTGTAACAATCCATAATGCTAAGGAGCAAAGCAAAGCAAATCAAACAATTTGTAGGTGGTGCTGGCGTTGGAGTAGTACATGCCATTGTTGGTCTTGGAATGCGTGAATGGGATTGGATGACATCAGTAAGTTTGTCGATTTGTTAAAAAGTTAGGCATTGTGCTGCACCTGATTTGTTGCACTGTTGGAGAGAACCTTCCATAATTTGTCAGAAACAGATTGGGGACTTAGGAGGTACTTATTTCTACCTGAGAATGGAATTGATTGACCCAGGAGTTCTCAAGTCTAGGATACCAAGACAGCCTCTTTCAACAATCCATAGTTTCTAATAGACTCACGATAGCACAGGGTTCCCCATACTGCCTTGAAAATTTGTGCATATATGTACAGAGCTGAGTTATGTTTCCTCACATAGTTTTTGTGTTGATCTTTTAGCAGAGACTAATGCGTTGCTTGTAGGATTGCCAGTACAGTTTACATTCTACTTGTGAGTTGGCAAAATTTATGGTGGGATTGCAAATTTGAATATGCTTAGTCAGGAATTTGTGACGTGGAACGTGTGAAAGGAAGAGAATTATCTAGATGGTTCTGATCCCAGTGGTAACATCTTATTTTTTGTTTGAAGCACACTATGAGTGCTCAGATTTGGTTCGGATTGGTTCAATGTTGTGACGCAATTGGTAGCATGCTCAAATCGCATAATATTTTTTTTGGTGCGCTTCACCTTTTGTTGCTGTCAATTGTTCGTGCAAGGGGAAATTCACTGTAACATTGGCTAATCGGATTGATTTAAGAACATAGTCTAATTATAACGAGTTTTCTTTTGGGACTTAGTTCCTGCCTCCCTTGTTAACTACAATCAGATAGTTCTACTTCAGTCACTGTTGCCCGTGCGTAAGATATGTACAAGAAGGCACATCGTTAGCTAGTGGTGCAGATTGGATTAAATCTGATCATGGCTCAATTTTTCTGTGCTAGGAAACTTTTAGGTAATAACTATTCTATCTTACAAGATTTTGCAACATCTGCTTCACAGCAGGGGCGTATCCAGTGGGGGTGCCATGGCACCCCCTAAAAATATATAAAATTCATTTAGCTACTAATATTTGGACTAATTCTTGCTAAATGCTACTAATATTTGGACTAATTGTTGCTAAATGCTAAGTATAATAGGAAGATTTTAAACTTGGCACCCCCACCAATTTTATCCTAGATTCGCCACTGCTTAACAGTATCAATCATGCAGCTAAACATTCATCAAAAGGCGAGGCAAATAAAGCTTTTCTTCGAGTATTGAAGTATTCATCAGGGGCAGTTCTCGAGGTTTGTTTCCAGACTGTAAATTATTCCCGGCTACTACTTCTCCAGTACATGACATGAATTAGCACATTGGCTTGTCTAGTGCCATTAATTATGTGAAAGCTTTCACCTACATAGATATACTGTTGTCCACTAGATCGAAAAACTGTTTGATTTGTCTAGTTTTATTTGCTAATGGTGCATATGCACATTTATTTTTCAATCATTGTCTACCTCACGATTCATGATATGTGCATGAACATTCCTACTATATTATTTTAATACGCATAATCAACCGATCAGATAAAGTATTTGTAATATGTTCTGTTGTGGTACTTTTCCTCCACTCTTTGGGTCTTACTGTTAGAAACTTAACCCGATCCTTTCGTTTCAGCCAGCCAAACTTTACAAGTTGAAACATCTTACAAAGGTTGAGGTTATTTCAAGTGATGCTACTGGCTGCACATTTGTTCTGGTACTTCAGTTCCCCTTTGCATTATTCTTCTGTTGAGTAGTTAAATAATCTATTTGTTATATCCACTTCTAACCATTTAATAAACTGCACTTCAGGGGTTTGATAACCTTAGGAGTCAGACTGTTGCCCTCCACAATGGACAATGCGAAACATTGATGACAGGTTGTTCCCTAGAAAGTTTGCTCTGTGGTATTAGACCTGTTGTTTTGGTTAGGCTGTTTTGCTTCCTATTTTTACATGTTTTTGAAGTTTACAATTTAACAAATCAATAAATAGAATTCCCTTTCTTACATGTTGTCTACTCTGCTTTGAACTGTTTTTTTTTCATTTTTTTGCTTGTTCTCTGTGCTTCACTGTATTTGCCTGACAAATATATAAAGTTAACTGTACATATGTAGCGTCTGCTTTGCTTTCTATCGTAATGTTGAGCTACCCCATACTTTAGCAGATCTGGAGTAGCAAACCAGTTTTCTAGGTTTATGTATTACAAAAGGTAGCATGTGTTGATCCAGGAGACTATTAACAATTGTTTGTTATTTATTTTGCAGAAATCGTCTACTTTTTTGTATCTTGAACATGTGCAAAGAGATACTTAGTTATCTTCCAAAAGTTGTTGGAATTGATATTGTGGAGTTAGCTCTCTGGGCAAAGGTACATCTTAAAACTCTGTTTCCCATTACCAAGACCTGCTTTCTCTAATTAAAATACTCCCAAGTGGACTAAATACTCCCTCCATTCCATAATTCTTGTCGTTGTTTTAGTTCAAATTTGAACTAAAACCACGACAAGAATTATGGAACGGAGGGAGTATTTTTTTTACAAGCTGCCGATAGATTTTCTGTACAAATTAAGCGAGTCCAATTGCTGCTGGCTTGATATTTTTGTAATTACCTTTTTTAGGAGAATGCATTGACACTAGATAGCCAAGTGAGTAACCAAGATGGCCAAGAAACATCTGTTGCTACTCAAACTGAGAGGAAAGTAACCGTAACAGTTACTGTCGAAAATGATCTTGTGTCTCAAGCAAAGGATGAGGAGGAGGACATGGAGGCACTTCTTGACATGTACGAACCCGCTATATCTTACATCGAGTTTTCTTCTCCAAGTTGTACAGAAGTTCTCAAACCATATAATCTAGCTATTTCTTATTGTATTATATTTTTATCAGTATTTTTCTGTTAACATAATTATGCTATTTAAAGCTGCATATCTACCAATTAATTTATGTTATGTTTCTTGTTTCAACCTAGCATTGCTGACTTCTTGCCAGCACATATTTAACATGTATAGATAATGCAGGTATGTTATGGGAATAGGTGAAGCTGATGCTTTTTCTGAGAGATTGAAGCAGGAGCTTGTTGCTCTGGAAGCAGCTAATGTCTATCAATTACTGGAAAGTGAGCCTTTAGTAGAGGAGGTATAACTTTCTATACTCGTTACTCTGTGGTATCAAATTTCTTTGCAATACTAATGGATTTGCTATGGTATTAAACTGCCCTGCGGCCTGCATCTCACGTTTCTTTAAAAATCATGATTGTTGATTTGTTTGTCACACATTTTTTTCCATTGAGGCATTGACTGACAACTGCTTCAATTTGCAGATTTTGCAGGGTCTGGATAGTGCTAGTGCAGCCGTAGATGATATGGATGAGTGGTTGCGGATTTTCAATCTGAAGCTGAGGCATATGCGAGAAGATATTTCGTCGGTATGCTTCATAAATTCTATTTGATAAGTGTCAAGTTTCATACACCAACCACAAGAACCAAAAGTCCGAACTGATGGAAACAAACGTGGGCACTGGGCAGTCCACATATACTGTAACACCCCTCTCACATGTGACTGGTGAGGCCTATATGTGGACAGAAAGGTGGCAAGCATTTTTATTAAATTGCGATAGCCAAGACTTGAACCCAAGACCTCTGCTTTGATGGAAAGGGCTAGGCTAGAAGACCTTAGACGCGGGATCGATGAAAGGGCGCAACTATTTTAGAATTAATAGTACGCTGGCCAGGTCTTGAACTTGAGACCTCTTGGCTCTGATGCCATGATAAGTTTCATGCAAGAACCAAAAGTCCGAACTGATGGAAACAAGATGGGCAATCCACATATACTGTAACAATAAGTTGTAGATTTCATTTGGAAATGAAATGTATGCCATTCCATCTAATTGACATGTTTGACAAGCACAATATTAGTATTTCGAGTTCAGAATTGTAGCTGTTCTGCTTTGACTCCCAAGGAATGTAGCTAGTTGACTGGAGTATGGTTTTTAATGGCAATTAGCACTAATCCTGACAGTTACCTGGGTTACTAGTACAATATCCAAATGGTTTGGAGATTAAATTATCTCGAAGCACACCTAGCACTCTTTCAGATATGACATGCACTGGAACTGCCTAATTTTTGTAATTAGCTGGCATGTTCTTCTGGTTTCCCTCCCTTTAATTTTAGATGTTATGGTTTGGCTTGGTAAGAGTCTAAAGACCTGGGCGGGGGGGGGGGGGGGGGGGGGGGGGGGGGGGGGTGTCCATCCCAAAGATTTAGTGTAAAACTTATTACTGTCACAAATCACAACTGGCAGTAACCTGTTGAAATATATGGGCTGCTTTAGTCGCTTTTATTGTTTCAATCGATTTATCCTGTAACTGGCTACTGGTACTTAGTTTCAGACTCTGTAGGATTCTTTTTTGCGTATGACCATGGGATACTTGTAATTGTTAGTTTTAATCTTGTCATGTTCATGTATCTGCATGTTTTTTTAGTTTTGCATCTAGTTAGAGTTGTCCGAGTGAGTCGGCAAGTTAGCAAATCATAGGCTGTTAGCTGCATGCGAGGTGTTAGCTAGTTGCCTTGTGTGTTTGCATGTTGGCCGAGTCTTATGCATCCTGGAGCGATTCTAGGAGAGAGAGAGATGGAGTCATGTAGTTAGTGATGAAGAGTAGTGCATGCGTGCGTCGGGTTAGTGCCGTGAGGGCACCGGCAAACATGTAGTATCTGTGTTCACCAAGGAAGAGTCTCCCTGGCAAAGCCATCATGTGTTTCCTCCTTGGTGTGTGTGTCGTGTGTTCTTGTGTGTAAGAGATGTGAGAGAGAGTTAGAGGTAGAAGAAGCGGCGCTGCGAGATGCAGCGCCAACAGTAATCAGTTTCAGGGTCCCTCAAATGTGAAGAACACAATTACTGAATAGCAAGATATTTTATCCGTTTCCCATTGTCCAAGTTGGCAACCGAGCATTCTCATTTTTGTTTTTGTGATCCTGTTTGGCCATGTGTTATGTGTTTGTTGATATTATGAGTGAACTGTAGTCCGTGGCATTTCTCGTACCAGCATCTGTAAGAAAATGTATTTCACATGTCTCAGAAGTTAGTTAAAGACTATATCTTGCATGTCTTATTGTGATTATAAATTTATACTGAGTGCTCCTTATTTTTTTCGACGATATTCCTTATCACGCTCATATCATGCAGATCGAATCACGTAACAATGGCTTGGAGATGCAATCTGTAAATAATAAAGGACTCGTTGAAGAGCTGGAGAAATTGCTTGAACGGTTGCGAATTCCGCAGGAGGTATGGTTCAGAGAAAGGATATTCATCTCCCATAGTGGATTAATGATATTCCTAATATAGTTTTATTTCATTGAAATACAATGCAGTTTGCAGCATCATTAACTGGAGGTTCATTTGAAGAGACACGGATGCTGAAAAATGTTGAGGCTTGTGAATGGTTGACTGGGGCCATTCGCTGCCTTGAAGTGCCAAATTTGGACCCATCCTATGTTAACATGCGAGCTGTAAGCTATCTCCGTTATACTCTTATTTCGGTTATTATAATATTTATCCATAGTTTTATCAAATCCAGTACGTGTTTTTTTGACATGCTAACAATTGAACAGTGGCAACCTGAACATTGAATAAACTGTATCTACAATTTGAATTAGGTATATCGGCAAAGCAACACACTTGTATATCTTTTGCTGCTAAAATGTTGTATCAGAATACCGTTGATGAGTGAAGTATTTGGGACCTAATGTTTGAGAAACGGACCCAATTTAACTTCTTAGTTCATTTTTGATTCTGCATCTCTGAACCAGGAAATAAGTAACTTCTTCAATTCTTTCAGGTTAGGGAAAAAAGAGCAGAACTGGAGAAGCTGAAAATAAATTTTGTTCGACGAGCATCAGAGTTCTTGAGAAACTACTTCTCTAGCTTGGTGGACTTTATGATAAGTGACAAAAGTTACTTTTCTCAGGTTTCGTGATAGTCCCTTCTTTTCAGTAATTTATTACATTTTCCATTTTGTTGTGTGGAATGACTTAGATAATTCACTTTGAACTGAAAGTAGCGTGGGCAGTTGAAGCGGCCTGATCATGCAGACCTAAGGTACAAATGCAGGACTTATGCCCGACTTCTTCAGCACTTAAAGGTCCCAATCATCCTAATTTTAATTTCTAATTTGTCAGTTTATTGCATATTGACATCATTCCCATTGTTACATTTATGGTTGCTCATTTGTGTGCAGAGTCTGGACAAGAGCTGCTTAGGCCCCTTAAGGAAGGCATACTGCCATTCTCTTAATTTGCTACTTCGTCGAGAGGTCAGGTCAAAGATAATTACATTCTATTGTTTGATATGCTACCTTCACACTCTTACATCGTACCTATTGGTTTTAGTTTTGATAGGCTCAGATTGCACCTCATTTTGTTCTCTATCTTACATTTAAGTGTTCAAAATGACAATTAATTATCGACAAACGTGGGAATGATATGATATTGATACTGGTGTATTTAAGCTTTATATATTTGCCTTCATTTATGCCGGTTTTTTAATATGCATTAATTTCTTCTATTTCACGAGTTGTGTAATATATATTATTTTTCATTTAATTTGATTCAGGCACGTGAATTTGCCAATGAACTTCGTGCAAGTACCAAAGCACCCAAAAATCCAGCTGTTTGGCTTGAAGGTTCCAACAATGCTGGCCAGAATGGCAGTAGTGCTGATACTTCAACAGTATCTGATGCATACTCAAAGATGCTTACAATATTTATCCCGCTTCTTGTGGATGAGGTTATACTTACTTTTCCTGAATGTGGCTACGTATTATACTTCTTCAGCTTTACATACAAACTAATGTACATTATATTTCCAGAGTTCCTTTTTTGCACATTTTATGTGCTTTGAAGTACCTGCACTTGTGCCAGCTGGTGCTCCTAATGTTAACAAGCACAGATCTGGAGCAAATGACCTAGATGACGACGACCTGAATCTTATGGATCCTGATGGAAATGATATCAAACCAGGTACTGTTCTCATCTTGTTTTGATGAATGTACACTCTTTTCTCTCAAATAACCATAGTGAGCAATCTGTTACAACTGTATTTCCAGATAACACGTCTGTGGAACTGGGTACATTGAATGAGGCTCTTCAAGAACTACTTGATGGAATCCAGGTATATTTCATGATATGTTGAAACAGAACCAGAGCAAAAGAAGAATCAGTTTCTTAAGACCAAAAGGGAGTAGTTATATTATGCAAGTCCCTTTTATTGATTGAAGAGTGTGATTTATTTGAGTCTCTTTCAGGAAGACTTCTATGCAGTTGTAGATTGGGCGTACAAATTGATCCCTTGCGTTGCATTTCAATGCATGGCATTACAGAACGTTACCTTTCTGGTCAGAAAGCTGATGCTGCAGGATTTGTTCGCAAACTACTTGATGACCTAGAGTCAAGAATATCAGTACAATTTGGCAGGGTTAGTGCTCCTGTTGAGGCTTAAAAGCTACATTATAGCTATTTAGTAGTGATTAGCTTTGTCTACCCCTCACTTATACCTTTTGGTTCTAATCTGATTCCAGTTCATTGATGAAGCGTGCCATCAAATTGAGCGTAATGAAAGAAATGTCCGTCAAACGGGAATTCTAGCCTACATCCCGAGGTACGTAACTTATGAGTTGGCATTGAAAAAGAGAATACACATATACATTCCTCATCCCTAGCAGCATGGTGCTATAGTTTATTGCTGGTTTAGGTATTTGGTTACAGACATACTCATGAAACCTTCCTTGTGAGGTGTCTCCTCTTTATGATAATTTTGGTGCTCATATGCTGGCATTTACATATTTTGAGACAATCTACGTGTCCATTCACCATCCATTTCGGGTACAACACACATAGAGAGGGGTAGAAGGCTCTAGAGGACAGCTGTCCCAGATATTTTTTTCTTGAACATGCCACCAAGTGCATACAATTTTGTATTAGAAGAAAACGTCCAGATGACACCAAGGATTACACAGCTGCCAAAACAAAAAGGAAAGAGAAAAGAGCATAAGCTATCAAAAGGAAGGCAGAAAAAGAAAAGCAAAGAAGAGAACTGTACATCTATCAGCCTATCTTATGTAGATGCATCAGGGGGCGGCTATATTGAGGCAGGCGCAGCAGAGCCTTGGCCCCAGCCAACATCCAAATCTGCTGGTTGCCACGTGCTGGAAGGATGTAGGCTGGTCACCTAGAGGTTGATTTGCCAATGGGCGGCATGATAAGTGCCGTTGGCTAGGCTTCCGCTTCTACCACCCTTCTCCCTCATCCTCACTCAGCCCCATTGTGTATCTGTCCATCTCAACTCGTCTTGACCAACACCCACTCTCCACGATCTAAGGCGTTAACCCAGCATCTTGCCATCTACACCCAGGTGATGCTGTGTACCCTCAGAAGTTCCATTGTGTCCACTGAGCCGCCTTTGGGTTTGCAGTCAGGCGACATGGTGGCAAGCATGGCTATTTCATGATGTACCATTTTTAAACTGCAAGAAAACTGGTCTGTGTTGTTCTGAATCGCTCATCAGTTAATTAGTTATTGACTTATTGTGACTCCACATGACTCAGCGAGATCTCGATCCCAGTACCTATCTACAGTTACTCCCTAGAAAATTTTGAGAACTGTGATTATGAGCGAGTTACCACTGGCTTTTCAGCATTGCTAGTGTCGATCCGTGATAATTTTTAAAGTATCATGTTATTCTATTAGTAATACATGTTGCACGTTGTCTATGTTTCTATATTAGAGCTGTTGAGTAGAAACACTCAGTGTGTGCATATTCGTCATATGATGATCGTAGTGTTTGTTTTGTATCTATTTGCAAATATAAACAAACTAAGATCTGATCATTTTGTGCTGGTCACTTTATTTAGATTTGCTGTCCTTGCGTCACGGATGGAGCAATATATTCAAGGACAATCTAGAGACTTGATTGATAAAGCATACACAAAGCTAGTGAGTATAACTGCCTTCTAATATTGCAATAACCTTTTCGGTATTCCATATGTCGCTAGTAAACTCGCGCCTTAATGATTGAACTAGTATTTCAGTCATATTTTGCTTTTATGCAATAACCAGTTTGTACTTCTATCTTTTGTAGCTGTATAATTTTTACTTCCATTGATATATATTTTTTAACTAGGCTGTTGGTTTTTTCTCTCTCTAATGAACCACTCCTTGTACTCGGATGTAGGTTAACACAATGTTCACAACTTTGGAGAAAATTGCACAAGGTGATCCTAAAACTGCGGACATTGTACTGATCGAGAATTATGCTGCTTTTCAGAACAGGTTAATTTTTGTTGTCTCTTAAATCTTGTCCGATTCTAATTAGCATTAGATATTTACTTGTATCTCTTGGTCATTTTTAACTCTAGATCGTTCTTGGAGACTAACAATATACTTTTGTTGTATGCAGTCTTTATGACTTGGCTAATGTTGTGCCAACTCTTGCGAAGTTCTACCACCAGGCTAGCGAATCCTATGAACAAGCTTGCACTCGCCATATCAGCTCACTCATTTATCTTGTAAGTAAACGTAATTAGATTCTACTTGCAATGGATAATGTTTATTTCTTTCAAATCTAAGATCATCCTTATTTTGGGCTTATGGCAGCAATTTGAGAGGTTGTTTCAGTTTTCTCGAAAAGTCGATGAATTGACATACACAATAGCTGCTGAGGAGGTGGTTAACTTCGTCACATAATTTCTGTTTTAGAATTAAGTGTTGTGCTAACCTCCATGGTTTCCAATCAAAGTTAGCAATCCTGAATGGAACTTATTTTGTTTAAGCTGGCATGCTTAGGGGATTAGGAAATGTGCCTTTTTAGTGTTGTGCTACAAAACATAGTTTCACAATTGAATTTAGAGATACAAAATTCTCGCAACTATTATAACCAATTGATTTGATGGGTTTAATAGTATCCAGTCGGTTCCTGGCTGATTCACCTGTTTCAAAGTTTGTTATCAGTTACAGTGGTGTTTGGACAAGTATAAGGACATCCATCAATAACGATTAACCCAGTAACTTAATCTTCCAATAGTTATAGAGACACTGCCTACGACCATATAACACAACAAAACTGAGGTTTTGTGGTGGCTGTTGGGGGTTGGGCAGAGTAAAGTACTAAAGAATCCCATAAAAAACCCAGACACTGTACTCACAAAAAAAAAACCCAAACGAGTGCAAGAGAAGTTTCCAATCCCCAAAATGTAGCTAAACCCAAGGATGACCTCCGGACCCTGGGGATAACTCCGAAGGTCGTGCCTGACCGGATAAAAATAAAAATAGCATGGCCCCAAGATTGGGACTGTGGTTGATCTCTTCATATGAGGAAAAGCGAAGAAAAAATCTCTTTTGCTTTCTCAAGCAAACCAGTTATGGAAAGGTCTTTTCGCAAGGATAGGCCTGACTTGAGGAGACCAGGAAAACCCAAAGGCCACTTGTTTTGTTACATGTTCTAGTGACTCACCTTCTTGTACTGCATTCTGTTAAGTGTCGATCACATAATATCCAATATCCCTGCCATCTTTTTAACAGAACGACTAATTTTTATGTCTTGAACTCCACAGATCCCTTTCCAGCTTGGGTTGTCAAAAACTGATCTAAGGAGGGTGCTGAAATCAAGTTTATCTGGGGTAAGTAGACAACGAAATTGTTTCATGACTGCAATGCATTTCTGTTGTGCTTTATACCAAACAAACTATATGCAGCGGAAGCCCTCTTGTCATTTTTGTTCAAAAAACTGGGAGCTGTTTTTGCCTGAGTAGTAGACTAGTAGTAGGTAGCGTGGTCCTTCCATGTACTTTCATACAAGTACCAGATTTTTATTTCTTAAAAAATAGAAAGAGCTCAAAGACTGACCATCTTCCCATTGTGATTTTGGCCACTCTTTTTGTAGTCAAATGAAACTGGGTCTGTTGTTTCGGCATTCGGGTGTTTTGAATTGTCGATGATTTTGATGCCTTGCTAATTTAATATGTTGACAGGAGCATGCAGTGTAATTCTGTTGATTTGGGGGTTCGTACTGTGTTGTAACTGGGCTCCTAACTCATTTTTTCTGCACTTGGTGCATGCCCTTTTCGAATGTGTTTTAAACATGTCTTCGTATGGATGCATATTGGCCATGCCTTTTTTATTTTTTTTGAATATTGATCAGAATTTCATGCCCCACATTCCGTTTTGTTCAATATGCTGGTGTAATATGTCGACAATGTGAACTCTTGAAATTCTAAAACCGTGCAGATTGACAAGTCAATTGGTGCCATGTATAGAAGATTACAAAAGACATTAACTTCTGATGAATTGTTTCCCTCTCTATGGGATAAATGCAAGGTGTGCAGTTTAATATCACCCCATCATTTTTCTTGTTCGGTTTCGTTTATAATTTGCTAAAGCAGTAAAGTCAATCATTAGTATATTTTTTGCGGGTTATTAGTCTATTGACTATTGTTATGTACTGTATTGATGTTGCGGTGGAGATGTTTTGATCCGGAGCTCCAGTGATCCCTTCTGTTTAAAAAATTCGAAAATCATATTTATAAGTTTTAAAAAATTCTGAAAAAAAAATCCGGAGGTAGCTAATGATATATCCTACGCACGTGGAAAATATCAAGTTCAAATACGTTGTATTTGGAGCTACACAAAAATGACAAAAATGTTGATGTAAGTATGCATATTTTCAAATCTCTAAGTTTTGTCGTATTTGTTATTTTTGTGTAGCCCAGAATATAACGTATCTCGAAGTGAAAATTTACACGTTCGTGGGATATATGATTGACTGCATCCCTATTTTTTTCAGAATTTTTCAAAACTCCTAAATATGATTTTCGATTTTTTTAAATAGGAGGGTGCACTGGAGCCCGAGATCAAAATGCACTTTCCGATTGACGATGTGGGTTTATACATAGTAGTGTTTGTGTAGGAGGCTGCAGAATGTTTTGATCTCTGTTTCCTGTGGGGAAGCAATCTCCACTCACGTTTTACTTGTTCTATATTTGCAGAAAGAGTTTTTGGACAAGTACGATAGCTTTGTCCAGATGGTTACGCGAATCTACGGAAACGAGCCTATAATGCCGGTTGCAGAAATGAGGGACGTGCTCGCCACCTTTTAGATACAACATGTACAGTGGCATGTATCATTTTACAGTGCTGTGGTTATATATATTCAATTCATTCTATTAATTTTGCAGATTTACGTTTTAGGCCTTGTTAGGATTCTGTATGTATGTTTCACTTATCAAATTGTATGTGTGTTCCTTGTATAGAGTGGCTGTGAGCTGTTGCATCCTTAAATTATTGCATCTCCAACCAGCTTCTGTTGATGCAAAGGACTATAAATGAAACTAGTCTGGAGAAACGTGTGCATGATTATCACGCATTGAAACGCTGAAAGGTTTCTTGTTTTTGTGTCTCTCTGGGAGTTTATTTGCTCTGAATTTCTGATGCGTGCATAGACTACGAAGTGCATGTTGCAGCCGGCCAGCTTCATGTTGGCAGAATCTCACTTTGGGCTTCGTAACTCTGGTTATCTAGCTCACGATGATGGACACGAAGCTACATACTGATGGCAACATATCAGATTGGTTTCGTTTAGTTGGTACATTCAGAAAGCTGAAAGCGAGATAACTACGGTAGATATTGGTGACAGATTGAGCTGCAAATTTTCATCTATTCTACTCCCTCCGATCTGGTACAAGTGTTGGTAGAAATGAACTAATCACGTACAACCGGCTAGTACAGTGTGTTTTTTTAGAATTGAAGAGAGTAGTAGATTGAAAAAGAGCACACAAGTTGGGAACAAAGTAATTTCCCATGTACTACCATATAAGGAAACGCCAAGGGATGGAGGTGCAGCTCAACAGTGCTTGAAAGTAACCATATTTTGTCACACGCCTGACCTCATTTTTGTCTATCACTGCAGCATGTCTTCCTTGTTCATCTTGAAAAAAAGAAAAAGACAACCCCATTCGGAAATTTGAAGAAAACACAGTTGTCCTCTTCTGGAACACGAGGAAGATATCACCAAGACTTGCAAAAAGAACACCTTAAATTGAGTGGCTGGAACCGGTCACCGATGTTTCTAACCTGAAAACTCTTACCTACTAGTAGAAAACAAGAAACTGCAATGTAGTGCGCATACGTGAAGCAACTCTTTCCTCTGAGATAAATGCCTAGATTTGTCCACACAGGAAATTTGAATGGATTTCACACTCATCTGTATGTGTAATCATCACCGAGGAAAGCCCTCCACGGGAAAAATAAAGAACTTGACCAAAGAAAATCGAGATGGCAACGACCTACACAGGAGGAAGAAGCAAAGAAAGACCAGCAGATAAATGGAAGAGGGGAGAAGCTGACTGGCAGATGCAGAGCTGGCTGCGGGAGAGGGAACGGTAGATTTGGAAGCTTTTACAATAGCTCGAGGAATCTAGGGCTAGGAGCAATTTCCCCCCTTCAATTTACATTCCCTTCCCCAACAGCATTGTGCACTAAGGTTAGTTGAGCGACTAGTTCGTTCGTTCCTCTCCGATCAATATATAGTCAATAGCTCAGGCGCAAAATTTGTGTCGAACAATTCTGATCATCTGCAATCTATAAGCATCAAAAAACGGAGTGAGAGCGTGACCGCAGGTGTTGCTGCATTCCTCTATGCCTCCCAAACTCAGACCTAAGATGTGAGCTCCTACTACACAATGGTTGTCCAGTTTCGCATATGTTACTAGAGAAATTCTGTACTAACTTGCATGTGGTTGGTATGCGTGGTACGTGGATCTTGTATTTGCCTCTTCTTTGCCAGAGTTCATGAGTGAGCTTTGTCCCGGGTATCATTTCCTTCCAACTGCTCCTTTTTAGAAAAAGGAACGAACGGTGTCTATTAACTGAATCTTGTCCAATGCAACAACCATGCGATGTATCATGTATGCAGAAATGAATGTGCTACGAGACCGACTTACTGGTTTACCATGTGCTGCAATGAATTTGAACCAGGTTCGGATCTGCCTACTGAGAAAAGAAAAATCTCTTTTAGGGGTTTTCTAGACTTTTTCAATAGTTAATGCTCCTAGCGTGGTGCGCCACTACACACTAGTACAGAACGACACATCGGATATCTCTCTATGGAAACAACACGAGTTAGGCGACGGAAAATCGTGATTTTACCGTGTCCGCTGAGCCCTGGCCACGGCGGGCCCGTCGACATTGGTTACGGGTACATTTCAATCTCCGTTACCCATAATATTGACAACGATCATAATTTTGGCTCCGTTTCCGATATATGCCTTGATGGCAACGGAAACTTTTGGGTCTCCGTGTCACTAGTGGAGACAGGGCTTTCTGTTCCGGCTCGTGAGGGGCTTTAGTCCCGGTTCGCGAATCGGGACAAGACAAGCGGGACTATAGGGCAAACCTTTAGTCCCGGGCCTGTTACCAGCCGGGACTAAAGGCCCTCCACGTGGCCGCCTGCGGGGCGCGCTAGGGCAACCCCTTTAGTCCCGGCTCGTATAACGGCCCGCGACTAATAATTTTCTTTTCTTTTATTTATTTCTTTAGGGTTTAGGGTTTATTTGTTTTCTTTTATTTTCTTTCTTCGAGCATACAAAGATAATTGTTTTCTTTTAGCGGTATTTCTACGCTACCACATAGCGTACACGTTCGTGCATATATATATAAGATAACTTGTCTTACAATCGAGCATATACAAATATATACAATTTTGATAGTTACATGGAGATCACAATTACCGGGACTAGAGCCCATCTATTCGATTACACTGCCGAGGATCATCAGTAGCGTCTATTCACACTAAATTCTCCGGCGTCGTCTACCATCTATTTCATCAAAAATTCCGCCAGTTCCTCTGCAATTCCTAGTAGGCATTGCTCTGGTAGGAGCCGATCCCTCATTCTCTCGAACTATATAAGAAAAGGAGATCAATATGAACATCAATCATGATAACAAAAAGTGACGGTAATAAAATAATGTTGTGAATGTATTGCTTACGTAGAGTCTATAATCATTGTGCTCAGTGGTAAACGTGCGAATGAACTCGCAAACGTAGTATCCATATAGATTCGTCCCCGGTGGCTGCCTCGCGCACTTTACGAGAATAGAATTCAATCAAAATAATAATGTAGCATCATAATTATATTGAAACTAGAATTAAAGAGATGCGCGGACATATCTCGTACTACTTACCGTGACCGGAGTAAACGTCAGCTTCTCACTAAAGGAACCCGTCACCATACTCCTGAACAGGTTCCAAACCCTGCCCGGCAAAGAAAATGAATTAATGAACACTACAACAAAACTGTGCAGTAGAGACATATTTATAAAGACACTCACCCTTGTGTCTCTTACAACCTAATCCAGTTTGCCGTAGAGGCATTAAGAGAGACATATTGGAGAATGCCTTATAAGTAGAGACATCTACCTAGAGACATTCTCCAAAATGTCTCTTAGTCTTCATCTAAAGGCATTTTAAAAGACGATCTTGATAATGTCTTAACAATAGAGACATCTCTTTTGAAACACTCTTCATAATGTCTCTTAACACATATGTAAAGGCATTAAGAGAGACATTTTTGGAAACGCCTTAACATTAGAGTCATTCTCTAGAGATAGTACATTTGTCTCTTCACTATGATAGACACTAGACAATGCCTTAAAAAATATATGTACAATTCTAACTCTATAAGACAATCATGAAACAAATTTTGAAGTTTCAAAACATATCATTTTGCATGTTTGCGAAGTAAGAGTATGTAAAATAGAAAAGATAACTCAGTTATAACCTTAATGTACCATCACATATTATCTAGTGGTGGGATCCGTGGAGGCGAGACCTACATGTGAGAAAGAAATAACGGAAAATCGATTGCAAAAATTACAAACTTAATGTGTCAGATGTGAGTCGAACCTTTGCTGCATTACCAATTAATTGGCTAACGATGTTTGTTTGTACATACTGAGCAAAACAAAATCTCGTGTCAGGATGAAATAAGGGAAAATCAATTTAAAACTTGTGACCTTATCTGAATCCGCGCTCGATCGCGCTGGTCTATGTGCGCACCATTACCGCTAGGCTAAGCTCGACGATTTGAATTTGAATTTAATTTTTTTTAAAAATGTTGTAAATAATTCCAACTTGAACTATACGTCGTCAAATAGGGTTTACATAATCTAAATAATATATTTATGCAATTATGTTAACTTTTGATTCATAACATCCTTGTGATGGCCCAGGGCGATATAGATGGAGAATTTAAATGTTTTACACGTAATATTCAAACTTTTACGCAGTAAAAAATAATTATTCACGCAATACAAAATACGGTTCATGAGGTTAAAATTATATTCACCCATCATAAACTGTGAGATAACATCAGTCGAGTAGATTTAGTTCAATCTCGGTCGATTGAAGTTTAGACACGTCCTAATAGACAAATGTGATAGAATATTTGTAGATCGTACGGTGGATTCAATTCTCATATGATTCGAGAAATGCGCGCGTAGCTGAAAAACCAAAAGCAAAATTTGGTGTTACGTTGCGCGTGAGATTATTTTTCACCGAGTGCGCGCCAACGATGTTTAATTTACACCTAACCGAGCCTGATGATGGGGTGGGTTAGTCAATCCTCCCCACGTGCTACATTATCTATCCCTAACGAGAAACCACTACTCCGATGCCTCGTCCCCAAAATCGCCGGCCTCCTTAGCCGGCCGCCTCCCCGCCGCCGCTCCGATCTGCTAGCACCGGTAACATGCTCCACTTTTTCGTACACAAATCTGGCCTCCCGGCAGCCTCTTCCACGCACTCCTCTCACCATTTTCTCCCCCACAGGTTGCGCGGTGAGGGAGACCCCAGGGCATTGTTCTACGAAGGCGGGCATGCTGAGGCTAGGTCGTCGGGGCGCCAGGAGCATACGGTCTCGTAGTAACGGTAGTCCACCTCGAAACCATGCCGGCGACTAGAGTGTTGCCAGTAGCGCGTCCTGCTTCCCCGACCGCAAATCACACGGTGCTGCCGAAGAGCATCTGCATCTGATTTGACCGGCTACCTTAAGATGACCATGAGCAGCAGCAAAACAAGCATCGAATGTTGAATCCGGTGGACGTCGACTAGGTGAGATCAAAGCCCAACCCCTCCCTTGTACTCCAACCCTGCTGTGCTCTGCCAATCCGGCAATCCGATCCATGCGGTTTACGTGTTCGACGATTTGCTGGTTTCTGTGCAATTTGAGCAGCAACACGTGTTTGTGGGCGTAGACAATTTACATTCTGCCGTTCCTGTTATCTGTATGCAGCTTACCGCCGCACGCGGGGAGACAATGCCTATTATTGACATGTAAACTCGTTATCATAGCACATATACTTTGATCTCGCTACATGTGAATGCCATAGATGTACAGTATTATATAATGACAAAAGTACTCAATATTATTCACCTGCTGTTTTTTATCTATAGGCAAACTTTGTGAGTTAGCAATTTCCCATTGCCGAAGCTCTGTCCTTGTAGCTTACCTGTGGGGCAGTCGGCACTCGGCACATGGTACTGCATTGCAGCCTATCATGTTCTCGTAGATGTCTGGATTCATATTTTTGTTTTGTTTTTCTCCTGTCACAGACTGCTGCTTTAAAGTGTGCAGCAACAATTATTTCATCCCTTTTGTTTTGTCTAGCCCCAAAAAGTTTTGGGGTTTTAGAGATAACCGTAAGCCTAATGAATATCTCACATCACTGTTAATAGGTTTATATGCTCCTTTTAAAATAGAGGAAGGTGAAATAGGGTGGTAGTGTAATTACTATGTTCATGCGGATGTTTCTACATGCTGGAAGTAATTTATTGTTTCTACATGCAGAGGCAGCGGCAGTCGTGCGTAGGCGCTGGGCTACCTGCAGGCACACAGTGGGCTGTAGATCTTGTTTATCTGGAACAATTGGTCATCATCTACTGTGGAACACTTGGATCTAAAATTTCTTTATGAGGTACAAGTCCAACAGATGCACATTCTAGGGTGTAGGTTATATTTTAAATTATTGGCATAATTATTTGTGTTAGTTTAGAGTGACAATGAGCTTGCTTAGGATTGCTCGCTGAGTTCATGCCATCTTTTATTTGCTTGTGCTTAAGATTCATAGTAGTGTCTAGTAGCCTTTTGATGTCACTGTTAGTTCCTCTGATGCATAGCAATTTGCTGCCCCTTGAAACTCTGGACCTGTTATTTGGAAGTTAAAACTTCATCCCAGATCCGTTACATAGATAGTTAAAGAAATATGTTTATAATTTTCTAACATGCATAGTTTCGTAATATTACTTGTAGCTGATAGAAAACGTCTTGAAAAATCTGATGTTGCATCATCGAATGAGCATTCAACATAGCAAATTGATTTAGGATGGCAAAGAAACATAGAATCTTGTTGGGACTCGATTTTCCAAAAAGGATAGGAGTTGTACACTATACCATTATCTAAGTAGAAGAAAACTTTTGGTCTCTTCGAAAACTATACCAGTTATCTCGTGTGATTGATGTAATTGGATGAACCTTGACCGTGTCTTTCTGATCTTACAATCTGAGTATCGATAATGGTAATTTATTTAAATTATTGATACGAGGAACATCATTTCTATATGAGTAGTTTGGTCTTTAGACTGAAGTGAACATTTGTTTGGTGATTGCAGGTTCTCTATATTTGACTCCATATATGGTGGCGATAACAAAAGCTCGGAAGGAACTCTAAAGTGCTTGGTCGTTTAGTGTAGTGGTGTAGTGTTCATAAGATTATTGTTGTTTGGGAGGTTCTTATTCGTGCTTGGAGCATGTTGGTTTTCTGTTTTTCCCTTTCATGGGTCATGTATCTCACACACTGTGGTGCCAATTTAAAGGTTAATACTCATATTTTATTTCCAATTACTAATTCCTCCGTGTATATATATTGACTGTTTTATGAAAGAGTATCTAGTTATCTTGTGTTTCTATGTCATAATAATATTTGTATGTGTACTATTCTCTTACTGAGTCTTGATAGTGTACAGATGCCTCTATAGTGACTATATAATAAACGTCTCGAGATAAGAACAAAATATCATATAACAATCTGCCTCTACATGACAATATGTATGTCTCTACGTAATGTCGTTGTATTTCTAAAGATCAAATAAAATGCCACGATAAAATGCTTCTACTAGCGCTAGAGACATGTCAAATTGTTGCATAATAGTGCCTGGATGGGTGTAGATACACAACCTATTGTCTGTACAAAGTGACCTTATGTCAAATATAGGCATATCACAAAACGCCTCTATTGTTTAAGAGACACTGCCCGTAGGGACACTTTTGAGACAATGTGTAAAATGCCTCTAGAACTATGTAAAGGCAATATAATTGTCTCTACAAGACCAAAATAGTGTCTCTACTGCACAGGTTTGTTGTAGTGGAATGAGTTATTCATTACCTGATATCTCATGAAATCAACGAAAGAGACCGATATAGCGCGAAAATTACCTCTGGAGCATGTCCTGCATGTCGTGGAACTCTTCCAGGTGTCTCTTTAATGGGTCCATGACTTCAACTATTCCCTTATCAACTTGAATGTCTAGCAGAATCCAGTGGAACCTGCACACGTTTATATATACGTCAGTAACTCATCAATTACACTTAACATCGAGTAAGCAAAAGTGAATGTGTACAACAGAGTAAGACCCTCACTGGAAGTTGTAAGAAAACAGTATGTGGTCACATAAATGTTGCTCCGTTAGAAACCTTAGAAGGTTATCCGCCGTCTCGTCGGGTTTCGTCGTTAGCGAATATATATTTACTTTATCTGGGTCAATGAACCCAACACTATAGATCTTTGTTTTACATTCCCGGATCTTCATTCTGCATAATAGAGTACAAAAGGATATAATGAGGATAATTACATGCAATGAACTGAACAACTGAAAAACTGAACAACTTATATGTAGACAATGAATTCAACGACTTACAGACAATAGCAACTCATGAGAGTTTTGTCGAGGGCGTCGAAATTGTATAACTAGAAGATTTCTGAAAAGTCAACATGGACCTCTTCGGGTCGGAAGAAGTACTCATGTGGGACTTTCGCCACGATCATTGTTCTGCCCCCCTACCACACTCAAGTACCATTCATGCAAATTCCGCATTTGTGTTGGCAGTTGTTCCAACTTCTCTTTGCTGACCAAAGGCTTCCCTGGGACATATGTAGGGACAACATTAGCCTTGGATAACTTGTCGTCTTGGGAACCTAGCAATTCAGCAACAGTCACACCCATAGCGGCCACCAACTTCGCAGCTTCTTCCATATCCTGCTGCAGCACCTGGGGAACGTTTTCGGATAACACCTTGAGGGATGGGATCGATTGTTTGGCCTGTTCTCCGAGCTGGGGAACGTCCCTTCTGTTCCCGCTTGCACTTTTACCTGATTTGCTCCCGCTTGCACTTTTACTTGATTTGCTCTTGACATGGGTATGCCTATCGGGTACCCTACCATGAGGGTACCTGGTGCACGTATCGACTAGGCCCAACTATCAGAGCCTACATGAAGCCCATGAAGGGAGGCCCAACAAGATGGAGTATCCTCCAAGCTGGCGAAGCCATAGTCGGTTTAGAGTTTCTTTACTTGTAAATCGAGTCGGTTACGAACACCCGAGACCCAGCCTACTATTTAAGGACTGGGAGGGCCATCGAACCAGGACCACGTACTTTCAGAGCCACCAAAACCCTAGCGAGATCGACATCTCGCCGGGACCCTTGTAACCATCATATTCACAAAGCAATAACAGACAGGCATGACGTAGGGGTGTTACCTTCACACGAGGGCCTTGAACCTGGGTAAAATCTTTGCCCTGCTTGTCAGCCGACGATACTTCCAGCTCTACCACGTTCTCTCCCCCATATTCATAACCTAGGGACCTTAACCATGGGTCTTGATGAGTCTACCCCTCGTCAAGTGGCGCCGTCTGTGGGAAAGAATAGCGCTGGACTCGAAGTTTCGCCGGTCCCAACAGCAAACGGCAAATCGCCGATCACACCAGCAAACGGCAACTCGCCGATCTCATCTGCAAACGGCAACTCGTCGGCCATGTCAGCAAACAGCAACTTGCCGATCCGGCGACACACGGCGACTCGCCGATCCACTCGAAAAGCGGCAGCCTACCCGCTTCACCTGCAAAAAGCGCATCTGCTCTTCCAATGAATTTCAATCTGCACTCGCCGGAGCTTCAGGAGGCGTTTTCCGGCCTTGAATCAGGTTTGAGTTTAACAGTTGGAGCATTCAATTTTTTCGTTCGTAAACAATCTTGGCACGCAGGACTCGACATATCCGCAACAACTGGCGCTGGGCGCACTCGAGGCTCCGTCGACTGCGCTCGCCCCGTCGTCGATTCCTGAAGCCTGCTCGCCCGCAACAACCATGTCGACCGGCGAGATCGACAGGTTCATGATGACGGAACTCCAAGGCGAGGAGGCAGAATCAGCATACCGCACAAGCAACATCGACTTCAACCTACCACTCGACGAGAGTTTCGACTGCGGGATGTCCCTCGATGACTTCTACGAGCCCGCGATTCATAACGACAGCAACGTCGACTCGGAGATCTTCACCAACACCAACCTCGACTCAGAAATCCATAATGGTTTCGCCAACACCGAGATGAGCATAGGCGATGAGCACATCGACAACGAGATTCGCCTCGAAGATCTACTCGATGAACATACTGGCTCTGACATGAGCCTCGACGGCGACGTCGAGTCCATGACTGGAATCGACAACACATACACATGTCCACGGGTCATGCTCCATCAGGTCTACGTGGCCTTCTCCACAGAATCATCCGCAGATGCAGCCGCTCGCAGGCCTGCACAATTCCCATGCACGGTAACCATGCCGGATGGGGTCACAACCTTGACAATCACGGAGGAGATGGCGGCAAAAGCAGATAAAGTCATAAAGGAGTGCAGAATGATGCCACCAAATTCCACCCCAGAGGAGATGTTAACCTTCCAGTACTTCAACTGGCAGGAGTCAATTCGACTGCAAAACTACCGAGCGATGCTCGAAGAGCGCAAAAGGCAAGCCAGCCTCTCGAGTGCCCGAAGAAGGGAGCAATCCCTCGGGTCCACAATGCAACCAACACCACGACCTAGGTCGCGGTTGGCAAGCCTTCCAGAACATGAAAGGGTAGCAATCACCCGTAACCTGTCGTTCATGACAGAGGACGCTAACGGAATCCCAGTGCCCAAAACTGCTGCGGGTGCATTATTCTCCGTAGGTGCTTACCTCAAGGCAATGCAACCTCTGGCGAATGACCCTAACGCAGCCCTGCATCGCCAACAACTCAAATCGCTAGCTCTAGCGGCACAGGCTATACAGCCAGAAGACAAAACTTCAGCAAGGAATCGCGATCGCGACATAGTCGACTCACGACACGCAGCACATCATCGCAGTGGTCGCAGCCACCACTCGGATGAAGGAAGGAGAAGCATGCGCCGGCACAGGTCCAGCAGAAGCAGATCTCGAAGATCCTATAGCAGCGATTCATACTCTGATCATGAACCAGAGCCATGCGGAGCATTGTGCTTCACTCGATGCATCCGTGGGACGCGGATGCCCAAAGGGTTCAAGTTGACAGGCGAACAACCCAAGTACAACGGTCGCCAAGAACCTTCCGGGTGGCTAGAAGATTACAGACTCGCCGTGGCATGCCAGCGTGGCACGAACACCACGGCGATGCAGTACATACGACTCATGCTCGAAGGAACTGCCCGCGACTGGCTCAAGGCACTCCCTCCATCATCATACGACTCGTGGAACGATTTCCGCAGAGACTTCATCAAAAACTTCGAGCCTCTATGTGAGCGCCCGAAGACATTCGAAGAATTAAGGGCATGCACTCAACGATCAGACGAGTCGTTGAGATCATACATACGGCGGTGGACCGAAATACGCAATTCGGTTGGCAAAGTGTCAGAAGACAGGGCCATGGATGCCTTCATACAAGGTCTCGCCAGGAAGGACTTCAAAGAGGCACTGGGTCGTGAAAAGCCAACCTCCCTGGCTGACCTCATCAAAGTTGCGACTGAGTGGGCAGATGGAGAGGATTCTGTACGCAGATCCCGTGCTTCCCCACCACGTGACAACTACGAAAGCGGCAGTCGAGGCCGCAGAGATTCATACAGAGAAGATCGCAGGCGCAAACGTTCCAAACGTCCTTACGACGATAACAGACCCGAGTTCATGGCGGCTGGATACACACAACCCGGGAGGACCATGATAGAAGCAATCGACGCTCGGATGATCGACGGGACAGTCGAGATTGCGAGCAGCGGAGCGACAGCTACAAAAGGCAAGAATGGCGCAAACGCAGCGACGCAAAACCTGAGTGGTCATTCGAGGAAAAGATGGACGACTGGTGCAGATTCCACCTCTTCAAGGGGGACGGCGGAAAACTACGCTCCAATCACACCCTAAGGAACTGCAGGGAATTCGACCAAATGGCGACTGACTACATGATACGACTCAAAAGGTACGGCCCAGCACCTGCTCAACCCACGCTGCTGTAGCGTACCTGCACTTAAAAATATGGCAAGGTACCTGTGTATAGAGCAAACCCTGGATCGTTTCATTTGCACACACAGTTTAAGATGTAGTATCACAACAGAGTATCATTATTACATCGAATGATCCAGACTTGGTAAAATATTCATTACAACTTGCATAGCATATAGCTAGCTTGAAAGAGTAAAGCAGCGGAAAAATAATCTTCATGGAGTCCTCATCCTTTGCATGTGCCACAGGCGAAAACATGTTGGTTGCAGACTCGAAACCCAAACGTAACCTTACTCATCGTCAGAAATTTCTGCAACAAATAAATTTTTGCAACAGAGTGGGTCAGAACCATTAAAAATGGATCTGGCAAGTGACACTATGTGGACACTTAATGGAATAACTCTATAGCCTATATGCATATTTGACTGGTGGAGTTCAAGGCTATTTTGCATAAAAGCCAATTTTGCCTAACACTTTGTAAAACATTTTGTTCAAAAGTTGGAGACGATATGGTATAAGACCATAGTCTCATCTACCCTTGTTCACCATCAAGTTTTACTTTCGAAATTGGAATGATGAAGCCTCCGTTGAATCCTTGATCAGCTGCTCAAATTGTCCGTAACCGGGGACACGGCTAAGTACTTAGTTTTTAACTCTGCAGAGGTTGTGTACTTTCACCATTAGACCCAACAAACCCAAACTATCCTCAAGCACTCAAATTGTGCTAAGGAAAAGGAGAGAGTTGAGACGAGACTTTTCAGAAGCATTTTCCCATCCCATACCGACTTGACGCGCTCCCATTCTAACCATTGTACCACCACCTGTCAAGTCGGGACGAGTCCACGCAACTTAATCCATCTAGCCAGAGCCCATATGACTAATGGCTGCACGGTAAGCAACTTCACTTAGAGAAAACCTTGGCCCCTTAATACCCTGGGTGGCAACCACAAGTGACCATCCCTTAGAGGTCACCCCTAAGAGATGACACTCAACCTTTCCATCATCTTTTCATAACCAAGTCCACCCAGGTGATAAATTACTTAGTAGAATTAAGCTTTAAAGAAAACACATTTGCATAGCATCAAATATTCTACTAAGTTATCAAAGGGGATTCTAGACACAACTAGAGTAAAGGTATGGTGGATTCAGCATATAGCAATAATACTATCCAACACATGCATATAAGAAAATACACTAAGTAATGCATATAAAAATACTTAGGAAATTTATGGGGGTGTGCCACTCGCCTTGGCAAACAGAAGTGTAGTAGTAGCAGTTGCAACCACTTTCGTCTCTCTCCGGAATTTCTAACAAGTCAAACAAATCACAAATAATCATACAATCATAAATGCAACACTTGGAAAAATATGATATGCATGATATGCAGGATGATACAAAGAAATGTGGTATGAAGGACAAACAAAACAAAATAAGGGAAAGACAACAACATAACATTATTCCATTAGCTAAGGCAAGGTAGAGTAAAATAAATTTGATAAAACCACCACTTGAAGGTTGTAAGGCTACTCCAAGTCTTCACAAGTTTGGTCTTCAAATAATCTTCAACTCCTTTGCAGCTTCATGTATCTTCCATGGTCTTTAACTAGCACTCTAAAAACTTAGTCTTAATCACCAAGGACTTGGTCTATGTCCAAAGTGAGACAAAATAGAAAGAAGAAGATAGAACTAAAGTGGTTGGTCTTCAGAATCTCCTTGCTTCCTTGTGGCTTTCACCTTGATGTGTTGACTTCATTTAATTTGGTGGACTTGATGATTCTGCAGACTTGATGATGTTGGCAGCCTCAAGGTCTTGGATATAACTTAGTCACCATGAAGACTAAGAGAAGAAGGAAGAAAAGAAGAGAAAGGAAGAAGGACTTAGAAAAAGTAGGATGGTTAGTCTTCATGAACTTCCTCTTGATTTCTTCTAAGTACTTTTCTTCCTGAAGAGTCTTCTGGAGTCTTGTATTTATGCTAAGTTCTTCTATGATTTCCACTAATTCTAACTTAGTGGTTTTTGACTAGGAGAGTCATAAGAAATAACATGCATCCTCAATTTTGCTAAGGAAGAATGTCATATGATGAAGTGCAAAAATAATACTAAGGACTTAATATGCATGCCATGCTTATGAAAATGCTCTAAGGAATTGCAAGCAAGAAATATGATCAAAAGTATAGCTAAGGACCAAGCGTCAACAACAAGTCACTAAAATTATTCTAAGGAAAAGTTAACACATAAGAGATGCTAAAATTTTCTAAGGAAAAAGTGTTGTCAAATACTTGTCAAATATTTTCTAAGGAAGAATTAGTTTTGTTTTGAGAGACAAAATATTTCTAAGTACTTTTAGTACTAAAGTCTTCAAAATATTACTAAGTTGTTTTATAACTCGAATATAAGCAGAAAATAATTTTTAATACATTTTATTTATTAAAATAACACCTAAAAAGCTTTTAATCAATATTTACTCAAAGATCATTGAAAATAATTTTACAAAAATAATAGAGTATTCCTACGGCCAATACTTAGGCATACAAAACTATAGCAAAAGTGTTTACTCAAAAATCTATTTTTAAACTCAAATTATAGCCAAAATACTATTTAAACCACTTTTGAAAAACAACTATTTAATTTCGACAAAACCTAAAAATAACTATGCCAAAAGTTTCTACATGTCATAAGCTTTCCAAAAATATAAAATTTGCAAAATTTGGCCGAGCCAATAAAAATTAATGATAGATCTAAGTTCCAGGGACGTTTCTGCAAAAATGCCGGTCTTCGCGCTGACTGTTGACCTTGACTGCTGAGTTGGCGTTGACGTCCACGCGGCGGCGCTGGATTGGCTGGCTGGTGCTGATGGTGCGCTGACTGGGCTACTGACGGAGATGCTGACTAAGCGTCGACGTGGCGGCCTCTGATTCGCCGATACCTCTTCGCACGGACGGATCTAACAGGATCCGTTGGATCTAGATCCAACGACCCAGATCGCATTGACCAAAAACTAGCGGCGCTTCTCGCCGGACTTATGCCGGTGACCTACATCTACGGTGGCGCCATCACCGGCGTGCGAGGAGACGGAGAACACGAGGGGGACGGGAATCACATGGCATACCACGGGATGCAGAAGTTCGAGGCGAAGACGAAGGCGTGGTCGCGGATGAAGGTAACACTCTGGTTCGGCCGCGATCCTTCGCCGGGGTGGAGACGAGCTTCGGTCGAGCACGGTCTCGACGATCTGGCGCACAACAGAGTACGGGGCGAGGTCACACGGATGCGCAACAAAGAGAGAAGAAGGATGGGAGGGTTAGGAAGGCTCGGAGTGGTCCATGCTCACCGGGATTTGCAGTTCTCGCCGTCGGCAATGGCGGATGGCGGTGGTGCAATACGAGCAGCCTGGTGGCGCTTTGGTGGAACTTTTTGAGGGGAAAAGGGGAGGGGTCGTGGGGTTTATATGGGGAAGAGATGGATGCGAATCTCGTAGCAAATCATCACGAATTCGGTTCCGATTTTAGCTAGGGTTCGGAGTTCGTTTCTTGCACGGGACGTTGAAGACGATGACATCAGTGCTTGTGTCATGGACGGGTCCCACACGTCAGTGAGGGAGAGGGAGATTTGGGCCGTGGGCCAGTACTGGACAGACTGCTGCTGCGCGCGCGAGAGATAGAGGGAGGAGGAGAGATGGGCTCGGCCCAGTAGCTAGGGTTTCGCATTTTTTTCTGATTCTTTTCTTTTCTGAAAATCCTCCAATTATTCATAACTTTTAAATTATGAAACCTTTTGGATTCAAACCAATTTCTATAGTTTTGTAAAAGCCAACTCTTTAATTTGAAAACCTCAAATATCATTTCCCAAACATTTTGTCTACTAAACTTTTTGAAAAGTGTTTAAATGGATTTTGGACATATTAATGTCATTTGAAAATTATAGGTTTTTATAAATTCCTTTTAAACTTATATTTTAAACCAAAGCCAAATATGGTTAATATGGTTAATATCACTTAATAACATAATTTTGTATACATCTCAAATAGTTTAAAAAGGGTTTGATAAATAAAAAGAATTCAAAACTCATTTTAGAAACCAAATAAATATTTTCTTTCAAAAGCAAAACTATAAAATTTGAAAATAGAGATTTAGGTAAGTAATAGAATAATTCTCAAAACTTACAAACTATTCACAACCAAACATACTTTTCAAAATAGGAATCATTTTGATTTCCAAACTAGGATTTTAATAAACAATATGACACTTAATGTCAAAGTTTAAATTAGGTTTTAAAATAAACAAATGTGGCTTAAGTAGATCCTAAATACCACAAGATAAAGCATTTGCAATTATTTATATTGCAACAGATTCAAACAATTTTACAAACAATTCTAGCAGAACAACACATTCATAAAAGTCAAAAGAAAACTTGGAGCATTCTTTGCTCTACTAATATAATTTGTTAAATATGTTTTCAAGTGGAATTATTATTCTCACTTTTAAATTATCCAAATGCAAACAATGCTATATGATGATGAATGTATGCATGAATTTTCTTTTCAAAGCAAAATACATATTAGTTTTAAAAAGTTTTAAATTTTTCTGATTTTTCAACTTTTTGAAAAACCTGGGATGTTACATACTACCACCCTTAAAAGGAATCTCGTCCCGAGATTCGGGAAGGCTAGCAAGAGGTTATGACGAGGATGTCTAGGTGGCTACCACCCTTAAAAGAAATCTGTGTTGGCAGTCAAACTTCAAGGTGCAAACTGGATTGAGAACATACCGTTCACCAAGCTAGGTTCCTCAATCACTTCTTCCACATTGGTGTGGTTCTTATATCCTTTACCAAAAGGTTTTGACTTGGCAGTTTCCTCGGCCTTCTTCTTGGCTGGGCATTTATTGGCGTAATGACCCATGTTCTTGCATTTGAAGCACATCACCTTGCTGATGTCTTTCTGGGGAGGGTTGTTCTGGAGTTTATTTTCCGGGCACTTATTGGCATAATGGCCCTTATTATTGCACTTAAAGCAGAGCACTTGGCTGATATCTTTCTTGAGTTCTGGATTTGGGCGATGCTGTCCATTGTTATGGTTATGGTCATCATGTCCATTTCCCTTCCGGTCTCCATTGCTTCCTTTGGATCCACCATTGCGATCAGGATGTTTGAGATGACTTCCTTTATTATGGTGATTCCTCTGTTGGTGACTAGGGCTCACCTCAGGAGTATTGTGTCTCTTGAATGAAGGCTCAGAATGGTGTTTGTTGATACCCAGCTTTCCCTTCATATTTCCAGTTTTCCTGATATTATATTCCAGTATGATCGCTTGGTCCAATAAGGCCTGATAATCCGAAGCGTGTGTGACTGTGAAAGGAACTTTCATCTCGTCGCAGAGTCTTTTGAGAAAAATTTCCTCCCTCTCTTCCTCGATAATTATGCCTTCAGGGGCATAACGAGACAGTGCATAGAAATCATCTCTATACTCCTTGAGCGTCTTGTCCCCTTGCCTCAGGTTTAGGAACTCTTCTTGCTTCATGTTCCACATGTCAGGGGAACTGTGAATACTACAAAACTCTTCCTTGAACTCTTTCCAGGTTAAAGTATCACATGTGTGAGTGCTATGATAAGTTCTCCACCATTTAGCCGCAAGTCCTTCCAAGAAATAAGATGCAAAACTCACTTTCTCTGTGTCGGTGCACTCACAAAGTATCAGATCCTTCTCTATTGATCGTAGCCAGTCGGTTGCCATAATTGGATCATTTGTAGGGTGGAACGTGTTGGGTTCAAGACTTAAAAATTTGACAAGTCTATCCGTATGGGTTAGGGGTGGTGGTGGTTCACTTTGATTTGCTTTGATCTGGGTCATCATGGTCATCAGCTGGGTTTGTGTTGCCATCATCTTCTGCAACATTGTTTCAATGTTGTTGGTGTTGGTGTTGTTGTTGTCTTCAGGTGCACTCTGGGGAGACATCTGTGGGTTTTGGAATAGATAAGTACAAGATAGACAGATTCTAAGGGAAATATTTCTACCCATACAAGCATTTAACAATCAAACACACTTGATAAAAACTCACAAAGTTTTGAGAAAAACAAACTAGTCGTTGTTGAATCGAAGTACACCTAGGATATGGGGAAACAATATGATAGTACTGCCATACCACAATTTGATAGGTCAATACATCAACATGTTTTCTTTATTCTAACACATAAGGGTGTCTATTCTATCTCCTTCTTGAGTGCATCGAGTTCCTCCTCTATTTCTTTGAGTTCATCAAGATATTTCTGGGTGTTGCGGAGTCTAAATCGAAGTCTTGTTCCAAGGTTCTCGATGGCCTCCCATGCTGCACTTCTTGCTGAATCAAAGAATGATGTTCGAATTATTGGGTTTGTGAGCATGCAGCAACCTTCGGTCTTGTGGTCATCGTCTTTGTTCTTGTATAGATGGAGTTGCACCCACCAGTACTCTTGATCTTCTCCCATGAAAGGAAATCCCTTGTAGACTGCTGCTCCTTCAAGTCCCATGCTCAACATGAGGTCCTTCAAAGCTTTTGGAAACTCAGTCTCACATTCCAAGGTCATGGTCATTGCTGGACCTTTCTTGAGTGATTCCAGGAGGCGGGACATCTATAAATAAGAGAAGGCATTTAGAGCACGAATAGTTAAGAAGTTACAAGAATGATATCAAAAGTTTTTAGATAAAAAGCAAATAAAGTTTTGTCCTATGGGCTTTCTTATTTCTAACCAGACTTAGGGTTTCGAACCTACAGGCAACACTATGCTCTGATACCATCTGTAGCGTACCTGCACTTAAAAATATGGCAAGGTACCTGTGTATAGTGCAAACCCCTGGATCGTTTCATTTGCACACACAGTTTAAGATGTAGTATCACAACAGAGTATCATTATTACATTGAATGATCCAGACTTGGTAAAATATTCATTACAACTTGCATAGCATATAGCTAGCTTGAAAGAGTAAAGCAGCGGAAAAATAATCTTCATGGAGTCCTCATCCTTTGCATGTGCCACAGGCGAAAACATGTTGGTTGCAGACTCGAAACCCAAACGTAACCTTACTCATCGTCAGAAATTTCTGCAACAAATAAAATTTTGCAACAGAGTGGGTCAGAACCATTAAAAATGGATCTAGCAAGTGACACTATGTGGACACTTAATGGAATAACTCTATAGCCTATATGCATATTTGGCTGGTGGAGTTCAAGGCTATTTTGCATAAAAGCCAATTTTGCCTAACACTTTGTAAAACATTTTCTTCAAAAGTTGGAGACGATATGGTATAAGACCATAGTCTCATCTACCCTTGTTCACCATCAAGTTTTACTTTCGAAATTGGAATGATGAAGCCTCCGTTGAATCCTTGATCAACTGCTCAAATTGTCCGTAACCGGGGACACGGCTAAGTACTTAGTTTTTAACTCTGCAGAGGTTGTGCACTTTCACCATTAGACCCAACAAACCCAAACTATCCTCAAGCACTCAAATTGTGCTAAGGAAAAGGAGAGAGTTGAGACGAGACTTTTCAGAAGCATTTTCCCATCCCATACCGACTTGACGCGCTCCCATTCTAACCATTGTACCACCACCTGTCAAGTCGGGACGAGTCCACGCAACTTAATCCATCTAGCCAGAGCCCATATGACTAATGGCTGCACGGTAAGCAACTTCACTTAGAGAAAACCTTGGCCCCTTAATACCCTGGGTGGCAACCACAAGTGACCATCCCTTAGAGGTCACCCCTAAGAGATGACACTCAACCTTTCCATCATCTTTTCATAACCAAGTCCACCCAGGTGATAAATTACTTAGTAGAATTAAGCTTTAAAGAAAACACATTTGCATAGCATCAAATATTCTACTAAGTTATCAAAGGGGATTCTAGACACAACTAGAGTAAAGGTATGGTGGATTCAGCATATAGCAATAATACTATCCAATACATGCATATAAGAAAATACACTAAGTAATGCATATAAAAATACTTAGGAAATTTATGGGGGTGTGCCACTCGCCTTGGCAAACAGAAGTGTAGTAGTAGCAGTTGCAACCACTTTCATCTCTCTCCGGAATTTCTAACAAGTCAAACAAATCACAAATAATCATACAATCATAAATGCAACACTTGGAAAAATATGATATGCATGATATGCAGGATGATACAAAGAAATGTGGTATGAAGGACAAACAAAACAAAATAAGGGAAAGACAACAACATAACATTATTCCATTAGCTAAGGCAAGGTAGAGTAAAATAAATTTGATAAAACCACCACTTGAAGGTTGTAAGGCTACTCCAAGTCTTCACAAGTTTGGTCTTCAAATAATCTTCAACTCCTTTGCAGCTTCATGTATCTTCCATGGTCTTTAACTAGCACTCTAAAAACTTAGTCTTAATCACCAAGGACTTGGTCTATGTCCAAAGTGAGACAAAATAGAAAGAAGAAGATAGAACTAAAGTGGTTGGTCTTCAGAATCTCCTTGCTTCCTTGTGGCTTTCACCTTGATGTGTTGACTTCATTTAATTTGGTGGACTTGATGATTCTGCAGACTTGATGATGTTGGCAGCCTCAAGGTCTTGGATATAACTTAGTCACCATGAAGACTAAGAGAAGAAGGAAAAAAAGAAGAGAAAGGAAGAAGGACTTAGAAAAAGTAGGATGGTTAGTCTTCATGAACTTCCTCTTGATTTCTTCTAAGTACTTTTCTTCCTGAAGAGTCTTCTGGAGTCTTGTATTTATGCTAAGTTCTTCTATGATTTCCACTAATTCTAACTTAGTGGTTTTTGACTAGGAGAGTCATAAGAAATAACATGCATCCTCAATTTTGCTAAGGAAGAATGTCATATGATGAAGTGCAAAAATAATACTAAGGACTTAATATGCATGCCATGCTTATGAAAATGCTCTAAGGAATTGCAAGCAAGAAATATGATCAAAAGTATAGCTAAGGACCAAGCGTCAACAACAAGTCAGTAAAATTATTCTAAGGAAAAGTTAACACTTAAGAGATGCTAAAATTTTCTAAGGAAAAAGTGTTGTCAAATACTTGTCAAATATTTTCTAAGGAAGAATAGTTTTGTTTTGAGAGACAAAATATTTCTAAGTACTTTTAGTACTAAAGTCTTCAAAATATTACTAAGTTGTTTTATAACTCGAATATAAGCAGAAAATAATTTTTAATACATTTTATTTATTAAAATAACACCTAAAAAGCTTTTAATCAATATTTACTCAAAGATCATTGAAAATAATTTTACAAAAATAATAGAGTATTCCTACGGCCAATACTTAGGCATACAAAACTATAGCAAAAGTGTTTACTCAAAAATCTATTTTTAAACTCAAATTATAGCCAAAATACTATTTAAACCACTTTTGAAAAACAACTATTTAATTTCGACAAAACCTAAAAATAACTATGCCAAAAGTTTCTACATGTCATAAGCTTTCCAAAAATATAAAATTTGCAAAATTTGGCCGAGCCAATAAAAATTAATGATAGATCTAAGTTCCAGTGACGTTTCTGCAAAAATGCCGGTCTTCGCGCTGACTGTTGACCTTGACTGCTGAGTTGGCGTTGACGTCCACGCGGCGGCGCTGGATTGGCTGGCTGGTGCTGACGGTGCGCTGACTGGGCTACTGACGGAGATGCTGACTGAGCGTCGACGTGGCGGCCTCTGATTCGCCGATACCTCTTCGCACGGACGGATCTAACAGGATCCGTTGGATCTAGATCCAACGACCCAGATCGCATTGACCAAAAACTAGCGGCGCTTCTCGCCGGACTTATGCCGGTGACCTACATCTACGGTGGCGCCATCACCGGCGTGCGAGGAGACGGAGAACACGAGGGGGACGGGAATCACAGGGCATACCACGGGATGCAGAAGTTCGAGGCGAAGACGAAGGCGTGGTCGCGGATGAAGGTAACACTCTGGTTCGGCCGCGATCCTTCGCCGGGGTGGAGACGAGCTTCGGTCGAGCATGGTCTCGACGATCTGGCGCACAACAGAGTACGGGGATTTGCAGTTCTCGCCGTCGGCAATGGCGGATGGCGGTGGTGCAATACGAGCAGCCTGGTGGCGCTTTGGTGGAACTTTTTGAGGGGAAAAGGGGAGGGGTCGTGGGGTTTATATGGGGAAGAGATGGATGCGAATCTCGTAGCAAATCATCACGAATTCGGTTCCGATTTTAGCTAGGGTTCGGAGTTCGTTTCTTGCACGGGACGTTGAAGACGATGACGTCAGTGCTTGCGTCATGGACGGGTCCCACACGTCAGTGAGGGAGAGGGAGAGTTGGGCCGTGGGCCAGTACTGGACAGACTGCTGCTGCGCGCGCGAGAGATAGAGGGAGGAGGAGAGATGGGCTCGGCCCAGTAGCTAGGGTTTCGCATTTTTTTCTGATTCTTTTCTTTTCTGAAATCTTCCAATTATTCATAACTTTTAAATTATGAAACCTTTTGGATTCAAACCAATTTCTATAGTTTTGTAAAAGCCAACTCTTTAATTTGAAAACCTCAAATATCATTTCCCAAACATTTTGTCTACTAAACTTTTTGAAAAGTGTTTAATTGGATTTTGGACATATTAATGTCATTTGAAAATTATAGGTTTTTATAAATTCCTTTTAAACTTATATTTTAAACGAAAGCCAAATATGGTTAATATGGTTAATATCACTCAATAACATAATTTTGTATACATCTCAAATAGTTTAAAAAGGGTTTGATAAATAAAAAGAATTCAAAACTCATTTTAGAAACCAAATAAATATTTTCTTTCAAAAGCAAAACTATAAAATTTGAAAATAGAGATTTAGGTAAGTAATAGAATAATTCTCAAAACTTACAAACTATTCACAGCCAAACATACTTTTCAAAATAGGAATCATTTTGATTTCCAAACTAGGATTTTAATAAACAATATGACACTTAATGTCAAGTTTAAATTAGGTTTTAAAATAAACAAATGTGGCTTAAGTAGATCCTAAATACCACAAGATAAAGCATTTGCAATTATTTATATTGCAACAGATTCAAACAATTTTACAAACAATTCTAGCAGAACAACACATTCATAAAAGTCAAAAGAAAACTTGGAGCATTCTTTGCTCTACTAATATAATTTGTTAAATATGTTTTCAAGTGGAATTATTATTCTCACTTTTAAATTATCCAAATGCAAACAATGCTATATGATGATGAATGTATGCATGAATTTTCTTTTCAAAGCAAAATACATATTAGTTTTAAAAAGTTTTAAATTTTTCTGATTTTCAACTTTTTGAAAAACCTGGGATGTTACACCTGCACCCGTACCACAGCCGAACGCTGTGCCCGCTCTCATGGCGCCACAGCCGCCACCGCAACCACCACCACAGCCTGCTCCAGGCGCAAACCTCGCAGGTGCCATACAACCCGTACTACGGGCGGAAGATGATCAATATCCACAGCCCCACGGGCAGATGTACATGATACAAAAGGGTCGCCCCTCCAACAGGCAGCAAAAGCTAATCACTCGACAGGTGAACATGGCTGTCATGGCACCTCCTGCCATGCCCGAATTTCTGAAGGGATCGGAAACCATCATAAGCTTCAGTCGAGAGGATCATCCCCCAGCTGTAGTTCGACCAGGGCACGCGGCTCTGGTACTCGACGCGCAAATAGGAGGCTACGCCATGACCAAGGTCTTCATGGATGGAGGCAGCGGCATAAACATCATCTTCGCGGACACGCTCCGCAAAATGAACAGGTCAGTCGAAAACCTCCCAAAATCTTCAAATACCTTCCACGGTATCGTTCCTGGCAAAGCAATTAGCCCAGAAGGCACCATACAACTCGACGTTACGTTCGGGGACAAAAGCCACTTCAGGACAGAGTCGATTGAGTTCGAGGTCGTCGACTGGAAATCACAATACCATGCTATTCTTGGTCGCCCGACGTTTGCTCGATTCATGGCGGTGCCACACTACGTACCTCACGCTGAAGATGCCAGGACCAAAGGGAGTCATTACTGTCCGTGGAAACTTTCAAAGGTCCGATGCTTGCGACCGCGAGTTCAGCAAAATCTCCGAGATGTTCGGGGTGGAAGAATCACTCGCCGACTGGCGATTTCCAACGACCGCACACTCCTTCCGGAGCATAAGAAGTTGGCAGTCGACAGATCCTTCAATGCTACAAATGACACAAGGTCGCATCAGGTGCACCCGACCGATCCGTCCAAGACAGTCAATATCTTCGAGCCTGCCTATCGCATAGGAAGGCGCGCTCGTCGAATTCCTCCGTGAGAACTGGGAAATATTTGCGTGGTGTCCAGCCGACATGCCAGGTATTCCCAGGGAATTCGCCGAGCACTCTCTCCAATTGTTTCCAGATGCAAAGCCAGTCAAGCAAACGATGCGTCGAATCTCCGGCCCAAAGCGAACCGCAGTCGAATCTGAAGTCGACCGGTTACTCGCAGCAGGATTCATTAGGGAAATCAAGAAATCACAATGGGTGGCCAACCCCGTACTCGTAGAGAAGAAGCATACAGACATCCTTCGGATGTGCGTGGACTTCACAGCGCTGAACAAGTGCTGTCCAAAGGATCACTTCCCGCTACCCCGAATCGACCAGATCGTCGACTCCACCGCCGGATGCGCACGACTCTCCTTTCTGGATGCTTACTCAGGTTATCACCAGATAAGGATGAAGCAAGAAGACGAAGAAAAAACGGCGTTCATAACCCCACTCGGGGTCTACTGCTACACAACTATGCCCTTTGGGCTCAAAAACGCGGGTGCAACATACCAGCGCATGATGCAGGACTGCCTCAAAAAGCAAATCGGACGCAACGTCCAGGTCTACGTGGATGACATTGTCATTACCACAAGGGAAGAACACACACTACTCGACGATTTGAGGGAGACGTTCGCAAACCTCAAACGCTTCCATATCAAGCTCAATCCTAAGAAGTGCACGTTCGGCGTTCCAGCCGGGCAGCTCCTAGGGTACCTAGTCTCTGCCCGTGGAATCGAAGCAGACCCGGAGAAAATACAGGCCATCCTCACAATGCAAAGGCCTTCAAAGCTTCACGATGTGCAGAAACTAGCAGGACGAGTAGCAGCGCTCAGTCGATTCATCAGCAAACTGGGTGAAAAGGCTCTACCATTCTATCGACTGATGAAGAAGGCGGACAAGTTCGAGTGGACGCCAGAAGCTGAAGCAGCCTTCACAGATCTCAAGCGGATCCTCACAAGCCCTCCGATCCTCGTCGCACCTAAGGAACGGGAACCACTCTACCTGTATGTCTCGGCTACAAACAGGGTGGTGAGCACCGTACTGGTAGTCGAACGCATGGAGGAGGGGCACATCCAAAGCATACAACGTCCAGTCTACTACCTGAGCGAGGTTCTCTCCATATCAAAACAGCGGTACCCGCACTATCAAAAGCTGGCATACGCTGTATTCATGTCCTCAAGGAAGTTGACACACTACTTCACCGAGCACCCGATCACCGTGGTAAGTAACTCAGCAATCGGTGATATCCTCACAAACCCCAATGCAACGGGTCGAGTCGCAAAATGGCTCATCGAGCTGGCTCCAAGAGACATCAAGTACGAGCACCCGAAGGCTATCAAAGCACAAGTCCTACCCGACTTCACAACCGAGTGGATAGAGGCCCAATTACCTGGAGCACCAGACGTGTCCAATTCCTGGACCATGTACTTCGATGGGTCCAAGAAACACGAAGGCGCAGGCGTCATCCTCATATCACCAAAAGGGGACAAGCTACGTTATGTTTTGCAGATGGGATTCAAACTACCCTCCAATAACGAGGCTGAATACGAGGCTCTGATCCATGGCATGCGGATGGCAAAAGCACTTGGGTGCACTCGATTGATGATCTACGGCGACTCCAATCTCGTGGTGCAGCAAACAATGAAGGCCTGCGACGCAATCGCGGACAACATGATCGCTTATCGCGACCTGTACAACACACTGGAGGGCAGCTTCGAGGCTGTGAGTTGAGGCACATAGGAAGGGAAAGTAACGAAGAAGCAGACATGCTAGCCAATCTTGGCTCAACTGGCGCACAAATTCCACCTGGTGTCTTCCTCGAGCGCATCGAACACAGATCTATCAAGGAGAAACGAGAGCCTCCTCCGTCGACTACGCCAGCCA
Source organism: Poa pratensis (assembly GCA_947311845.1). Lineage (NCBI taxonomy): Eukaryota > Viridiplantae > Streptophyta > Magnoliopsida > Poales > Poaceae > Poa > Poa pratensis. The sequence goes on along the minus strand of CAMZMU010000041.1, from coordinate 132,222,825 downwards.
AAAGCAAAGCGCCCAGCACAGAGGACCCCCCAGTCGAGGTACTCCTCATTGAGCCAACTTGGACTCAACCTTTTCTGGCTTACATACTCCGCGGCGAGCTACCAGATGACATAACCGAGTCCCGACGCGTGACTCGAAGATCAAAAGCATACACCGTTATCAACGGCGAGTTATACAAGCGCAGCATATCAGGTATGTTCCAAAGATGCATCGCATTCGAAGATGGCCAAGCCATACTTCGAGATATTCATGCAGGTACCTGTGGGCATCACGCCAGCAGTCGATCACTCGTAGCCAAAGCCTTTCGCGCAGGGTTTTACTGGCCTACAGCACTCAAAGACGCGGAGGACATAGTCAAAAGGTGCGTCGGCTGCCAGAAATTCGCAACAAGGCCGCACGCACCCGCATCGGCGTTGAAGACTATACCGCTGGCCTGGCCTTTCGCCCAATGGGGGCTCGATATGGTTGGGCCACTCAAAAAATCATCGCATGGCGGGCATACTCACCTACTGGTGGCAGTCGACAAGTTCACAAAGTGGATCGAGGCGGTCCCCATCACAAATTCGACTGCTACTACGGCAGTCAACTTCATAAAGAGCATCATCTACCGCTTCGGTGTCCCAAACAGTATCATCACTGATAACGGCACAAACTTCACGGCTGAGGAGTTCAAAACCTTCTGCAAAGAGCAGGACATTACGCTCAACTACGCATCCGTGGCGCATCCACAATCCAATGGCCAAGTCGAAAAGGCCAATGGACTTGTGACGAGTGGATCAAGAAGCGCCTCTGGTGCCACTCAAAAGAGCTGCGGGTGCTTGGGTCGAAGAACTACCATCTGTGCTATGGAGCCTACGCACAACTCCCAACACTTCTACGCAGTTCACCCCATTCTTCATGGTCTATGGTGCAGAGGCAATTCTGCCATCAGATGTGGTTCAATGCGCCACGAGTTGAAGCATACAATGAAGACGACGCAGAAGAAGCACTCGAAGACGCAGTCGACTTGCTCGATGAGCGCGAGACACGGCCTTGGCCCGCACAGCTGTTTACCAGCAGATCTCCGCAACTACCATAGCCGTCGACTGCGAACCAGGTCCTTTGTTGTGGGACCTGGTTCTTCGATGAAGCAAAAGAAGGTGCACAAGCTCGCTTCCCCATGGGAAGGTCCCTTCATCATCACGGAGGTCCTTGGTGGAGGCGCATATCGACTGAAGCACGCGAAGACAGGCGAACTCTCTCATAATCCTTGGAACGTTGCGCATCTGCGCCGTTTCTACGCATAAAGTGCTCACAGTCATACAATGTAATAGGCTATATGTCGGATGGCTGCAGGTTTCAGACGCGCTCTTTTCCTTACCAGGGTACCTAAGGGGACTGGAAGGTTTTTAATGAGGCGGCCTGCAGCCTAACATTCAAAAGAGGAATAAAATCAATGTTCCTTCGACTTCTTTGTGGTACTACCCGCATAATTCATACCTTAACCGCACCCGAAACCCTCGGGGGCTGTGTTATCGATCAAATGAGCTCTCGCTCTTGCAGAAACACAATGCCTTAGCCGCACCCGAATGCTCGGGGGCTGCGTAACAAGGATCCAAACAAAGAACACAAAAACTCTGCAGCCGCACTCGAATACTCGGGGGCTGCACAGTCATTGGTTCACAACCAACACATATTTCACAAACCCCGCTCGACTGACTCGGGGGCTCGACAAAAAATCAAAGTATACAAACTATACAATATACAAAGAGTCAAAAATTACACTCGGGGGCTGCCCCCTATACAAAAATTGCACTCGCAAACTATTCTAATCCTCAGGCTCGTCCTTTACGGGCAGCTCGGGACCGCAAAGCTGTTCGCGAGTGCACTCGATTAGTGTCTCCGCAGCTTGGATCGTGTCATCCAGGTCTCTTTGTTCGAGAACCTCTCCGGCTGCAGGTGTCCGCAACACCAACCTTGGTTTTCGACTACGCATATACGCCATTGCAGCGTTGGCTCCAATCACAAGTCTCTGAGACAGCAACTCTCGAATGGGATTTGTTTGACGGAAGATGTTCAACAAAGCACGAATCCCTTGTGGTTGTGGCCCCGCAGGAAAAAGAGTCTCGTTCAGGCGAATAAACGCTGCCCGGCATAACTCCAGCAGTTCAGCACTTCGCCAGACGCGATCCTTCAGGGTGGCGAGTATGCGGGCATGGTACCTATCAAGCCAAAAGTGTTGACGCCCAGTCGTAGGGTCGTCAACCACGCTATCCAGACGCCCTTCCACGCGAATCTTTTCAGCCTGGAAGTTGTCGACAAAGCCTACAAACACGGGCGCACCAGTCAGATCAAAAGGACAATAGCTACGCAAAAAGCTTGTAAACAGAGCAAGACTCGAACTTACACTCGAGTTGCCTGTTCACAAGATCCATCTCCCCGAGCACATATTCCTCGCGTTGGGTGGCCAACGCGGGTCTCGCCCTCAATCGATTCAGCTCAGCCTGGGCGTCCTTCAGATCTTGCTCCATTCTCACAAATTTGGCCTTCATAACTCCATCACCTTGGCATCATTTACCACCTGACCCTGGGATCGGGTGGTGATTGGAGCCTGCGAGGAACTAGTCGCAGTAGCAGGTTCTCGTGACTGTTCAAAGAGCATAATCACAAACACAAAGTTTGTGTCAGAAGCTAAAACTCATGTCATAAGCATACAACTCTTCGAGTGAAAGACATTAGCAAAAGACTGTTTGCATAAACAAGGTAGCACAAACAAAGCGCAGACTCGCGCAGTTCAGAAGGTATCATTACAAGGCATAAAACAAAAGGGTACAGCTACCCTAAACCTAAGATTCGATTTCCTAAGCAGACGATTGGCAGTCTCGAGTGCCCGGCGCTCCATGGTGGTCATAAAAACCTCGGCCAGTCGCGCGGCGGCTCCGCTCACCCCCTTCAGAGAAATGGGCTTCCCATCTGGCTTCCGAGGGAACGCAGACAGTGCTGCCTCGTAGTCGCAATCTATCCCATGTCCCATAAGAAGCTTGATGGTGGACTCGGATCCGCGTACCGTGTTGGCGCGAGCGAAACCCGCCATGGTGGACGTCCCGGGGCCAAACACGTCGGCGAAGTCGTCCGCCGTCGACGGCACTACGCCAGTCGGGAACACCACCTTGTATACAGCGCCAAGTGTGCTCGTCGATTTGGCGAGTGCTCTTTCGCCTGGTTGCATAGGCGCTAAGCCGCCCACAGCCTGTTCCAGCGAAAGATCGTCACTCGCCACGTCCGCAGAGGCCGGTGCGCCAACAGCTTCTGCACAATTCAAAAAGGCAAAAGTCATTTCATGACACTCGACAGTTATATCGTCATATCAAAAGGAGAAAAGATTACTCACCTCCCATGGCCTGCGCGAGTGCCGCGAGCTGGTCAGCATATCCTCGCTCGCGTGCAGCGGCTGAGTTGGTGGCGGCAGCCAGCTCTTTCTTCGACTCTTCGCGCTGCGCGGCGAGTGCGTCTTCCAGCTCCTTCTTCTCGCCTGGCCCAGCAAAATCACGTGCATTCAATACTCGACAAAATCAAGCATTGCAAAAAGAAATTCAGCAAAACAAAAGCAAAAGGAGAACTCACGACTGAGCCGCTCTAGCTCGGCGCGCATGGTATCCCTCTCCTGCTCCACCTGGACATAAGCCTTGGCAGAATCTGCCAAGGTGTGGTAGAAGGGCTGCAAGCACACGAATTCAGCAAAAATTCAAACTCTCACAGACCTACAACTAAACGGGTCAAGCAAAAAGCTACTTACGTGGTTCATCCACGGCTCAGGAGCCGCGACTGATGTCCCGACATCTGGAGTTGCCGCCTTGGCTGTCTCAACGACAGCATCAGTGGCCATTGGCTGGGCAGCCTCGTTTCCAGTCGGTGCATAATTCGAGTGCTCCAGGGTTGGAACATTCTCGACTGGAGGAGTCCCAGGCTGATTGTTTTCAGCGCTGTGGCAACACAACAAAGCAAAAGACGGTCAGCACAAATATGTGACAGCACAAAATTCTCATATCATACTCAAAAACACATACCTGTGTCCTCATCCTCCTCATCTTCGGAGTCGCCAAAAATTGGTCCCCAAAGCTGGGGTACCACTCGACTGAAGAGGAAGAGTTGAGCTTGTTGAGCACGCACGCAAAGGAGCGGCTTGGAAAACAGGTGGTGAGCCTGATTCCTCGTCATCCTCCAAGCCCTGCCCCTCGCGGGTGAACTCACAGCAGAAGGCGCCTTCTTGGCCAGTCGACGCCGCTTCGGTGGCGCGGTATCGACTTCTTGGTCAGCGGTGGCCTTGTCTTCAGATTGGACCTCTTCTGCTGCTTCCTCCTCGACCTCCTCCACATGTGAAGTGGTGGCAGAAGGGATGGGCGACTGATCCCCTTTCGGGTCCACCACCTGTACCTGGTTTCTTCAGTCTCGCCATTTTCAGGCAGAGGAGGAAGGGAGGCAGCAGTCGAGTGACCCTGCATAGCATACATCACAAATTGCAAAGTCAGAATCAAAAATCGCATATCGCAGAACATACGAGTGGCAAACTCTTCATTGCAAGCAGGCTATAACACATACATACCTCAAGCAAAGGGTTCTCCAACCCATATGGTTCAACAGGGCAGTCGACGTTGCAAGTGTCGGCTGCCGTCAGATTGGTGATGTGCCGCACATGCGTCAGCAGCTCACTCCTTGACAGCTCCTCTGGGTTCATTCGGGTGATGTCACCCGCGCCTTCATACTCCCACATGGGTGCGCTCGGGCACGGATGGGCCACACCCGTCTCTTCACAAAGGTGGCGATTAGGTGGATGCCTGTGACCTTGTCCAGCATGCCTCCGATCCGAGCCAGCAAAGGGCTTGCCTCCTCCATTTCTTCGGCTGAGAGCTGGTGGTCCCACGCCTTGGTCTTGGCAAAAGCTGCAGTCGAGAAGGCGGCGATTCCGTCTTGCTCGACAGTCGCATAAAACCACCCCTTCCTCCAGCCTTGGGCGGAGTCGACGGTCTTCAGGCGGAAGTAGCGGGTGTCGCTGCGCACCTGGATTCCACAGCCGCCACGGGGTAGGTGCGACCACCTCCTCTGTTGGGTCGCACCATGAATATGGCTTCCATAGCGCCCAGCTGGGTGCGACGCCGAGGAAGCACTCGCACAGCGTGATAAAACACGCAATATGCATAATACCGTTCGGGGTGAGATCATGGATCTGCACCCCGTAGGCAAAAAGAAGACCACGCACAAAGTCGTGGAGGGGAAGCGAGAAGCCCCTAGCAAACTCCGCAAAACAAACACGCTCGTTGGCGCGTGGTTCGGGGAATACCTCCTTGGGCGACGGCGCGCGGACGGCGAGCTGCTCCGCGGGTGGCAGATACCCTGCTCGCGGAGCTTGAGCAAATGGGCGTCCTTGATGGTGGACTTGCCCAATCCCCGCTGCCCTTCTTCAGTGTGGCGGCGCGCAGATGTACCCGCCACGGTCTTCTTGCCCTTGGCCGCATCGGTCGCGGCGGCGGCGGCAGCACCACGCTTCGCACCTCCACCTTTCGCCATTGCTACAGTGGAGGGTGTGTGGGGCAAAGAACTTGGGCGCAGAGCAATGGAGGGGCAGCGCGAGGAAGGAGACGAGGGGCGGCGCAGGGAGCAAATGGCAAGTAAAAAACTCTGCCAGCGCCGTCCCCCTATTTACCACAGATCGCAAAAACGATCGCAACCGTCAAAACAAATCATACGCTCCGCGCGAAATCTGGCCATACACGTGGCGGCCACGGAGAGCAACCGTCGCCGGCCACTCCGCCCACTACGCACGAGAATCCAGGAAACCATCATCACGCCCCGTGAAAATCGCGCCAGAACGGTCAAATCAAGTCCACGCGGCGTCATCCCTGGTCAGCTCTGCAGAAACGGGCCCACAAAAGGGTCACGTCTTATCAAGCCTTACCAAGCACGCCACCGCTTGTCAGAGATGGCAGTCGCAAAAATGCGTCATTGCTGACGTTATTCATACTGCACAAATGGCATAAATGTCACTCGATGACATCTTAGGGTGGCTCTCACAGAATTTCGATTGGTTCTCGAGCAAAGGTCATACATATCAGTCGAAAGAATTTCGACTGAAACATCATACTCCCATCGGGAGCATATCAAAAAATTTCTTTGACTAATATGTGCAGGGTAAAAAGATTTTGAGATTATCCTCCATTGCAAGCAATAAAGCACAATCTCGGGGGCTACTCCCATCGGGAGCGCTGTCGCGCACCCGATAGAATTATGGCAAAGTATCAGTCGACAAATCATTCGACTCAGTTCATAAGCAAAATCATACTCGAAATATTCCCGAGTTGATCCGACGATCCTTGGATGCTGCATGCATAGTGCAAAGGTAAGACCCGCCGATCAGTCGAGCTGGGCTAAGGACCGCTCCAGCAGCGTTATCCTTAAGTGTTCCGTGTCAGCAGACATGATGAATAATCCCCGACGGACGCGTTGGGTAGATTCAAAATTATACTGCAGTTCGATTCAGTAAGACCTCAACGGCCGTTTCGAGTCTGTCCAGTTTTCCAGATTCGAGTCCGGGGACTCGAGTTTGATTGAAAGCTAGTATGGTTTTGCCACAAATGGTAGTTAACTGGCCCCGATCCGTCGTGTGTGCCGGGCCTGCTAAGCTAATATCCCTTGATTATCATAAGCAAAATCATAGTCGATGAAACACTCGACATAGCCAACATGTGCTATTTCATAAGAATTTAAATCATGACATAAACGCAAAAAATAACGTGCATGATGTATGAGTCCATGCCCGACTCTTCGAATCAGACAAGTACTCGGGGGCTACTGACATGGGTATGCCTATCGGGTACCCTACCATGAGGGTACCTGGTGCACGTATCGACTAGGCCCAACTATCAGAGCCTACATGAAGCCCATGAAGGGAGGCCCACGAAGATGGAGTATCCTCCAAGTTTGGCGAAGCATAGTCGGTTTAGAGTTTCCTTACTTGTAAATCGAGTCGGTTACGAACACCCGAGACCCAGCCTATTATTTAAGGACTGGGAGGGCCATCGAACCAGACCACGTACTTTCAGAGCCACCAAAACCCTAGCGAGATCGACATCTCGCCGGGACCCTTGTAACCATCATATTCACAAAGCAATAACAGACAGGCAGGACGTAGGGGTGTTACCTTCACACGAGGGCCCTGAACCTGGGTAAAATCTTTGCCCTGCTTGTCAGCCGACGATACTTCCAGCTCTACCACGTTCTCTCCCCCATATTCATAACCTAGGGACCTTAACCATGGGTCTTGATGAGTCTACCCCTCGTCATCTCTTCTCCACTTCCTTTCGTAGTGTGCGTAGATAGTCATCTGGCTTATGGTGCAACTCATATTGCAATTTTGTGTTCAGAAAATCACGTGCCCACGCCCTTTGCTTCTCGGTGTATACCGGGGCGGGCTTGGGTTTCATCTTTGCAAAATGCGCATCTTTTTCAGCCATTGCGATCGCTGCGGTTTGCTCGTCAGTACGATCGTAAGCTCTGATAGAAAGATTCTTATGAGGTACTATTTGGAGGGGCGACATTTGTCGTTTTGGGCTGCTGCGTCGGTTAGTACTCATCGACGGAGCACGCTTCCGCTTATTGTCCTTAGCGGACAAAGGCGGCGGTGAAGACGGCCGACCCAAGTCCGGCGGCGGAGATCGAGATGGACTCGCGCTGTGGTGGTCGTAGTCATGGGGTGTGCTTCTTGGAGGTGATGGAGGTGTAGGTGACCTGCGACGACTCGGAGGCGGTGTTGTCCTTGGCGTCGAGCCCGGAAACTTGATGTAGTTCTTATCCCATAGAATGATATCACCCACAACTTTTCCGAGTGTCCTCTCATCACCAGGTCCAGGGATGTCAAACTCCATATCATGAGACCCTGATACGATTTCATCCAGCGCGACTTTAGCATAGCCAGCTGGAATCTCACGGTCTTGCCAGCGTGCGTCAGGTGGATAAGGTAAAGCATATCCGACCGCCACCTTCATGGATATGTTCTTCAATTTCTGATGGAGCTCACAAGATATTGAATCCTTGATTCCATCCACGGGGTAACCGGGACCGCCATCTATCATCCGCCGTGCATCGTCAGCTGGGACCTCCGAGTCACCCACGCTGCTTTTCCGCTGAGATGGACCGGCGGTAATATCGAGTACAGGATCTTGCGAGCACACTACTCCTCTAAGTTCGTCAATCTGCTGCTGGTGGTGGTTAATTCTGGCAAGCAACTGGTTGAACTTGTCTCCCTCCTCCTCCTGTTGTCGCTGCTTTGCTCTCGCTCGGCTTCTGTAAGTTTCTACGTCTTTGGCAAACCCAAGCCACCACGGGACGGAAGGGCCAAAGCCTTGTGTTCGTCCTCCTTTTTCGTCATTCCCGAGGACCAGTGTCAGCAAGTCTTTCTCTCTATCGGGACGGAACTTTAACTTCCCCTCTTTAATTTCTTTCACCACTTTAAGCCAATTTTCCCTGGGTATCCTAATCCCGTCTCTGCAAATAAGGTCCCCTGTTGTTTCGTCATATGAACCCCCATGTGCAAGGAACCAATTTCTTGCCCTCAATTCCCATTCATCGCGTATCCATTCTGGTTGGATCCCTTTAGCAAGCAGCTCTTGCTCTTTTTTATCCCACTTTGGCATGGCAGTCTCGTAGCCCCCTGACCCTAATTTATGGTGATATTTTTTCTTGTCAGCATTTTTCTTGTTCCTTACTGACATCGCCTTGGCATCTTGTGACTCCTTGTACTCCTTAAATGCGTTCCAGTGATTCGCCTGCTTCGCTAGATAGCCTTCGAATACGGGAGCAGTCTTTTTCTTCAGATATTCTTGCCATAATCTTTTCTTCCACACCCGGAATAGTTCGGCCATCTTCGTAAGAGTCCACTTCATGACTTTCTTCCTCAATTTTGCAGTGTCGGCAGGATCCTCAAATTCTGGCAGGGTGAAATGTGCCATGAGGTCATTCCAAAGACCCTCTTTGTACCTTTCGGCGACATACTCACTATCGTTCGCCCCTTTGCCCTTAGTCCAGTCTCAAACGGTGATCGGGACATGATCCCTAACCAGAACTCCGCATTGTTTTCTAAATACATCGGCAGCCTTCTTGGGTTCCTTCGGTTCGTCCGTAGGGGATACGACCTCAAATGTATAATGCGTAGATGGGGCCAACTTTTTGGTCGGGCCTCGTTTGGAAGATTTGCTCGATGTGGAGGCCTAAGAGAAGAAACATTCGTCAATTTATATATATACAACTCAAGTAATGCATCTACTGATCGCCGAACTTCATATCTACCTCGTCGAACTTCGTTAAGGGTCCACCGGCTTCTCCATCATCGGAGCTATCGCCTTCTCCATCATCGGAGCCGTCGACTTCATCCTCACTTCGGTCGACCTCCATTCCATCCCCGGAGGGGTTCAGATACGACGACGGAGATTCTGCTGGATCAGCATCTGGGGCGTCGTGGATTATATTCTCGAGAATTTCTTCCTGTATTAGGTCTCTGCGGGTTGGACTAGGTGGATCCATAGTTTCTGCAAAATGCACAATATTATTTCAAAATGCATCAAATAAAATGAGTATCAATTGTTATAAATAATTACTAAAGCAATGAATACAAGTCACTTATCTAATGTGTATCAATTGTTATCATTAATACTTTGTAATTAAAAATTACTACAAATCTATTAAGTCACAATATATCCACTACAAATCAATTACTAAAAATTACTCTTAATATTATTCTTAATATTACTAGAATTTAATTGAGATAAAAATATACATTATAAAGCCCTATTTTAAAATGATTCGTAAAAGAAACATATAAGATTATTGAATATACCGAGGAGAACAAACACCGGAAAAGAACAACAATCAACACATGGCATTTATGCAATGCGCAATATGTATGCATGATCAATTTAATGCATTGACATGGAGCTCTAAATCATGTTTGAAATGTTATTTGAACTCAAATTACAATTATGAGCATTTATTTAACTTAACTCCATAATTAGAGAAAATGCATTTAAGTTGTTTCCAGATATTCACCAAATTGAAATGTTCCAAAATGTCTATATTTTGACATAAATAACTAGCATTTATTTTTCTGAACATTTTGATATATTATTCATATTTTTCTGATAAACAGATCAAAAGATATTGAATTTACAAGTTTAAATCATTTTCTAGAATTCTTTTAAATAAATTGGTCCCACATGTCAGACATTTAACAATTTCATAAATCATTTCCAAAATTAATAAAGTCCTGACAGCTAGGGCCCACATGTCATAGACACAGAAGAACCACATGCGCCTCTGTCGATCCAGGATCGATCGAGTCCGAGCGAATTGATCGAAATTGATCAGTGCATCAGGTAGCGGACGTCAAGGCGAGCGTTATGGTGGCGGCGCCACGACCAAATGGTTGTCGGAGCGATGGCAGCATCTGCCGAAGCGAAGCTCCGCGGCGGCGTATGGCGTGGACGTGGTACCGGATGCGATATCCTCACAAGAAGAAGAGGAAGGAGATGGAGGGCACCGGAGCTCACCAGAAGCACGAAGACGGCGATGGAGCTGGTCGGAGATGGCTGGGGAGGTCGGACGGCGACGAGCTCGTCCTCGAGCGCGGCGACCGAACTTGGGGAAGAGGAAGGCGGTGGCGTCCGGAGCAGGAGAGGACGGCGGCGGAGCAGGAGAGGACGACGACGAATCGGCCGGCGGCAGGCGTGGTGGATTTTGGCAGCCTGACGGCGTGTTCCTCTGCTTCGGGCCTTCTTCTTCGATGAAATGGCTAAGTCCCAGATTGGGAACCGCTTAAGTAGTGGAGGGACCTTTAGTCGCGGCCCGTGGGTCAAACCGCGACTAAAGGGGGGGGGGGGGTCTTTAGTCGCGGTTTGAGCCACGGGCCGCGACTAAAGGGGTGGTGAGGGCTTTTCGCGTTCCCGCGCATAGCACGGGCTTTAGTCCCGGCTAGTGAGATGGGCCGGGACAAAAGGCCAAAAAATTGCGCAGGCCGGGCCAAATAGCGTACGGTTTTTACTTTTTTAAAATCTAGCACAATTTTAAATATTTGAACATTTGAATGAAACAGTTTTTGCATACTTATGAATTTGAGAAAACTTTTAACATGAAAAGTGCTTCAATTTGAATAAGTATTCCAAATCCATTTTCTGTTTTATAAAATAATTATTCTAACTCTACAAACTATTAACCATTTTGCCATTTTGAATTAAAAAATGCATTAACTTTTATCTTTTGCATATTTTTGAATCTCACTAAACTTTCAACATGAAAAGTGTTTGAATTTGAATATTTAATTCAAAAACCATTTTCTGTTTTATAAATAATTATTCTAACTTGCCACAGTGAATTGCAATACTACCTCTCCCTTATGAATCAACAACTGCGAAATGATAGTCAGTTCATATTCAGATTACTTATTCAGATGCTAAAGATCATTAGTTGGAAATGCTGCCGTCGTCGTCATAGACGAACCATTTGTCCTAACCAATGATGTGGCTCAGGTTAGTCATACTCCTGCCTAGGCCTATAATACTCGTCCTCGTAGTCGTCGTAGTCGCTGCCGTCGTCGTCGTTGTCGTCGGACGGCGCTCGCCTGGACTGGAAGTGAGGGTAGCGCAGGCGGGGGTTATTGCCGGCCGTGATGTAGTTCATGACGCTCTGGAGAGTCCGGCCACCGCACCACAGCCGACGGCCAGCCTCGTTGAAGTTCGAAGGAGGCGGGCCGTCCTCCTCGTACCTGGCGAGCGCCCTCTCACGCCGATTGATGAAGAAGGCATCCCAGGTCAGACGGTAGTCGGGATCCTAGCGGGGATCCATCCGCTGCTCTGGAGTGAGCTCGAGGTAGTAGTGGTTCGTGATGGTCGCCCGGCGCGCCAAACCTTGAGGGACAGGAGGGACCGGCACGCCTCCGGTGCTCAGCCTCCAACCGGCGGGGACATCTTAGCCGGGCGGGCAGGGTAGTTCGTGGTGCAAAGCACCTCCGCCTCCGAGTAGGTTAGAGTGGGTACGGTGGAAGCCATGGGAGAGTGATGAGGTTGCAGATATGAGTTTAGATGTGCTATGCCAATGGAGGGCATGACTACATATATATAGTGAGAAATGGCGGGAAGACGGAGGCGGGAAGCGGTGGAAAGCGCGGGAAGAAATAAGGCGGGAAGAAACAGACCTTTAGTCCTGTTCGAGCCACCAACCTGGACTAAAGGGGCTTATTTGTTCCCGCACAATTTTACCAACCGGGACTAAAGGGAACCCCACCAATAAGGAAGAAGCACACGGATCGTGTGTTTCTTTCGAGCGCTTGTGAGCCGTTGGATCAGGGGTGTGTTTCTTTTGAGGGCTTGTGAGCCGTTGGATCCATAGTTTCTGCAAAATGCACACAATATTATTTCAAAATGCATCACTTGGAAATGCTAAAGATCTTGGAGAATGCAGAGATTGTGTTGGTAAAACTGCAGCTGATTTGAAGCTTCTTGACAATACACATTGGAAATACACATCACCAACATCACCAACAACACCAACATTATTCTACATAAATGGACTTGCTGGCTCGGAGGCCGTAGGATTAGGAGGAACGGCGGGAGGAGCTAGACCCGTTCGCGGCCGCCCGGTTCTCACGCGCACGTTTGCGGCGGAGGGCAAGATCCATGGAGGATGAGTCTTTCAGCGCCCAATCCAGCTCGGAAGCCTCCTTCGCCTTGAGCTGGCAGGCAGTTCTGGCTCACTATACACGGTCGTCGTGGACGGACTGGAAGGAGGCTTCAAGGGCCTCCTGCATTTGCGGCCCGCCGCGCTCTTCCCCATGGTCGCTCCAGTCGAACTCGTCGTCGTCATCCTCCTCGTCAGGAGGGGCGGCGGCGACTGGTGGAGGTACGGCCGCGGATCCCACGCCACCCCTGCGGCGTGCGCATCCTCGTCGGGGTCAGGGACGTCGGACCACGCGCGCTCGTACGTCCTCCACACCTCCTCTGACACCGGAGCAGGAGGACGGTAGCAGGGCATTCCTCTCCACGCCGGGCTCGTGGGCATACGGCGGGATAGGCTCCCGCGGTAGCGCCCAAGCGCACTCTGCTGACCACGCTCGACCTTGTCCAGAAGGCGTTGCGGCGGGCGTGGCGGATCCATCTCGTGAAGACGATGCGTTCGTGGCTAGGAATGGTGGATTAGGGTTTACCCGTCGACGACAATATATAAAGACCTCCAGGGCAGTGCTAGGGGAGGACACGTGGCTAGGGCAGCGCTGGGGGAGGACACGTGGCTGACACGAGTCGTGACCGCAAAGCCCGACTTTAGTCCCGGTTGGTGTTACCAACCGGGACTAAAGAAGCACACGGATCGTGTGTTTCTTTCAAGCGCTTGTGAGACGTTGGATCAGGGGTTTGTTTCTTTTGAGGGACTGTGAGCTGTTGGATCAGCACTATCACGACCACTTCGTGAGCCACATGACCCGGTTGGTGTTACCAACCGAGACTAAAGAAGCACACGGACCCTATATATAGCCCCCCTCCCGGACATGTTCAGCACTCAGTGTCTACTCATTGTAGTTCATTTTGGTATACGAAGCATTTGGATTCCCTGCATACGTCCAACGGTGCATTTGATATGTGGGCACTCACGAGCCACCGTTGGGCTGTATGCAGGGGAAACCGTGTGTTTTGTTCTCTTCAGTGTTTAGAGTTTTCAGAATACAGTGACCCTATATATAGCCCACATCTCGGACATGTTTGGCACTCACTCTGTACTCATTGTAGTTCATTTCGTAAACAAAGCATTCGGATTCCCTGCATACGTCCGACGGTGCATTTGATATGTGGGCACTCACGAGCCACCGTCGGGCTGTATGCGGGGGAAACCGTATGTTTTGTTCTATCACTTGGAAATGCTAAAGATCTTGGAGAATGCAGAGATTGTGTTGGTAAAACTGCAGCTGATTGAAGCTTCTTACACATGCTCCTTACATAAAGGTTTAATACATTCCATAAAATGCATTACATAAAAGGTTTAATACATTATTACACATCACCAACATCCCTATCTATTGTTTCTGTTTTCTTCTGAGCCGTAGCCATGGAGAATCTTCATCATTTAACAGGATGCTTGGGTCAGTTTTCACTGTGAAGGGCGGAATTTCATGAAACTTATTATAATCTTCTGACATGTCTGTCTTGTCATCCACTCCCACGATGTTTCTTTTCCCTGAAAGAACTATGTGGCGCTTTGGCTCATCGAACGATGTATTCTTTTGCTTATCTTTTCTTTTTTTCGGTTTGGTAGACATGTCCTTCACATAGAAAACCTGAGCCACATCATTGGCTAGGACGAATGGTTCGGTGTGGTACCCAAGATTCTTGAGATCCACTGTTGTCATTCCGTATTGCGGGTCTACCTTTACCCCGCTAGCTGTCAGGTTGACCCATTTGCACCGAAATAAAGGGACCTTAAAAGTAGGTCCATAGTCAAGTTCCCATATCTCCTCTATGTACCCATAATATGTGTCCTTCTGCCCATTGTCGTCTGTTGCATCAAAGCGGACACCACTGTTTTGGTTGGTGCTCTTTTTATCTTGGGCCTTCGTGTAAAATGTATTCCCATTTATCTCGTACCCTTGGAAAGTACATATAGTCGAAGATGGTGACCTGGCCAACAAGTACAGCTGATCTCCAACAATGGTGTTATTCATGAGATGTGTCTGCAACCAACTGCCGAAAGTCTTCTCGTGTTCCTTCCAGGAGTCAGCCTTCCCCGGGTTTTCGGAGCGTAGAATATTCTTGTGTCTCTCGATATACGGAGCCACCACGGTGGAATTGTGTAGAACTGTGTAGTGTGCTTGAGTGAAAGAATGCCCGTCCCTACATACCATTGTTTTCCTTCCTAGTGTGCCTTTTCCAGTCAGCCTCCCCTCATACCGAGATTCAGGAACACCAATCGGCTTAAGGTCAGGAAGAAAGTCAACACAAAACTCAATGACCTCCTCTGTTCCATAGCCCTTGGAGATGCTTCCTTCTGGCCTAGCACGGTTACGAACATATTTCTTTAAGACTCCCATGAACCTCTCGAAGGGGAACATATTGTGTAGAAACACAGGACCGAGAATTCTAATCTCTTCGACTGGTGAACTAGGAGGTGCGTCATAATATTGAAGAAGGATGGCGGGAACAACAACTCGAAGCTGACCAGACATTGGACCACATCAATTTGTAACCCTGATAGACTTTCTCGATCGATTACCTTCTGAGAAATTGCATTGAGGAATGCACATACCTTCACAATGGCCAGTCGAACATTTTCCGCTAGAATTCCCCTCAATGCAACCGGAAGCAATTGCGTCATAAGCACGTGGCAGTCATGAGACTTTAGGTTTTGGAATTTTTTCTCTTCATATTTACTATTCCCTTTATATTCGACGAGAAGCCAGACGGGACCTTGATACTGAAAAGGACTTCAAAAAAGATTTCCTTCTCTTCCTTGGTAAGAGCGTAGCTGGCAGGCCCTTGAAACTGCCCTGGATGCATGCCGTCTCGTCCTTTATGACGTTCCTGGTCCTCCCGTGCTTCTGGTGTATCTTTTGACTTCCCATACAAGCCCAGGAAGCCTAGAATATTCACGCAAAGATTCTTCGTCAGGTGCATCACGTCGATTGCGGAGCGGACCTCATGGACTTCCCAATAGGGTAGCTCCCAAAATATAGATTTCTTCTTCCACATGGGTGTGCGCTTATCAGCGCCGTTCGGAACAGGTTGGCTGCCAGGACCCTTTCCAAAGATTACTTTTAAATCCTTGACCATACCAAATACTTCAGCACCAGTACGGGTGACAGGCTTCGTCCGGGTTTCTGCCTTGCCATTGAAATGCTTGCCTTTTTGCCTTAAGGGATGCTTGTGCGGAAGAAAACGACGATTGTACGGGTACACATTCTTCCTACATTTGTCCAGATATATACTTTTGTCTGATCCAAACAGTGCGTGCATGCATTGTATCCCTTGTTCGTCTGTCCTGAAATGTTACTAAGAGCAGGCCAATCATTGATGGTTACGAAAAGCAACGCTCGTAGGTCAAATGTCTCCTGTTTGTGCTCATCCCATACACTTACACCTGGTTTGGCCCACAACTGCAAATGTTCATGGACTAATGGCCTTAGGTACACATCAATGTCGTTGCCGGGTTGCTTCGGGCCTTGGATGAGCACTGGCATCATAATGAACTTCCGCTTCATGCACAACCAAGGAGGAAGGTTGTAGATACATAGAGTCACGGGCCAGGTGCTGTGACTGCAGCTCTGCTCCCCAAAAGGATTCATGCCATCTGTACTTAGACCAAACCATAAGTTCCTTGCGTCACCTGCAAAGTCCCCGAACTCTCTCTCGATTTTTCTCCACTGCCGACCATCAGCGGGGTGCCTCAACTTGTCGTCTTTCTTACGGTCTTCCATGTGCCATCGCAACAACTTGGCATGCTCTTTG
The DNA here is from genome assembly GCA_947311845.1 of Poa pratensis. Taxonomy (NCBI): domain Eukaryota; kingdom Viridiplantae; phylum Streptophyta; class Magnoliopsida; order Poales; family Poaceae; genus Poa; species Poa pratensis. Next base: position 132,206,317 of record CAMZMU010000041.1, on the reverse strand, counting down.
TTTCTGAACAGACGTTTCAACCGTGGTATTATAGGAGCATACCACATCACCTTGGCAGGAACCCTCTTCCTGGGTGGCTCGCCCTCAATATCACCAGGGTCATCTTTTCTGATCTTATACCGCAATGCAGTGCATACCGGGCATTTATCCATATTCTCGTACTTCTCACCGCGGTAGAGGATGCAGTCATTAGGGCATGCATGTATCTTCTGCACGTCTAATCCTAGAGGGCAGACAAGCTTCTTTGCTTCGTACGTGCTGGCGGGCAATTCGTTCTTTCTTGGAAGCATCTTCTTCATTAGTACCAGCAACTTTTCAAATGACGAGTCAGTCACACCGGTCTCTGCCTTCCACTTCAGCAATTCCAGTGTGCTACCCAGCTTCTTCTGGCCATCTTCACAAGTTGGGTACAACAATTTGTTGTGGTCCTGTAACATCTGCTCGAACTGCAACCTCTCCTTTTCTGTGTCGCAGTCTCGCCTTGCATCAGAAATGACCTGACCAAGATCATCAACGGGCTCATCTGGTGCCCGTTCTTCGCCCTGACCTTCTTCTTCATTGTCTTCCATTGCGGTATCAGCGTATTCAGGGAACATAGATCGGTAGTTGTCATCATCGTTCTCTTCTTCATCGCCGTCTTCCATCATAACCCCTCTTTCTCCGTGTTTGGTCCAAACACTATAGCCAGGCATGAAACCGGACCGAAGCAGGTGGCTCTGAATGACTCTTGAGTTAGTGTGATCCTTCACATTCTGATATTCAACACATGGACAAAACATAAAGCCACCCCCATGCTTGTTCGCCTCGGCCGCATCGCGAAAAGAATGCACGCCTGCTCTGTAAGCGGCTGTGCGTCGGTCACCGTACATCCATGGATGGCTCATCTGCATCATACAACTATATATCAAACGCAATGACGATGCTAAAATTAGTACCGCACGGTGACCGACTAGAAAATAGTTGCTAACCTTTTAGGACAAGTGGAAATAAAGAGGTGAAAGCTTAAGTGTGGCTCGGGCACCTCATATCATGTTTGTATTGTGTGAACTCAAATGGCATCACTCTAACAGGCATTTCATCGAACACCTTGAGTGCATATGAAGGAGAAAAAAAATAGCACTAGCCCACACCACCTCCACCAGGAAAAAAACAAATAGTGAGTGGAGAGGGTGCTGCCATATATATAGGGGTGCCAGCCCTTTTGTCCCGGTTTGAGCTACAAACCGGGACTAAAGGGGGGGGGGACCTGGCCGCTGCGGGCCGCGGACCCCTTTAGTCCCGGTTTGTATCTCAAATCGGGACAAAAGGGTCCTCACGGGCCGGGACAAAAGGGGGAAGGAGTGCCTAGGCTAATTCGGGCGACGTGGCCTGGCCTTTTGTCGCGGTTTATAAGTGGGCCGGGACTAAAGGGCTTGGACGAAAGGCCCTGTCTCTACTAGTGTGTGCAATGTGGACACGTTGCATCTTCCTCGAATTCGATGCGAACCGAGTAACTGCTATGGCGTAGTGGCGCCGCGGCACCGCCCACTACTCCTTAAAAACCCACGATCTCCCTGCTATCTCAATACGCCACTTCGCCGTAGCCATGGATACTCCTAGCAACCCCTCGGGCGCCCGCCACCACAGCCGTTCATCTTAGCCGCGGAGAGCCTCTCTCCTTTCGCTTGATTGGAACCGCGTCGTCGTGCCGGAGGCCGTCGCACAGCGGCACTGGCAATATAGGAGGCCAGTGCCGTGGTCTAATGTTAGCCTCCCGGTGGCTGGTGCCTCAACCACAGGAGGATGCCTATGCCGCCGAAAGACGACACGGGATCCTCGGGCGCCCGCGACTGCAGCCGCTCGCCGCGGCGGAGAGCCGCTCGTCCTCGACCGCCTGAATGGAACCACGTCATCGTCGGACTGGCCGTCGCGGAGCGGCACTGGCAATATAAGAGGCCAGTGCCATGGTCAAAGGTTCGCCTCCCCGGTGGCTACAACCTCAACCGCGTGTCGGTACCTATACCGCAGGAAAGAGTAGAGCTGCTTCAGAGCCATCGGATCCTCCTCCCGCCGGAGCTGCGTGACGATCCTGCCTACAACGACGACGAGATGTGGGAGGGACGCACGGGCGGCGATGACATCATCAGCGAGGGGCCGCGCGACGACACGAACGACTACGTGGCTCTCCTCGCATACGAGTAGGGGAAGGCGGAGTGTGTAGCCCCAGTGTGTCAGTGAAAAATCAAAAGAAACGGTTGTTTATTTCCTTCGTTTCCGATATTCTACTTTGCTATAAATGCTTCATTCCCACAACCCTAAACGCTCTCAGTCTCGCTCTCACTCTCAAAGTGTGGCGGCGCCTCCAAGCAGCACCAGATCTTAGCTCCACCGTGGCGGCGTGCGTCTCCCTCTCCTGTGACCGTGACTGCGCGCATCTCCCTCTCCTCCGACCGTGGCGGCGCGTATCTTCCCCTCCTCCGACCGTGGCGGCGCGCAACTTCCCCTCCTCTGACTGTGGCAGCGTGTCCCCGTTCTTTGCTCCACCTCTCGTCTCTCCGGGGTAATCCCGCCAGATCCAAAGGTAATACATCTATTTGTAAAAGAACAGACCTAGCACAAATCGGAAGCACATCTATTTTGCCATAGGACCAGTTAAAACATTCTATTTTAACACCAGGTCCAAAGGTAATCCAAAGGTAATACATCTATTTTGCCATAGGACCAGTTAATACATGACTCCCTCCGATCTGTTTGTAAAAGAACAGACCTAGCACAAATCGGTATAGTAAGAAACTCATGGCTGACTTAACTCCTTTGCAAAATAGATGCACATTTCGGTGACACTGCTGAAAGGACCAGAATGTCGCCTAGAGGGGGGGGGGGGTGAATAGGCGATTAAAACTTTTCCGGTTTAGGCTTGATAATTGCGGAATAAAACTAGATGTTTAAATTAACAAGCGAACAACCTAAATAAACTAGGCTCACCTATGTGCACCAACAACTTATGCTAAGCAAGACAATCAACAAGGTGATAGCAATATAGAATACTTCAAGCACGAAGGCTATCACAATGTAAAGTGCATAAGTAAAGAGTTCGGGGTATAGAAATAACCGAGGCACGCAGAGACGAGGATGTATTCCCGAGTTCCTCCTTGTTAAGAGAGAACGTCTCGTTGGAGAGGTGTGAACCAACACAATGGTTCAACAACCACAAAGGTTTCACCTTCTTCTCCGACGAACCGCACCACAAAGGTTTGGTTCACCTTCCACTATCGGAATCCTTCGAGGCGGATATCCGGAGCCTTTCAACAACGATCCGGGGCACAACCCACAACGGGATCGGGGGCTCCAGAATAGCTACAAGTGACCACACAAGGGTCTCAACCACCACACGGGCGTCTAGGGTCCAAGGACCCAAGAGTAGCAAGTTCACAAGCTTTCAACTTCCACGAATCCTCGTGGAGAGCACACCGATGCACCAAATGCAAAAGGCAAGAGCACAAGTGCTCAAATCCTTCACTCTCAAATCCCACCACAAGCAACTAATGCTTATGGGGGGAGAAGAGAGGAATAACAAGGTAGGAGAAACACCAAGAACTCCAAAATCAAGATCTACTAGGTTCCCCTCACTTAGAGGAGAGATGGATTGGTGGAAATGTAGATCTAGATCTCCCCTCTCAAATCCCTCAAAGATATGCAAGAATCATGGGAGGAATTGGGAGAGGGGCAAGCTTTCCAAGGTCAACAATGGAGGAGAAAGAGGGGGAAAACGTGCTTGGCAAAAGCTAAGTGTCTGAAGGTAGGTGGAGGGGTATTTATACCCCTCCCAGAAAAAGAGCCGTTGCAGCCACTTAGTCCGGAGACTCCGGCCTGGGCGGAGACTCCGGAGCAAAAGGGCGGAGACTCCGGACACAGAAAGTCAGGAAAAAGCCAATGCAGAAAAACTCATACCGGAGGCTCCGGACCACAAGGGCCGGAGACTCCGGCCGGGCGGAGACTCCGGGGATACTCCGGACCAACTCCGGATGCTATACCGCAAGTGCCGTCCGCGGGACACTTCGCTCCAAAACCAGGGAGGCCGGAGACTCCGGCCCTGAGGCCGGAGACTCCGGACAGGAAAAACAACAGCAGAACAGCAAAGCCTGAAATGCAATAACTTTTGCAAGGAAGCTCCAAACGAGATGAAACCAACGAGGTTGGAAAGGTAGCGACAAGAGCTGTCCATCCGATATGGAGGAGATATCACACATGGGAGGTGTGGACCTTATCTCGAGGAGGACCGGTAATATTTACAACACCGAAAACGCAACAATTTTCCATCCGAACTCCGTTTTCAATGATCTTGGGCTTGCTCCAAAGATAATCACAAGCACAACAAGATCATGCATATACACATCATAGTCCATCATGTGAGGAGGATAACACAAGAGGAGAGTTTGACCTCTCTACAAGAGACGAACCGGTAAATCCTCCAACATCAAAAACACCACAAGATATCCAAATGAAATCCGTTTTTGATGAACTAGAGCTTGGTATGGAGATGAACACAAGCTCTAAATTCTCACATGGATAAAAGCCAAATAAGAACCAAGAAAGATGGTATGCCAAATATGCAAAGGTTTGAGCTCTCCACAAAGGTGCGATCAAGTTACTCACTTGAGAGCCCCTCTTGATAGTACGCCGTCTATCCTATAACCCGGTCTCCCACTAACACCACGAGACCGGTAAAATAGAAAACCTATCAAGATCATACCTTTGCTTTGCGCATTCCACTTGAGCTCGATGATGACGATCTTGACTCTCTCAAGTTGGAACACCTTTCTTGATTGTGCTTCCTAGCACATGCTTGATGAAGACTTCTCCAAATACTCTCCCATACACCATTATGGGAGAGCCTTGCTAAACTCCGTCTTCATGAATCCACTTGCACTTCATCTTCTTATCTTGATATAGATGATGGCTTGGAGATAAACATGAAGTTCACTCAATCTTCTTTTCCAAGCCATGCTTGCAATAAACTCAACTCTTCACATGACCATTCTTCATATAAACCCTTGGATGGAACCTTGGTCATCATGAAATCTTCTAGAGTCCAACACATGAACTCCAATCTTTACCTATGGATAAGATCTACAAGTATATCTCAATGCAAACATTAGTCCATAAGGATTGTCATTAATTACCAAAACCACGCATGGGGCAACACATGCCCTTTCAACTACTTAAAAAGCCGGATCTTTAGCCAATGTGCGCTTGTCGTCCGGCATAATTGTTGGTACACAACAACTATGCAATGGATTTATAAGTTTGTTATTCTGTCTTATGCATCCTTTTATGTTGTATGTCCTTTATGCTATATGTATAATGAGTTAACATGGAGTCTTATATTCTCTCTTTCTATTTCAGTGACCACTTTATAAAAGACACACCTTCAGTACATCAACACTCACTTATTGCACTATGTGCAAACCATGGCGCTGATCCGAATATTTAGCTCATTTAAATGAGCTAAATATAAAGTGGGGATACAGTGGCGAGTTTGATTATATTTCGGCGACACCGTCTAAGAAGAAGATTGAATTCATGAACTTGCGAAAGTTGTAAGGCAAATATAACAGCAAGTCATGAAGATAAATTAAGTAAGAAATGACAAGGAAAAATTTAGCTAGGCATGACATTGATAGATTTAGCCAGACATGTCAATGAAGATAAGTGTAATTGGTTATCTTATGATGCAATGTATCGGTGACATTTGTTATACGTTATGAATGAATTTGCTATCCGTTTGTGCTTGTGCTGTGAGATTTTAAGTGTACAGTAGCATCTGTAAACGTGGTATAATAGGGTTATGAAGAAATCCCAATGCAAACGGGTTAAATTAAGGTCTCCGTTACTGATGAGCCCGACACTAGGAAACGGTGGTCAGGAAACAACCGTTGCCAACAAGAAGCCTCATCGGCAACGGTGTTATCAGTATCGGAAGCGGGGAAACGGACCCTTTTTCCGTTGCCGATGGGTTTTTTGGCCCGTTTCTGATGTGTCGTTCTTTACTAGTGACATATTTCCTTCCGTGATTTACTTGTACCAGCATTAAGGAGAATTCGACAATATATTTAGATTCTTGTTGAGGCTTTATCATATTTATGCTAATGACGTATGTGTCATTTATATTGCCTCGGTTGCTACCGGTAGTGCTGCCTCTAATATGATTGGAATCGTTATAAGAGAACTAACTTCCAAGGCTTGAATTTCTTTAGTTTACCAACACAAATGATTCATGTTGTCCCATTTGTGACTGTGTGAAAATCACAACATTAATTTATATGATACATGATGCTTAATTTATTGTAGTTTCCTCTTTTTTTATTTTTATGTAGATCACCAATGAACATTTTTTAAATAAAATAAAAATCCGGCGAAAGACTTTTCCCTTCCTCCTACCGCGTCACTCCTCCTCGGTGCGCGCTGCCGGGCAATGCCCGACGGCGTCGGCGGCGGTGGGGCTTTCTTCTCCCCCTGCTCGGTGGTGGACGCCGCGGGCCAGCAGCTCCGGGTCGAGGCGACGCGCTAGCGAAGGGCGCGGCGGCGGGCATTGGCGACGGAGGTCATGGGTGTCGGCCTGGGCGTGAATGGCTTTGCGGTAGTTGATGGTGGACGTCAGGGGCGACGGTGCCTTGATCTGGCTCGGCCTAGATCCTGTGGCCGACACGGTCCACCTCCGGTCTGCAGGGCGGTGTCCCTAGGCGGTGCGGTGGACCTCGGCACGCTTGGCTACGCCCTCCTTTTCACGGAGGTCCGGGCGAGGCGGGGTTGTCCGGCGGCGTGTAGCTGCGGGACGAGCCGTGAACCGGCTCGGGGACAGGCGGCGACACACGGTGGCGATACTGGCGGTGGCGGCGGCGGGTGGTGAGACGTGGTCTTCGGTAGGAGAGTGGTGACAGCGGCCCCAGTGCTGCAGCGTGGCGGCAGGGGCTTTATGGGCCCGATTGGGCCTGCCTGGGTGTGCTCCGGCCGCCGCGTCCGATCGGCAACCATCTATGACGGTGGAGGATGGTTTCCTCTGTGTGGCTGCGGTGAGGCCGGTAGCCGGACCCGGGCCTAGGTCTGGCCGCTGACGTGTGGGGTGCGACCGGTGGGTGATACAGAGGTGCTGTGTCTCCCTGCATAGATCGATGGGTGATACATACAACTCAACATGATCTCCCGACCGACCGTTTCTTGTAAAGTCAAATACTCAAATTAAGATGTGCAACGTAGGATCAACTCAAAGATGTGGGCTACTGCTAGCTGGGGAGGTGATATACACCGCCTGTTGGCGCCGCATAGTACCACCGCCTCCCACGTCGCCTTCTTCTTCCCCTTCTTGTTTCCCCCGCCGCCAACGCCGGCGAACCGCCTGCGACCACCACCCACGGCCGGCGGCGCTCCGCGACCGCCTCGCCGTTCCGCCCTCCTCCAACCGCCCCCCACCGCCGATCCACCTCCGCCCACGGCCATCCCTCTAAGCCCGACCCCGCACCTCCCACAGTTAAGTTGCTTCCGAGCCTTCGCCGGCGCGGCCGCGGCTCGCCGCGTCGGCCCCGTCTCCGGCTCGGTCCTGCCTCGCCGGCATCTTCTCCTTCGTGCCTCCCTGGCGGTCGGCGCGGCGTCGTCGACGCCGGCTCGTTGGAGAAGATGAGACCGGGGACACGAATTGGGCCCGGCCCATGGCAATCCGCTGCAGGCGGCGCAATGCCTATGCGGCGCTAACGGGCGGCATTTAGGGTTTGCCCGCTAGCTGCTACCCTTTCAGTTTCATATTGACGCTGTAGTAGCCTCTCTGTCGTAGCAACTAGGCCTGTAACTGGGCACGGGCTGCCCACGGCGCCCCGAGCCCAACCCCATTTAATTTGCTAAGTGGATGTCCACCGACGCGAATAGAAACATGGCGGACAGTCACGGCGCGGCCGCTACCGCCGCCGGCGCACCGCATCGAGACCCCCTCCATGGCGATGGAGGCAAGCGCCGAAGGAACTGCCCGCCGTTGTTGCCCCATCTCTCCGCTCCTCTTCTCCGGCCGCCTCTATCCTGTCCCTCGAGCAGCCCGTGTCCAGCGAGCTTCGTGGGGAGCAGCAGGCGTCCGGCGGCGGCATGGAGCACAGCTCAGCGGCGGCTGGCGACGCGGCGGACGCCCCAGGACCAACGAACCTCCCGACGCGCTCCTCCTCGTCCGGGTGCGTGTTGCCGCACTCCACGGCGAGGACGCACACATGCCCATGGCGCTCACCGTCAGGTGGTTCAACCGCAGCTCCAGCCCCCAGTTGAAGAAGTCCTCGTACGTAGGGTTGACCAGCAGCGCCGTCGAGCGGGGGGTGACGGCGCCGTGGAGGGCCTCGAGCTCGGTGATGAATCGGTAGGTCTTGCCGTCGCCGCGGCCGGACGGCCGTCCTTGGTGCGGCGGTAGTACTTCTCGAACTTCTCGCGGCACTTGTTGGCGTTCCTGCTGTGCCCCATCTCCACGAGCCTCCTGCACGCCATGAGTCCGGATCTTTCCGTGGCGGAGGCAGAGATGGCCGGAAGTTCAAAATCAGAACAATCTGCTCGATGTGGTGGCTGGCTACTCGTCTTTGGCTGGCGCTGCTTGGTCACAGGAAAGAAGCGTTCCTTGTGAAATTCAGTTTTCTGCGGGATATTTGATCTTGCGATACATCCCTTTGTCTCAAGTTTACATCTGAACCACCGAAGTGATCTCCACGCATGCGACGGCTACGGCGGTGCGACATATGTGTTTGCTCTGTCACCAGCGCCACCGCCTCTTGCATGTTCGGCGTCCCATAGGTGCCACACCTTGACCGACCCATCGAAGCTTTCACAGTACAACATCAGTCGGTGATCGCCAGCGAAACTGACCGTCTCCTCCTTGTCGGTTACGACGCTTCTCAGCAGGGGTCCACTGTGCCCGGACAATATGGATAGACCGACGTGCTTTGTCCCATCGTCGCGTCTTGCCAGCCGAGCTGTTCACCAGGACCTTCCCGGCGACCTTGAGCACACAACCGTATCTGGCCTCGCCAAGTCGCCATCAATCCAATCCTAGTAGGTGACCGTGCCGTCGAACAAGCCGACATACCCGACGCGGTCCTCTAAGAATTCCATCAAACAATTCTGATTATTTGGGACCTAAGAATCACAAAACAGAGTTACAAACTGGCCGGAGGTGTTGCTGCATTCCTCGATGCCTCCCAAACTTAGACCTAAAATGAGCTCGTACTATGCAATGGTGGTCAAGTTTCTCATCCATTTCGAGAGAAATTCTATACTGACATGCGCATGGTTGGTATGTGTGGTACGTCGTGTATCTGCCTCTTGTTTGGAGTTCATGGTAAGCAGCATTCTCCAGTCATTTCCTTTCAACTGCTCCTTTTAAGAAAAGGAACAGACACTGTCTCTTAATGGAATCTAGTCCTGTCCAACAACCATGTGATGTACGCAGAAATGAATGTACATCCAAACGGATTTACTCGTTTACCATGTGGTGCATTGAATTTGAACCAGGTTGGGGTTAATGCTTCTTGCGTGGTGCTCCGGTACATATTTCCTTGATTTAGCTGTACCATAATTTAGGATTTCGACAATATATTTAGATTTTATTTGAGGTCTTTTCATATCTATTTTAAGGACGGTGCTAATAAGAGCAAGTGTCTCAGATTAGTTTTCATTGAGCACATACCGAATATGTTAACCGAGCCATGCAGTCACGTAGATTCCTTTTGATTTCAAACTTTAATTTTTTATCTTTTAAACCGTAAATTGAAATTCAGATCCGTTTTCATGTTTGGCTTGTTGTGACAGAGAGAATAAATATTTTTTGTCATTTATATAATTAGTTTGGTCCCCCACCCACAAAAAAAAAGTTTGGTCCCTCGTACATGGTTTAGTTGCACATGAGAGATGAGAGAAGCGGCTCGAACATGAGTGGCTCACACTCTTTCTGAAGAAAACGAATGTCGATTGTGAAACGCAAGTTTGCTTCAGATCGGCCGTACCAAGCTAAACTTGGCCCCCTCGGGCAACTCGATCAATGGCGCCGTCCTTTGGACATGCACGCAAGTGCTAGGGCACGGCGGCGGCGACATGTGCATGACACGGCGACAAAGGCAAAGCTAACAAGAACGGACCGGGTTTTGGAATTGGACAACGCCCTGTCATTAGGGATGCGTAGTACTGATTTTGCCCACCTTCCTAGCCTAAATGCATGCATGCATGCATGGTGATTTGCTAGTTTCTCTTCGTTTTCTTAGTTATTAGAACACCCTAAGCCAGATTCCAGTTGTGTATAGCAAAGCTCTTTCTCGGCCGACTTACCAAGTACAAAGTTGGTCAAATACTCAAATTAAGATGTGCAACGTGGGATCAATTCAAAATGTGGGCTACTCTTTCAGTTTCACACTGAAGCTGTCGTAGAAACTACATCCACGGTTGGAATCGTTTAGAACAATCTGCTCGATCGTGGTGCCTAGCTACTTGTTTTCGGTTGGCACTGCCGGGCCATAGGAAAGAAGCGTGAAATCCTTTTTTTTGCAGGATATTTGATCTCGCGATACGCCCTTCTGCCTCATGTTTACATCTGAACCACTCGATGGAGATCTCCACGCACGCAACGGCTGCGGCGGCGGCCTGAAATCCGGTGTTGCTGCATTCCTTGATGCCTCCCAAATCCAGACACTAAAATGTGAGCTCCTACTACGCATGGTGTTCCAATTTCACATCCATTACCAGACCCTAAAATGTGAGCCCCGAGTATACTGACTTGCATATGCTTAGAATGTGTGGTACGTGGGTATACATCTGCCTCTTCTCCGCAAAATTTCATGATGAGCTTCCTCCCATGTTACGGAATCATTTCTTTCCAACTATTCCTTTTAAGAGAAGAAACAAACATAATCTATTAATTAAATTTAGTCGAATGAACCAACCATGCGATGTATGTAGAAATCAATGTGCCTCTGGACCGACTTAACTTCTTTACCATGTGGTGCATTGAATTTGAACCAGATTTGGATATTCCTGTTAAAATCTATTTAGTGGGTTTCTGGATTTCTATTCTTATTTTCCTTTCAATAGTTAATGGTTCTTGCGTGGAGTGCTCTCCAATACATATTTTCTTGATTTAGCTGTACCAGAATTAAGGATTTTGACAATATCTTTCGATTTTCTTTATGGCCTTTTCATATTCATGCTAATGGGTTATGTGCCTTTTAGATTGCCTCGGCTGCTACAAATAGTGCTGGCTATAAGGGTAGTACAATGCGGGCGCTTAGCCTAGACGCTAGGGAATAAATCCCGACAGTTTTGCCTGATTCCCGGTCATTTATTAGCATCGACATGCTGACTTTTGGCGCTTGATTTAATACATGGAAATTACGACTCTTGGCAGTGGTAACAAACTAATTAAGCACCCACTTAAGAGGCCGTGGTACATGACCTAAACTAACTAACTCTTCCAAGTCTTGAATTTCTTCAAGTTACCAATACTAATGCTTTATGTGTTGTGCCATTTCTAACCAGTGTGGAAATAACAAAAATATTTTATACGATACATTCTGCTTAGCTTATTGTAGCCTCCTCGTCTTTTGATATTCATGCAGGCCATGAATAATCATATATTTGTTTTACAAAAAGTCATATGAGTAAGTTTTTACCCAGTATCTACATGCATGTATTTTTTGTGTAATGTGTCAGAAGAACTTAATTTTTCTGTGACCAAGTTTTAAGTTTGCACCTAGATTCTAAAAAGGTTTTGGAAGAAACACTTGTCGTGTCGTCCTCATAGTGTGGTTAATGGTAGTGGCGGTTTCACCCACAAGTATGCACGCACTCCGATGGAAACACAAGATTATATTAGGCAATACCGATACGCGTGTGTGTTGTGGCAAAGGTGGTGGTTCGAAACTCAGTTCTTAGGACGAAAATCGCTAGATCGGCCTAGAATATACTTTTCATTATCGACAAACTTACGTTTCATAAGATTTTTTGGAGATAATGTTACAAGGCAGATTCACTCGGATTTTTTATTTTCTTTTTAGCTGATTTGTTTGGTATCAATATCTAGCTTTGATTGAATTTATGTAAATAATAATATTAGGCAATGCCGATATGCATGTGTGGTGTGCCAAAGGTAGTGGTTCGAAACTAGGTTGACACGTACGATTCATAAGATTTGTGGAGATAATGTTCCGATGCAGATGCGCTCGGATTTTTTGTTTTCATTTTCTCGATGATTTGTTTGGTATCAATATCTAGCTTTGATTGGATTTATGTAAATAATATATGTGTGCGCCACTCGATACAAAGACCATGGCTTGCCCTCCTTTTTGAAAAATAATAGGTTCTAATTTTTTTCTTCTGCATTAACTACGTGACCGCCGTATAAAGCTACAACTGTCCGCTCTGCATTCTGCACTCATCGACTCAGCGTAAAAAGTACCTCGCCAATCATATTTTTCTAATCTAGGATTTTTTTCATATGAAACTTGTCTGATTTGTGGAATTCGTTTTTAGGGGGATTTGAGGAATTCTAAGCATTGTATGCATTTTTTGTTCAAAAAATCCACCAAGCGCAATCTTATGCTTTTAAAAATATTTTCATGACAACTATAGAAAGCATGTAAAACTTCAACAAATTTTGTGTCCTTCTCGCTGGTGCACTAAACTTCAATTACATATACCATCATTTTCAGTTCCTACCTGTTCCACTATGGGTTAGTGCTTGAGGTTGCGAGGGCAAAGACCCTGACGAGATATTTGCATTGGTGACCAGATCAGCCCATCCCATCGACAACTTTGAAGTAGGGTGACGATGTCCAGAACGAGGAATGGGCCTTGAATTCCTTACGACACCTTCTCCATCGATATGTGGGGATCTCACTTCCTTGCCGGGATCCGTTTAGCGAGAAGTTCTCATCCAGTAGTGAGATTGCTACGATCCAGTAGTGAGGTTGCTAGCAATGACGGTTTTGACGAGAAGTATGTGCATGCTCCGGTGGGAATACAAGATCATACGGAGTATAAGGCAATTTGGTGTGTGCGTTGTTCCCTTGTTGAAGGTGGTGGGTTGAATCTTGTTTTGGGGGATGAAAATCCAGGTATCCACCTATGTTGGACTTGTCGTTATCGGCACACATGCCACAAACTCTTTTGGAAAGATTTGTCTCAGAGTTGTATATATACTCTGTGTTGTTTGGTTACTTTTCAGACGGTTTGTGCTTGATTTGTGGATATATGATTCCAAGACAGATTCCCGTGGATTTTTATTTTCGTTTTCGTATCCGATTTGTTCGATATCGATATATGTCTTTGCATGACATTGCTGAATAATAATATATGGTTATGTTTGTCACTCGAGACAGAGCCCGCCGGGTTCATCCTTTTTTCAAGAAACCTAGATTCTGAAAATTTCCCTCCACATTACCTAAGTTACCGTCGCACAAGGTACAACTGCTCTGCTCAACATTCTAGACTCATCGACTCACCTAAAAAGTACCCCACCATTCACATTTTTTTAAGGAAAAGCCTATACAGAAGGCGGAGGGACGCGTCCTTCTATACTCCGCCTCGTTTGTTTGACACATGTTCATACGCACACTCACGTCCACTCCTTTCATTATCTTGTTGTTTTCCTCTCCCATCTCCATATTCCACTAGTATAGAGCGACTCTATATAAACGGGACAAACCGCCTTTGCCAATGGAAAAAAAGGTTAGTTTCTCGGCACCTGTAAGTGATGTGAAGACCTTGTTCGCAATGAAGGCATTAACCATCACGTATGAGGCCGGTTATCGTCAACGGTTTTTAACATCACTCTATTTTGTAAGGTGGGTCCCATCATTTACGATTTTTCTGTTTTCGCTCGTTTGCACTGAGTTTTTGTTTCTTATCTACATCGACTAAGCGGGAATATATATATTCGGGTTGCCTGTAATTTATATTTCATCGAACCTGGAATATATATTTCGTAGCACATTAAATTGTCACACAACACAACCACTAAAACGATAAATGGGTCCTCCTGGGAATTCGACAGTTGTGCTAGCTAGCAATGAGTGCTGGTCATCCGGGCCCTCGTGGTTACGTTGCCTGAAGCTCGATGACCAGATCATGTCCGTAGTGGCAGACTCAGGAATTTAAGTTAGCCGTGGCAAAAAATTTAGGATAATTTTTTAAGCATAAATGCAAGCAAGTAAGCCTCCTCATCTTGGTTTTCCATATCCACATTCAGGTCGTCCATGGCCGGAAACGCCGCCGGCCAGGTTCAGTCAGGCAGACTGCCGCGGGGGCGTGCCGGCCAGGGATGGAGATCCCCTTAGGACAAGGTAGGGCGGCCACCCTACCTTGATTTTGGCAAAACTACATCTATATATAGGATTTTTCCTTTGTACATAGAATTTTTTCTGCACGTATTGAGAAAACAAAGGAAAAACAGGACAATTGGGCCAGTCTGGAATGCGTCAGCCGAGCTGCGCCTTAATGGGCCACGCGCGGGGAGCCTGAAGGAACTCGCGCGGTCGCTTGGCTCTTCGCTCGAGCCAGCAAGAGGCATCAATCAAGTCGCTAGCTTCGCTCGACTTGTGCTGGCCGTTGGCTACTCCTGGTTCCTGCTAGATTCCTGAGTCTGCCACTACGGACATGATCTCGTTAAATATGCTGATATTACCACATGTACTAAGTTATTATGCTTAATATATCATATTAATTAATTGATGTGTCTAGAAATTTTTAATTTTATTGCATAATTTTTCTCTCTTCGCTTTAGAGTTCGCCCAACCTTATTTTTTTCTGTCCTCCGCCACTGGCGGCAACTGTTCCGGGCGTGGAGGTGAGCTAGGGATTGAGAATTGGGCGGCAACAAAGTGGAGATTTTTTTCTCCAATCGAACTAGTCAGGCAGAAGTGCAGAACGATCTACCAAGCTCGTGTGAACCTAACTACACAAAGCTGTCCTCTAATCTTTTTCTCAAACAAATATGATAATTTGCGACCTCTAGGAACTACAAAACGGAGGGAGGATGTGACAAGCCGTGTTGCTGCATTCCTCGATGCCTCCCAAACCCAAATCTAAGATGTCAGCCCCTACTACAAGATGGTTCTCCAATTTCACATCCATTACCAGAGAATTTCTATACTGACTTGTGTATGCTTGGATTGTGTGGTACGTGGATATGTATCTGCCTCTTCGACGCAAAAGTTAATGATGCGTTTTTTTTTCATTTTACTCAATCATTTCCTTCCAAATGCCCCTTTTAAGAGAAGAAAGAAACACATCTATTAACTGAATCTAGTCCAATGCAACAACCATGCGATGTATGCACAAAATCAATGTGCCCCGATCCGACTTAGTGCTTACCATGTGGTGCACTGAATTTGAACTAAGTTTGGATATGCCTGTTGAAAACTTCTTTAGTGGGTTTCTACACTTTTTATTCTTGTTTTCCTTTCTCTAGTTAATGCTTCTTGCGTGGAGTGCTCCAATACATATTTTCTTGATTTATGTGTACCGGATTAAGGATTTCGACAATATATTTTTATTTTCTTTGTGACCTTTTCATATTCATGTTAATGACTTGCCTTTTCTATTGCCTCAGGTTGTTACAAATAGTGTTGCCTATAAAGTTAGGTACAACACGGGCGCTAAGCCCGGACGTCTTGGAATAAATCCTGGTAGTTTTGCCTAATTCATGGTCTTTTGTTGGCACTGGCGGATATGTTTACTTCCATACAGCTTTTTGATTAGCGTAATAAACTTGGACACATACCCTGGTTAAATGCAATAGGTGAAAAATTATAATATCGTGAGTACCTTTTACTTGGCGACCAGAGTGATCAATTTGGTTTGGGAAACTTCTTAGATGCATTCCTTTGCTGAGGACTGCAACGTAGCTCTTTCGAAGTCCCAACAATTTGAGGTCCCTAGCAAGAGTGCACGTACATGAAACGATGACGCAAGAAATTACCAACGTGGCCGGGATCCCAACAAAGCAAACCAACCTGGCTAGCCGTTGCGCCAAAATGAGAATCGGTGACTAGATAGCTAGACAGATCGATGAAAGAATGAATAGTATCGGGTACACTGAGGCCTTGTTTGTTACTAGGATATTTTAGGAGATTGGTGGGGATAATCCTCTATTGGATTAGGTGAAACCCCAAACTTCACCCAACGGATTGGGGATCCAATCCACTAGGTAGGGGTAGTATATTGGATCCCCTAGGGGATTGAGAAAAATGAACTAGAGTTTGACGATTTGTGGGGAAAGGTGGAGATAAAACCTATCCAATACACTAGAAACAAACGATGTTTTGAGATATGTGGGGATTTGAGGTTTGATCGGATAATCCCCACCAATGTCTAAAAAAACTCTAGAAACAAACAAAGCCTGAAGGGGCGTGGGAATGATCGACGTGTCTTCCTGGGACAAAGGCGAGTGTTGTGCGTCGGTGTATGCACCGCTTCCGACAAAGCACCACAACTTGACGGAGCCGTCGACGCTTTCGCTGTACAACACGAACCACCAGTCGCCACCGGAACTGACCGTCTCCACCTCATCTATTGCGACGCACTTCACAGCTCCGGTATGCCCGGACAACACGGACCGACCGATGTGCAATTTTCCATCCTGCCGCGAGACTTAGGGCGTTTGGTTGGCGGAGCTGCTGACCACGACCTTCCAAGTGACCGGGAGGCACATCACGGCCATCTCATGGATCTTTAGCACATAACCGTATCCGGCCTCGCCGTCGATCCAGTGCCAGTACGTAACTGTGCCGTCAGACGAACCTAAGTACACGAAGTTGTCCTCTAATCTTTTTGTCAAACAAATATGATACTTTGTGACCTCTAGGAACTACAAAACGGACAGAGGAAGTGACAAGCCGTGTTGCTACATTCCTCGATGCCTCCCAAACCCAAATCTAAGATGTGATCCCTGCTACAAGATGTTCTCCAACATGCTTGAAATGGGTGGTACGTGGATATGTATCTGCCTCTTCTACGCAAAAGTTAATGATGAGTTTTTTCTCGTTTTACTCTATCATTTCCTTCCAAATGTTCCTTTTAAAAGAAGAAAGGGACGCATCTCTTAATGGAATCTAGTCCAATGCAACAACCATGCAACGTATGCAGAAAATCAATTAATGTGCCCCCGGACCGACTTATTAGTGCTTACCATGTGGTGCACTGAATTTGAACTAAGTTTGGATATGCCTGGTGAAAACTCCTTTAGTGGGTTTCTATACTTTTTATTCTTGTTTTATTTTCTCTAGTTAATGCTTCTTGCGGGAGTGCTCCAATACATATTTTCTTGATTTACGTGTACCATAATTAAGGATTTCGACAATATATTTTTATTTTCTTTGTGCCTTTTCATAGTCATGTTAATGACTTGCCTTTTATATTGCCTCAGTTGTTACAAATGGTGTTACCTATAAGCGCAGGTACAACTCGGGCGCTTAGCCCAGACGTCATGGAATAAATCCCGGAAGTTTTGCCTAATTCATGGTCTTTTTTCGGCACTGACGGATATGTGAACTTCCATACTGCTTTTTGGTTAGCATAATAAACTTGGACACATACCATGGTTTAATGCAATAGGTGAAAAATTATAATATCGTGAGTACCTTTTACTTGGCGACCAGAGTGATCAGTTTGGTTTGGGAACCTTCTTAGATGCATTCCTTTGCTGAGGACTGCAACGTATTAGCTCTTTCGAAGTCCCAACAATCTGAGGTCCCTAGCAAGAGTGTACGTACAACAAAACAAAGCAAACTAACCTGGCTAGCCGTTGCGCCAAAACGAGAATCGGTGACTAGTATAGATAGCTGGACAGATCGATGAAAGAATGAATAGTATCGGGTAGACTGGTGTAGCGGTGGCGTGTGAATGATCGACGTATCTACCTGGGAATTCAAAGGCAGCTCTAGGTAGGAGGAACGTTGGTCATTTAATTTGGGCTGAATTTCTTTCTGAAAATTTGCGTGGATGATCGACGTGCTTAAGTTGCGTGAGGCTCGATAACGTGATCGTGTTAATTGTCTTCTTCCTTTGCTAAAACAAGAGCAAGCACATGACATGAGAGAAGCGGCTGAAACAAGAGCAAGCACATGACATGAGAGAAGCGGCTGAAACAAGAGCAAGCACATGACATGAGAGTTGAGAGAAGCGGCTGGAACATGGCTCACACTTGCTCAAGAAAACGAATATGTCGACTGGAGAATGCAGAACGCAAGTTTGCTTCAGATTGGTCTTACCTAGCTAAAATGAATCCAACGACGAGGACGGTGTTCGATCTCGCTCCGGGAAGCATATGCCAAATTGGCCGAATATAACCCCCACCGGCTCGTGCGCATCCGTGTTCAATAGGCGCCACACTTAGATGGACCTGAAGAGGCTTTCGCAGTACACCACGAAGCGTCGACCGCCACCGGAACCGGCCGTTTCCTCCTCATCCATGGTGACCCACTTCACGGATCCGGTGTGCCCGAACAACATAGACATGTTGCCGTGCCCTGTCCCGTCACGCCACCAGACGGACAACATCTGGACGGCCAATCCGCTGACCACGACCTTCCCGGCGACCACGAGATACGTCACAGCCATCTCGTGACCCTGGAGCACACCACCGTATCTGGCCTCGCCGGCTATCTAGTGCCAATAGGTGATCGTGTCGTCGGGTGAGCCGACGTACACAACGTGGTCAGCTCTAAGAATTTCATCAAACAACTCTGGTCATTTAGGACCTCTAAGAATTACAGAATGGAGTGTCACACAGATCAACAATGTTGATGCATTCCTCGACGCCTCCCAAACCCAGGCCTAAAACGTGAGCTCCTACTAGACAATGGTGTTTCAGTTTCACATTCATTATACAAGAAAACATTATGCAGTGACTTGCATACTCTTTGGTGTGCGTGGTATGTGGATATGTATATGCCTAGTTTTTTGCTACAGTTCATAGTGAGCTTTCTCCAGGGTTACTAAATCATTTCCTTGCGACTTACTCCTTTTAAGAGTAGGAATGGACACTGTCTCTTAACTGGGACTTGTCCAATGTAACAACCATGCGACGGACTTACGGGTTTACCATGTGCTGCATTGAATTTGAACCAAGTCCGGATATGCCTATTGAGAAAAGACCATGTCATTTTGTGGTTTTGGAAACGTAGATTTGTGGAAACTGAGCTCCAATTTATTTTGAAAATTTTAATTTGGAATTTTAAAAACTCAAATCTTTTCTGTTGGATACATAAGCATGTTTTTTACGTATGTGTAAATTATTGGTGTACAGAAATTAAATTCTGAGCTACTGAAAAATAACCAAATATAGGCAGCATAAAAAATAGACGCATGGTCACGTAGACGTTATGTACATGCACGGCGATGGGCCAGCTGCATCAAAAGGTAAATAGTGACTAGACGGATTGATGCCAGAAGGAATAGTAGCAGGTACAGTGAAGCTATATATGGGACTGGTATACCGGCCGGGGTGTGTCGATCGTCCGACGTGTTTGTTTTGCACAAATATTTGTATGTTGTTTGTTTTGCACAGAATAATAGAAATGTTATTTTACCACGAAATTTGACACGAAGGCAGAAAATTTGTCAAATACAAGTTCACAATTGACGACCAGTGCCACTTGGTATGATCTCCCGTCCCGTTTTTGTGCCAAATCAAATTAAGTACTCCCCGTTTATAAAAGGATGTCTCAACATTTTATAAACGGAGGGAGTACTTCTCGTTGTGCATCTTGGGTTCGATTCTAGAGACGTGCTACTGCTGCTACAATTTCAGTTTCATATTAGAGCTTTCAGTTGGAAGCGTCAGAACAATCTCTTCGACGTGTTGGCTACCCGTGTTACAGCAAGGAATAAGCGTTTGGCCAAGTCATTTTCTATGTGGTGGCATATTTGATCTGGCGATACGCCCATCGGCATCATGCTTACATCTGAACCTCGGATGTGCCTTGTATCGTGAATAGGCGGAAACAATACCCTTAGGGGCTCGGGTTCGTGTTTATATAGGAGAGAAAAGCCCTCTCGGTGGCGATACAGGTGGAATACGGTTTGAGTTGGTGTACTACATCATACCCAATACCATACGATACATGATGTTCAACAGTCCCCTTAATCTAAACTCTTACAAAAATTTAGATTACACTTAAACTCGTCTAACTGTCTAACAGAGAGAGCTTTTGTAAAGTCATCAGCAACTTGATCTCTACTAGAAATAAACTTAATTTCTAAGTTCTTGCTTGCTACTCTCTCTCACAAACATAATGATAATCAATCTCTATATGCTTGGTGCGGGCATGGAAGACAATATTTGCAGACAAGTAGGTTGCACCTAAGTTGTCACACCATAAACAGAGCTTATCTAGTAACTTAACACTAAGCTCATGAAGGAGTGTTTCTACCCATATCAATTCAGCAGTAGCATTTGCTACAGCTTTGTACTCAACTTTAGTGCTCGAACATGAGACTGTGGCTTGTGTACGAGCACTGCAGGAGACTAAATTTGGTCCAAGAAAAATGGCAAAGCCACCAATGGACTGTCGATCATCTGGGCATCCTGCCCAATCAGCATCTGAAAAAGCACTCAAGAGCGTGTGAGAGGAGCGCATAAATGTAATACCAAGTTGTATTGTACCCTGAATATATCTCAATATCCTTTTTGCTACTGTCCAATGATCTGTTGTTGGTGCATGAAGGTACTGGCATACTTTATTAACCGAGAAAGATAAGTCTGGACGTGAGTGTCAAGTACTGAAGAGCACCCACAATACTTCTATACTGAGAGCTCTCTTCAGAACCAAGAGGTGTCTCCCCTTGAAGAGAAAGCGACACAGTAGATGACAACTGTGTGTGGGGGGGGGGGGGGGGGGGGGGGGGGGGCTTACAATTTTCATTCCCACACTTGCTAATAAATCCATGGCATACTTTTCTTGTGTCAATATCAAACCATCCTTTATTTTCTTGACTTCAATTCCGAAGAAGAAATGAAGATCACCAAGATCTTTTATAGCAAAATGTTCATTGAGATTACGAAGCAAGGCAGAAATTGCAGCATTTGAAGAACTTGTGACAATAATGTCATCAACATAAATTGGTACAAAAATAGTGATCTGAATTCTGATAGAGAAACAAAGAAGTGTCACCTTTGGATGGTTGAAAACCAAGGTCATGTAACTTGGCACTACTAGGAAAAGGGTTATAGAGAGGTTTCCAGTCTGTGGCGCACCATTAATTCGTGCGCCACAGAATTATTTCTGTGGCGCATGGATGATAGTGCGCCACAGAAATTAGCCACTTTCTGTGGCGCATGTTTTCCCATGCGCCACAGAAAGTAAACATTCTGTGGCGCATGTCCACAGATGCGCCACAGAAAATAGGACTTCTGTGGCGCATGAGACACCATGCGCCACAGAATTCATGTGGGTCCCACGTGCAATCATTGGGCCAGGGTGCATCTGGGGAATTTCTGTGGCGCACCGTGTCTGGTGCGCCACAGAAACCCAACTTTCTGTGGCGCATCAAGCATTATGCGCCACAGAAAGTTGGGTTTCTGTGGCGCACCAGACACGGTGCGCCACAGAAAGTTAACTTTCTGTGGCGCATGAAACACCATGCGCCACAGATAGTTGGCCCAGATCTACAAAAAGGTGGCACCCCCATGTGACCTTCTTCATCCTCCCATCTAGCTCGAGCTCCTCCTCTCTCCCATGCCATTTTGACCATCCTATTCTCCATTATTTGTTATTAAACCTAATTTATTTGATATATAATTGGTGAGCGCTTTGGGAGAGCCTCCATATATATTCTCCTCCTCTCTTTTTGTCCACAATTTTCTCTCCATCACCACACACTCTCTCTCATCGATCACGGTCACGTCTCGGCAACGGATCTAGATCTACTAGGTGGGTATTGTTGGATGGATGTTTGTTAAAGGCATGAGAAACTTGTCGGCGGGCGATTGTGTGTGGTTTGCATGAAGCAAACTATTGTTGAACGGATCTATGCATGAAACTTGTGTGTGTGGTTTGCATGAATCTTTGCTTGCGCCGGCGTGGTGCATGGATGTTTGCCGAAATGTTGATTCATTTCCATTTCGGTAAATTTTTGCACCACATATGTCCTACTTTTAGGGGAAGTCATGCCGAATTTTTTCGTCGAACATTTCCAACTTTCCGATTTCCCGCATGAGAAGCTTGTATGTGTGTGTGTGCATGTTGCGGTTAATTAATTCTAATTAATAACACATACTCTATATGTATACCGCGTAGGCGACCATGGTCATCAAGATGAGCTCCAATCGAATCAACAACTACAAGGAAGAAGCGAAGGCGGAAATGAATCGGTGCAACGGGCGCCAGATACGATGTCCGTGTAGAAGTTGCAAATTTGTGAGATGGATCGACCCTGATTCCGGACAATTGGAGGAACACCTGCTCAGGCGCGGTTTCATGGAAGGCTTCAACCAAGCGCCGACAGCAAATGTTGCGCCTGAAGACGAGGGCGGGCAAGATGATCGTGACGAAGGAGATGCCGACGGACATGGTCATGATGGTGGTGGAGAAGACGCGAACACGCCGCAGAGCTCGCTAATGTCGGCCTTGATGGAGTCCCATGTTCAAGAACTGCTCCTCAAGAACGCGAGCACCGTTAGAGAGAAAGCCAAGCTGGCGCAAATGGAGATAGACGGGAAGACTCCGTTGTATCCTGGGTGCCGGCCACAGGATACGCGCTTGCAAGTAACACTTGATGCTCTGGAGATGAAGTCGGGAAACAAATGGACCGACGCGAGCTTCAACAAGAACATGCAATTCTTGCACGAGCGTCTTCCCGAGGGGAACACATTGCCAACTAGTATCGAGGAGGCCAAGAAAGTCGTTTGCCCTCTTGACCTACCGCACGTTAAATACCACGCCTGCATCAATGATTGCGCAATTTATCGGGGCGAGTACGAGGACAGAACCACATGTCCGGTGTGCGGCCAAGGACGGTACAAGAGCCGTGGGAAGAAAGTTCCTCGAAAAGTGGTATGGTACTTTCCTATCACTCCCCGTCTGCAGCGGTACTTCGTGGACCCTAAGGAAGCAAAGCTCATGCAATGGCACACGGAAAGGGAGAAGCCCGAAGAAGATCCGGAGAAGGGCAGGATCCTTACACACCCTTCAGACGCTAGCCAGTGGCAAGAGTTGGACGCCGTCGGAAATTTCGGAGGCGACGCAAGGAACGTCAGGCTCGGTATGAGCACCGATGGACTCAATCCGTTCGGCAACCAGAGTAGCACGCATAGCACCTGGCCCGTGTTTGTATGGCCTTACAACCTTCCCCCGTGGTTGTGCACGAAGCAAAGGTACATACACATGAGTATTCTCATTCAGGGGCCGAAACAAGCAGGTGTCCACATACATCTGTATCTCGCGCTGTTGAAAGAGGAGTTAGCCACGTTGTGGGAGACGCCAGCCCGTACGTGGGATGCCTACACTGGAGATTATTTCGACATGAGAGCCGCGTTGCTCACGACGGTGCAGGACTATCCTGGTTGCTCATATGTATCGGCCCAGGTAGGCCACGGATTCTGCGCATGTGTCAGGTGCATGGATAAGACCCCGCATCTCCAGCTACCAAGGAATCCCGGGTCTTCGAAAACCGTGTACCCAGGGGCTCGAAGGTGGCTTCGCATGGATCACCCGTGGAGAAAACGTGGTGAACTGTTCAATGGTAAGGACGAGATCGAAGAAGCTCCGAGGCCGAGGAGCGGCACAGAAATCGACGAGCTGTTGAAACATTGGGAGGAGTGCCCCGCGCCGGGAAAGAAACGACCGAAGGTAGATCCGCTGCTGGGTGTATGGAAAGCGAGGTCTGTTTTCCACGACTTGGAGTACTGGAAGGTCCTCAAGACGCCACATAGCCTCGATATGATGCACATTACGAAGAATGTCACCGAGGCTCTGCTTGGCACTCTTTCCAACATGCCGGAAAAGACCAAGGATGGGACGAAAGCAAGATACGATCTGAAATGGCTTGGTGTCAGGAAAGATCTTCAGGCTCCCGATAGCGATGACGATGATGATGATGATGATCAGACGGAAGGGACTCAAGGTCGCCGCAAAAGGGTAAAGAAGAACACTGTGGTGCTTCCCGCTACGTGCTTCACTATGAGTCCGGAGGAGCTCGAGCAATTCTACATGTGTCTCCTAGGAGTCAAATTTCCTCATGGTTACGCGGGGCAGATAAGCAGATATCTGGACGGAACGAAGAAGAGGTTTAGCGGGATGAAGTCTCACGACTGTCACGTGCTGTTGACGCAGATACTTCCCGTTGCGATTCGAGGGATAATGGACGAGCACGTCCGTGATACGCTGCTTGCCCTTTGCAACTTTTTCGACGTCATCAACAGGAAGTCGATCGGCGTGAAGCAGCTCGACAGGCTAGAGGAAGAGATCGTGCTGATACTATGCGAGCTCGAGATTTACTTCCCGCCAGCATTCTTTGATATCTGCGTGCATCTCCTTCTCCATGTCGTTGATGACATCAGGCAGCTCGGGCCAACGTTCATGCACTACATGATGCCGTTCGAAAGGATGAACGGTGTCATGAAAGGATATGTCCGCAACAGGTCCCATCCAGACGCAAGCATGGCCAAGGGCTTTCTAACCTACGAGTGCATCTCCTTCTGCCAGAATTATCTAAGCACCGAGAACCAGGATGTTGGTCTCCCCACGAGGAAACACTTCGGCAGGCTCAATGGATATGGTCACCGAGAGGGCACCAGCTCAACCTTTGTCAGCATGCAGGGTCGAAAGGACGACTTCGACAGGGCTCACCGGGTCGCGCTACAACACTTACAATTGATCGAAACTTGGGTGGAACAACACAAATGCTTACTCGAGCAACATTACATCAAACTGGGCCGGCCGAGGAAGAAGGGAGACGTAACCAGAGCGCACAACTCTAGCTTCACGCGTTGGTTCAAGCAAAAGCAACTGGAGCTAGCAAAGAACAAAGCACCATCTACGGAAGATGAAAGACTCATATTCTCCTTATCACGGGGTCCCTCGTACAACGTAAAGACCTATCAGGCGTACGACATCAACGGCTACAGATTCTACACCGAGGAAAAGGACAAGAAGTCGGAATATCAAAACTCAGGAGTAACTATGCTATCCTACGGCGATGAGGAGGCTACTGTCAAGGAAAGATATTTCGGAAGGATTGAGGACATATGGGAGCTCAACTACTGTGGAGAGTTGGTGCCAATGTTCCGTGTAAGATGGGCCAAGGACGTCGTCAAAGAAGGCCGGTATTTCACCACCATGGTAATACCCGATGCCAAATCGAAGAACGCCTCCGCGAAAAATGAGCCATGGGTACTCGCTAGCCAAGTTGAGCAATGCTTCTTCATTACTGACCCGTCAAAGCCTAGCCGTGTTGTCGTGAGGAGGGGCAAGAGGAGCATCATCGGAATGGAAGGAGGCGCCACCGAGCAAGACTTGGACAACGAGCCAAAGATCGAGGAGGAATTCGACAAGTTCTTCGACATGCCTACTACTAGTACACAAAGAAGGAAGACATCCCTACCTACCAAAGGTTGTCCGTTCACGCGAAGAAATCTCAAGGTCACCGGCCTAAAGTTTTCAACCGCGAAGAAGGGAAAGAAGAGAATCTAGCTCGCGGAACCGAGACGAAGAAGAGACTTTTTTGGTGTATTTAATTTGTGTGTGTGTGTGAGACAATGCAAGAGTTATGTATTCAATGAACTAAATATGTATGACATTGTGTGTGTGAGACAATGCAAGAGTTATGTATTCAATGAACTAAATATGTATGAGACATATTGTGTGTATTTTTTGAACCAAATTTAACCAAAAATATTTGTAAAAAAAGTTCAGCAAAAAAAATCCCAGGACATTCTGTGGCGCACCCCTTAGCTCATGCGCCACAGAATCGTAGCTTTCTGTGGCGCACCCCTTAACTGATGCGCCACAGAATCGGAACTTTCTGTGGCGCACCCCTTAGAGGATGCGCCACAGAATCCTAACTTTCTGTGGCGCATATTCTGGATGGTGCGCCACAGAAGTATTGCGCTGCACTTACATGTGGGGCCACCCTGCGCTGCCCGTTTCTTCCCCAAAATTTTCACCAAGTCCCGCCACAGAAGCCTCGCCTCTCGTGACCACCTCTCGCCGCCGGCAGCCCACCGCGCTCCACCGCGCTTGACCCGCCCGCCACCGACCTCCACCGCCACCCGCACCGGCGCCGCCCGTGCTCGACGCTCCCGTGGTCGCCTCGCTCGTGCTCGACGCGCCCGTGGTCGCCTGCGACCTCGACACCGGCCGTGCCCCCGCCCAATCCTTCGCCGCCGCCTCCTCCAAGCTCGGCCTCGTCCGCCGCCGTTGCCCCCTCTCCTGCAGACGCCCTCGACCTCCCCTCCCTCCCCCCTCCCCGAGGTGTGCTTCCCCCCTCTCTCCCTCCTCCCTCCCCTACCGAATTACGTGCACGCAAGGTGTTCGATAGTAGTACTGGCTCATCTTTGTAGCAGTAGCTGTACCAACTTCACTTGCTAAATGGTGTTTGATAGTAGTACTTGTGCTAACACCTGACTGCCATAAACGTAATGACAGTGGAATGATGCAATGCATTCATGATTCACGAGCACTTTGGTTCAGAGAATCAAGTCTGGTTTTGTTTATTATACTCAACTCATGAACAGGTTACAAAAGTAGTTGATTGCAAGCTCTGGTGTTTAGACCAAGCTAATTAATTATGCATTCCATCATGCAGATCAAATCCCAAGCTTTCTGCTAATAACCAACAGACCAACCTGACCAAAATCCAAAAGCAAATGTGTTGACTGGAAACTGATTCTTTTCTCACCAACATTCCCCCAACAGTTCAACCAGTGTGGTCCCCAAGTACCTGAAATGCTGAGATGATAAAACTTGCATGCATGCATGGCATCTACAGGCAGAAATTATATATGCTCTTTGGCCGAAGAAAAAGCAAGGAGAAAAATCTCAAACAGGTGGTCAACCAGGGCTGAGAGAGAGACAAGCAAAGAGGATAACTTTTTCCTTCATCTGGAAAGCAGAGACAAGCTTTGGTACCACCTCCTGTCCCAATCCCAAACACACTATTGATTTCTAGTTTCCCAGCCACACACACACAGAGACACTTTGGCTGGCTACACAACCAACCAGCTAGCACAAGACTCCACTGATGAACTCACACTGCACCGTGCCATGCACCTGTTTCAGCTGCAGGCATGGAGTGCACTACCACTACCAGTTCAGGTTCAGGACCACACTACCGGTTAATGCTAGTACTATAACTTGCAGACATGCTTCCATATATGCTTCTAACTGTTGCTACTAAGCTAGGTAGGATAGTGACACCAGTACCCTTTGGTCTTTGGAGCAGTAGGCAAAGCAAGGCAAGCACGCTCCAGGTCTCACATGTACCCTGCAGGGTGGCTGAGGGTGAGCTCCAGGGAGGTGCCTGCATCTTGGCTATGGCCGGGCATCATCATCAGCTGCTGGTTGCTGTAAAAGCTGTACTGCTGCTGTTCTTGCAGCTGCTGCTGATGTTATCATCACAATGTTATGTTAATTTATTTGTTATTAATTAACATAGTTGCTTGCATAGTTGTTAATTAGAGAAGTTAATTATTGCTATGTTAATTTATTTGTTATTATTTTTTGCTTGCTGCATAGTTGCTTGCTGCATAGTGTTAGTTGCTTGCTGCATAGTTTTTAGCATGATGTTAATTAGAGCTTGCCTTTAGCACATGTGAGAAGTTAATTTATTCACAAGTTTTGACATTTTTATGTACTATGCAGTCTGAAGAGGAGACCTCGACGCGCTGCTGTTCCGGAGCTCGTCGACAAGTGGTGAGAAATTATGGATGTGTTGTGAATGGTGTTGATGGATATATGTGTCCACGACCATCGTGTCGTGGTTGTTTGTGCTCCGACCATCGTGTCGTGGAGATGCCGGCCGGAGATGCCGGCCGGAGTTGTGGATATTTTTTGTGAAATGCTTGTGCAGGTACCCCGTGAGGCCCTTGAGATTGCCGGAACGTCGATTAACTTCCGTTCCGGCAAATTCGGGTACTCCATATGTCCTATTTTTAGCAAAGGTCATGCCAAAATTTTCGTGAAATTTAGCATGACTTTGCTAAAAATAGGACATATGGGGTATTGTGGCTAATGCATGGGCCGGGGTATCTTAGTACTAAATTAAGTGATGCTTTTGTTATATTTGTTGTACTAACTTTTTTTCCTCTTTTTCAATGCAGTGCAAACATGTCCTCCGAGGCCGGTCCTTCTAAGCACATGAGCGTCGAAGAACAAGCTAGAGAAAAGAACAAGCCGTTCTGGGAAGTGAATAACCCGGAGATGGAGGATGCGGAGGCCGCCGAACTGGCTCGTGACGGCGATGGAGACTTTCTGTTAGAGATGGAGGATGCGGAGGATGCGGAGGACACCGACAGAGATGGGGACGCAACCACCACCACCGAGGGCGGCGACCACACGGATGTCGGGGGTGGCGACCACACGGATGGCGGTGGTGGTGGTAACCCGACCGCTAAGAGGCATAAGAAGCAGAGGAAGGACCGGACACCGAATGCGGTGGCCCCCATCACAGACACGTTCACTAAGGTCTCCTTAAGTGGCCAACCACAGGAGCCTAGGAACATCGCAAAAGGGTACGGCATGCAACTAGGGTGCATCCTCCGGGAAACCGTGTCGATCAACACATATGACCTCAGGAGCGCGGAGAATGAGGCTTTGCGCACACAACTCCTCAATAAGCTTCACGAACGATACATTTTCCCGGATGATGGAAACAAAAAGGTGGACAACTTCGCCATCACGAAGATGAACACCGCCTTGACCAGCTGGAGAGGCCGGGTGAAGGCGAAGATTGAAAAGGGTCTTAGCTGGGAAGAGATCAGTGCCAAAGAGCCATACATCGACATAGAAGAGTTCGAGGCATTGAAGTTGTCCTTGGCATCTCCGGAGGCTGAAAAATGGACCGAGTGGGGGAAGAAAATGCGGGCACTGAACTTAGGTAACCACCATTTGGGAAGCGGCGGTTACGCAGGAAAAAAGCCCGTTTGGGACAAGGAGGATGCCGAGGTTGCGAGACTTGGGAAGGAGAACCCGTGGCATAAAATCACGGACGAGCAAGTTAGGAACTTTGTTCGGTCCCGCTACTATCTGAAGCCGGGGACGGGGGAATTCGTTACCGACTATGAAGATGTGTTGGAATTCGAGAAAAAGCTGGTAAGGAACTTAATTACCGCGGATATCTCAAAGTCCATTTGCGTTGATTTCTACATGGGTTCACGTTTATTTCCTTTGTCCGCAGGAGGCTGAGTTGAAGGCTGAGGCTGAGGCCGGCCCGTCGTCCCAGGAGGCTCAGGCCGGCCCGTGGGACACGACTTTCAACCGGGCGATGAACGTTTTCAAGGGAAGGGACAAGTCAAAGCCGCCGACGTCAGCTGGCCGTGTGACCGGCTTTGGTACGTCGATGAAGTTCATCGAGTACTACAGCACGGACACCGACAAGAAAAAGGAGAGGAGGAAGCCGGCTAAAGATAGAGCCGAGGTTCTCGAGCTAAGGAAGAAGCTGGAGACACTAGAGAAAGAAAAGGTGGACTCTACCATGGTGGACAAGCTAGTGGCCGAGAAGGTGAACGAGCAGCTCCGGACGTTGTTACCCCCTGGGTTGATGGAGGGGTTAGCTGCCTGGAACGCGAGAGGTCAACAGGGGCCGATACACGTGCCCAGCTTCGCCGGCAGCACCTCCAGCAATAACGTGTCGCCGGTCCTGGTGACCCCACCGGTGCTCCCTGTCGTGGATCAACAGACACCAAGGCCGGAGAATAATGATAATGCGCACGAGCGGCCGGAGAATGATAGGCCGGCCGCCGGCACCGGCGCCCTTGTCTCGACATTAGCCGAGCTCGACGCCATCACCAAGGTAACTAATTAGTTAGTCCGCGACATCTTCTATGACTATATATGCCTTTGATGACTGCCATATCTCATGCATGGTGCCCAACATGTGTTGACTCCCAGGACATGCCTTGCATACTCCTGCATAGGGTGGGGGTCGGCGGCGAGTTGAAGGAAGTCGCAATGGCCAAGATCATACAACCTTTGACCCGCGATATGCACAACACCCGAATGAGCGAGGTCGTGATGAAAGTCAATGTGAGCGAGGTACTGCCTGAGTTCTATGACATCGACCCCCCCACGCAACCTCCGGGAGCCGAGAAACACATGAAGCTTGGCGAATGCGGGAAGTGGATGATGGAATGGCCGAAGACCCAGATTCGTCTTGGGGATGTTCTTCATGGGGTCAGGCGCACCGGCGGCGCCACCTCGAGGCCCCGGCCCCAGGTCGTTCGGCCCCCGTCGAGGCGGCCACAAAAAGGTGTTGCGGATGAACCGGCGCCACAAGCAGCCGTCGCGACCACCCAAAAGGAACCGCCGGTCGCCGCCACCACCACCCAGAAGCTACCGCCGGTCGCCGCCACCACCGGCCGGAAGCTGCCGCCGCTCGCCGCCACCACCGGCCGGAAGCTACCGCCGGTAGTCGCCGCCACCAACCGCCACAAACAGTTGTTGGGAACATCTTCACCGCAACCGTCCAAGGTTAGTTCTGACTTTCCGAATTCCCCGACTTTCCGACTTTCCCGACTAACGGATGTGCTATTGTTTATGTTTAGGACAAAGCCGTTGCACCTCAACTTGGTGGCAACGACGACAATGAGGAGGAGGACAATGATGTCAACGTCGATGACTACATCAACACTGGCGCCTGCATGGATGGTATGTACATGCCTCTTGTGGATGAAGAACCCTTCCGCGACCACCGCGGTCAACCTGCTCGTCCCACTTCATGCACACAACGCCTGGCCTTCACCGACACGCCTCCGGATGCCGGCGATCATCAAGCTCAACCGGGTAACATTTTCAGCCCTAACACACTGAAAGAAACTGTTAAAGCGGGGTTCACTTCACCCCCACAATCCACAGAGATGAAGAACAAGAAGCACAGGAAGAGAAAAGGATCCTCCACCTCTGCGAGCCAGCCAGCTCCTAAGATCCGGGGTCTTGAAGACACGATTCCACCCCGTGCGGATGGCTTCCCCCGAGTTCATGAAGCTGGTAAACCTATCTTGTCTGGGGACTTGCTCCGCCTTGCAGAAGGACCCATGATTGCCTTGCAGGAATCTATCTTGCATCTAGAGGAGCTCCTTCTTAAAGACAAGCAGCCGAGTTACCCGGCGTTCGCGGTCAAGGTGCCAAACGAGCTGGTGGACTTCGTCCAGGAAGACCCCGCGGATGTGTTCTTCATAGCGTACGAGGACATCTTCAAACTCTTTCACACTCAACGGCTGGACTATAACATGATCCGCCTATATGCGCTCGATATGGCGATGAAGATCAGGAGAGATGATACCCCGTACGTCGCGATAGTGGATCCCTACTACATGCGCGACAGCCATCTAGTGGAAGGATCAAAGACACGGGAAACGGCCACGGAGTACCTCGTAAGGGTCATGCTGGCCAACAAGAGGAAGAACGCCCTTCTTCTGCCTTTCTTTTTCGAGTAAGTACACATCCGCTCGCCACCGTCGGATCTTATGCCTTCTTGTACATTTCTTCCATCGCTGATCCTTTGTCCAACATTCCGTTTCAATTGTGTTGAGCAGGGACAAGTACTGCGCACTCATCTACGTATCCCCGAGGTGGTCCATTGCCACTTATTTGGACTCGGGGAATAAATCCACGCCGAGACGATACACCAGAATAAAGGGTGTTCTCGATGACGCTCTCGAGGCCTATGCGCAAAAGGGCGGCCCCTTCCATAAGAAGTCGGAATTCTACACGGACGAAAACACACACAAGTTCCAGCATGGGACCGGCTTCCATTGCATCAAGCAACTGGATGGCAGCGTGAAGGAGGCCTACTACGCCCTCCATCATCTTAAAGCGATTGTCCGGGATTTCGAGAAAATGAAGATTCCATCTGGTCTCGCAGAATACACCAAAATGGCGGATTCTCTCACCGATGCTGATTACAGAACAGACTTCCATCGCATCCGGCTGCAGTTGTCAACGATAATCCTCGAGGATGTCATTCACAAATCAGGGTCCTACCACTACCCCAGAGGTATTATAGAAGTGCATGTGTAGGGTTATATATTATATATATGCTATGCTATGAAACCCAAATAGGATAGCCATATGATTTCCAACCATGACAATTGATTGATTGTCTTGCCTCTCTACTTAGACGAATAAATTATACTCTATTTATATCACTAACCAATATATATCCCAATCCATCTTCAGGGTTGTGTCAGAGGGATATCGAAGAACGACTAGAGGCACAGAATGACACCAGGGAGTGGAAGACGAAAGAAGGCTATCAACCGTTCCCGGCGCCGCTCAAGAAGAGGACTCCATGATCCATGCATGCTCCCGCGCGCTCTTGCTCACCATCATCGCCGATGTGTACTACATTTGATTATAGTTAGGCGGCGAACACTTGATTTGTAATGTGTAGTGTGAAATGATGAAACATTCGGCTCTTTTGTGACTATGTGTATATATGTATCTCGATCGGGCACTAAGTAATATATGTGATGACATATTGATTAATGTGTTTGTCTGTTTATATACCTGTCAAATATACCTGTATTTCTGTATAAACCTGTATAAATCCTGTATTTGTACAGCAAAACGAAAAAATACCGGTATTTCTGTTTCATATTTCTGTGGCGCACGCGTTTTTTTTTGTGGCGCACCACTTTCTGTGGCGCACCAACAAACAGTGCGCCACAAATTCCTCTGTATAGGGTGCTGCCGACCTCTTTCTGTGGCGCACCGCGCTGGGTGCGCCACAGAAAGTCAACTTTCTGTGGCGCACGCCCTGGGTGCGCCACAGAAATAATTTTTGTGGCGAGAATTCTGTGGCGCACCCAGAAATCCTCCAGGTGCGCCACAGAAAGTAAAAAACGTGCGCCACAGAAAGGCCTTTCTGTGGTAGTGTGGAGTTGGGCCGAGAGACCTTGCCCTTGGTACCTGTTTCAATCCATAGAGAGCTTTATCAAGTCTGCAAATATGATTGGGAGCATTAGGATTTTCAAAATCAGGGGGTTGCTTCATGTAAACCTCCTCTTCCAGAACGCCATGTAAAAACGTATTCTTGACATCTAGCTGTGGTAAACTCCATCCTCGAGAGACTGAAATGGCTAGAACAATACGAATAGTTGCAGCCTTGACAACAGGACTAAAAATATCTTCATAATCTATGCTATATCTCTGTTTAAATCCTTTAGCAACTAAGCGAGCTTTGTACCTATCAACTGTACCATCAACATTTTTCTTGATACGGTAAACCCACTGACAGTCAATCAAATTCCTGTTGGAACTGGGGGAACAAGGTGCCAAGTTTGTTATGAAGCAAGCATCATACTCTTCTTCCATTGCCTCCTTCCATTTTGGATGAGCAAGAGCCTCAGAAAGCGAAAAATGGTTCGCCTGTAGATGTTAGCTTGCCATATCTAACAATATTTCCTTCTTTATAAATCCATGGTTGTCTACCATATTTTAATAGTACCATCTTTATAGTCTTTAGGTTGTTTTATACCTTTTGAAGTCATGTACATGGTGCAGGTTCAGGCACAACAGGAGTTGTCGCAGAGGATCCAGAGCTGGGGAAGCTTAGGTCAGAGGAAGCTCCAGAATGGGCTGCACCATGACTCGGCGCAGTGGAATCAGGTGGTGACACGTCGTAGGAGACGTCGGTGGCGGACGCAGCAGAGGCGTCCACAACGTCGTCGCCTTCTGCATGCGCGCCTGCATGCACATGCGCGGACGAGGACCCGGGGGCCCCGCCTGGGGAATCTTCTGTCGCTGTCGGCGACTTGTCGAGCGAGGATGTGGGCGAATCTGCACCGGGATCCGCACGCCCAGACGGATCAACATCGGATCGGCAGACGCCTGATCCGAGGAAGCTGCTCAATCTGCATCAGATTCCGTGCCAACTTCGTCTTCTTCTGAATTCATGTGTGCTTCATTTTCTGCACTATTTTGAGGCGTTTCTTCACCAAAATGAGCAGAATTTCATGTGCATGATCCTCTGGTACCTGACCATGATTAGTGATAGGTACAATGGGCAAAGGCATATGGTCATCAAAATGTGCATCCCCATGATTTGATGATGTGGGAAGAAGGAGTATGTCATGACGAAGGCGTGAACCGTGTTTTGATGCAACGAGGCAAAAGGAAAAATATTCTCATAAAAAAAAACATCGTGAGAGATATATATGCGGCCGGTTGGGACATCAAGACACTTGACTCCTTTGTGGCGTGGGCTATAACCCAAAAAGACACAACGTGTGGAACGGAAAGCTAGTATTCTTTTGTTGTAGGGGCGAAGATTAGGCCAACAGGCACAACCAAACACACGAAGTGAATCATAATTTGGTTTTGTTTGCATAAGAAGTTCAACAGGAGTTCGTGGTTTATGACTCGGCTAGGAAGAAGTTTATAAGAAAGGTGGCAGTCAAGAAGGCTTCATCCCAGAATTTGAGAGCCATGGAGGCATTGGAAAGCAAAGCGAGACCAACCTCAACAATGTGGCGATGTTTGCGCTCAGCAGAACCATTTTGTTGGTGTGCATGGGACAAGAAACATGATGTGTAATGCCAACCTTTAGAAAAAAGCTATTAGTTTTTCATACTCACCACCTCAGTCAGTTTGCATAGTGATGATTTTCTATCAAATTTTCGCTCACCAAGTTGTCGGAGTACCAGTTGGTATCCACTCCATAAGACGCCATGTGTGCAACCTTGTCGTCGGTGTTGGAGTCGCTATCAGAGTCATCATTCTGGTAGCACCACCAACAATCTGCTGCAGGGTGGCCGTGGATCTTGCAGATCTGGCATGTCACATCCACGAACAGCGTTGGTGCACGATCACGGCGACCACGCCGGCCATCGCGGCGCCCGCCATCTTCACGGCGCCCGCCATCTTCACGGCGCCCGCCATCTTCGCGGCGGCATCTTCAATCATCACGGCGCCCGCCATCATCGCGGCGGCGCATGTCGCGGTGTCCTCCATTGTGGCGGTCACCGCGGCGACCACGTGACTGCGATCTCCACGGTCGTCTTGGCGCCTGCGATCACTGCGATCTCCGCGGTACGGGCGTTTGTCACAGTGCCCCATGTCTTCACGGCGGGCCACGTTGGCAGAGGAGATGAAGGAGTCACCGCCCTTCCCGGCGGTGGCGAGCATGTCCTGGCGCATGTCATAGGCACAAATCTATGCATAGAGATCATCGAGAGTGGTACCTGGGTTACCATTGACGGAGGCCACAGATACCCAATGATTACCTGCGTGAAAAGTAAATGGGTTAGGTTGAGACTCCAAGTGCAGAGTGTATGTAGTAGTGGAAGACAGTTTTCCCCACGAGGGGTGACTCGAGGGTTTAATATCGAACTCTCGGGGAACCAGTATTTCAGGTGTTATCTCCTTATCCTTCTCTTGAGAACCTGCAACAAAATAAATTGTTTTGTGCCCTCAACCTCACCAAGTGGTTGTCAAGCACAAGGTGTGAGAATGATAATAAAATAAATATGCAAACAGTAGTAAATATGCAATGATGGTAAAATAAATATGCAAGGATGATGGTAGTAATGATAAATGATATTTTTGGGTTTTTTATGATGAATGCAAGATGTAAAAGTGTTTTTGTATTTTCGGATTTAATAATGGCAGCAAACAAAAGTGGTGATAAAAGTGTTGGAAAGGTGTTTCTTATGATTAAAAATGGACCGGGGTTCATGGTTTCACAAATGCACTCTCTCTTGATAACGTGGTAGACAATGGAACACTAAAATTAACATGTAAGATGGCAAGACATGGTTTGACAAGTTATTAATAATATGGGCATCACGTCCTAACATAGAGATCTCAAGTATAAGTTGTTCTCTCTCTTATGCTCCACCAAGATGCGAACTAAATCATAACACCTTAGTAATTAAGATAAATCAGAGCATAGCAATAAGTTCAATGACATGAAGTTAAAATAAGAACATGCTAGATCTAGTCATGGAGATAGTGGCCAAGGTCACATCCACTCTCCGGTAGCATGGTATTTTTGTTTATCCCTAGTGAGGCAACAAAGTAAGGTAGAAAACCCAAGTGGATCGCAGAACTTCTGTCACGTTCACTGCACTAGCCACCCCCGTTACTCCAACTAATGCACACGTTCCCCCTCACATGCTCTCATAAACATGCTTGATCATGACAAGTAAATAAGAACGGGGTACATAATATGCATCTACTTTCATAACTGAAACAAAACCATTGCAATCTCAAACATGTATTAACTCATAATAAAGATCCACCACAAAGGAATTACATAGATGACCGTAATCATGTTCAGCAGCTCATACGGTACTAATTAGTGAAGCTCATAGAGAGGAGAGATACATAAGTTACTTCCACAAACCCATAGTCCAGGGGTGGACTACTCCCTCTTCATCATGGTGTCGGTGGAGATGTTGTTGGAGGGGAAGGAGACCACACCGGCAGCGCCCCGCCGGAGTTTTCCCCCTCCAATCTTCAGCTCCAGGTCTCTGTTTCGTGGTTTCTGTGTTTCGGCGGCGCTCCCTTTCGCGAAAGCCCTGGGGGGTCTATATATAGTCGTTTTTAGGTCAAGACGAAGCTTCGGGAAGAAAGATCGACGGCAGCGGAGGCCCGAGGGCCAGGATGGGGGACCCCACGCGGTCAGGGAATCTGGCCGCGTGGGCCCACCCCTTTCCCTTCTGGTCTCCGTTTCTTCGATTCCTTTGCGCCTACGTTTCGTTCCTTCCAAAAAAGTGATCCCCGTAAAGTTTCAGGTCATTTGGACGTCGTTTGGGTCCCTGAAACATCAAAATATAGAAAAAGGGGTTTTCTGACAGCGCAGGGTTAATTCCAGAAAAATGGGGAAGTTGTTAATTATCCCCAAAACTCAATATAAATCATGAATATAACCCTTATATGATGCAAATAACATGGAATAACATGTAATAAAATGTAAAGTTCATGTATGCATTTTACATGCATCAACATCCCCAAGCTTAACCCATGCTCGTCCCGAGTATGAAGGTGATAAAACTAACATGGACTTTGCATTTTAATACTATCAATGGATATCAAAGGTGATTACTATTGCTACATAGAGTCAAATGATTCATTCTTCAAAGGAATAACAATATGCAAGATAAATTATGAAGTGATATCAAATACTCAATGTAAAGATGTTCAATGATAAATTCACAAAGTGTAATATAGAAGAAAGTACTATGGACCAAATGTATGCATAATGAAAAGTAAAAACATCCTATGGTGGTCATAGAGTACTTCTTATGAAAACTGAATATAAAAGGTGGACACTTTGGATAGATAAATAAGTAGAGGTAAAGCATGAATAAGTTTCATCTAACTTCCAAACACTTCTACTTAAGTTAATGCTTGCAATGTGGTAGTCATTGGTGTGGAGCTCTCATTACCCCTATCATAGCATCTTGAATGATTAATGTTTAAAGTGAAAGCAAATATGAGTGGTGTGCTTGACAATGTATTGGTTGAATGTCTCATGTCCCTTGAATACAAGTACCTACACCATGTGTTACTCACTTTGGTCCACAAAGTAAATTCAAATAAAGGTCATTGCAAGTAATAATAGTATCATCAAGAACTGCACTGGGGTACCTCTTGCCCCTTGACATGAACAAGCCCATGTCAAAACAACAAGACAAACAGACAATGAACAATCTCAGCACTCTTTTATTTACTATGGGTATAGCTTTTTATTATGAGGTGCATCACTGAATGAACATTATGGTTATGCTGTAAATTTCCACCATGAATGATGCATGGCTTAGATTAGCGGCCCAGGCATTTCTCTAACCATTTATACAAACTCTTTGAACTTACTAAGTATCCACATTCATTTCACCCATGATAGGCATCCATAAACAAAAGTACATGACATCAACTAAATATAAATAAGTGCAATGTTGAAAGCTTGCCATGTGACAGCACATATG
The DNA here is from genome assembly GCA_947311845.1 of Poa pratensis. Taxonomy (NCBI): domain Eukaryota; kingdom Viridiplantae; phylum Streptophyta; class Magnoliopsida; order Poales; family Poaceae; genus Poa; species Poa pratensis. Next base: position 132,168,183 of record CAMZMU010000041.1, on the reverse strand, counting down.
GGCTAACTCCCAACCAAAACAATTGTCAAGCCCACAACTTCATAATTTTAATCACAATGGTTCATGCTTATTAAATGCAATAAAAGTAAATTGTGCATCAAGTTCGTGAGAGCTTTTAACCAATTTTTCCCATGACAATCAATAACATAAGCATTTAAATTCAGAAATGTAGATAACACAATATAACATGATAAACATACTTGGAATAGCATAAAGCTAATAGGTAGATATGGTGGACTCACTGGAAAAACTTTGGTTGAAGGTGTTGGGAAACAAGCTTTTTACTTGTTGTAATTTTTGGGCTAGCAATAGGGAGAAAGTTGACCATCTAAATGCATGCATAAGTGTCCATAGAACTAATCAATCCATGTTAAACCAAGTAAAGTTAAAATTCAACATCTAAACATGGTAAGATAGCTCTTACAAACACTTGCAAATTAACATTCATTCAAAGCACATGAATTATGCAACTATATGTATCTTTTAAAATCAACTCAAACATCCCTATCCCAATATATTTAATAGCATCCAACATAATTCAACCCAAACTTCCAGTAGCTCTCTCATATATAAATGATAGTGGTGGTCTTATTAACAAACCGAAATAACAAAAGCAAAAAAAACAGACGCTCCAAGTTTATACGATAAAGTGCTTTGATCGAAAAACAGAAGTTAGACGTGTGCAAACCGAGAGTGTGTTGGTCTAGTGGGGTTGTCTTGACATCCCCAAGCTTATGGTCTTCACCATCCTTGGATAGCTCTTGGTGCAGCTCCTCTAATCCCTGTGAAAAAACTTCAAAACACCGTTTCTCCCATTTCTTTTCTGTGGGGTGATATTAGTAGTGATAAACAAATAGGTTCCTTGCTGCATAAAATCCTTAGGCAAAAATTCATATGAATGTCCAGAGAGTATATAATGTTGTATGCCTACTCATAAACTCAATTGAATCAAAAAGATTCAAGCAAAAAGCTCAAAGAATGCATCAAACAATATCAAGACAGAATCTGTCCAGAAAAACAGCAGCAGCAAAACGCATTTTTCTACCCTACTTAAACTCGTCAGAAAAATCTGCAAAAAATCACGTATACAGAGGATGAAAAGTTGAAGCTACAGTTCAAATTACAGCTCAATCGGAGTTACAGATAAAAAATGAAAAATCAAACCGTGCACAGACTTCGTGCAGGCAGAAAACTCTCCGAAAATGAATAGCAACTTTTCAAACCCAAAATAGGTAAAACTTGGTTCTTTATTAAAAATCCCAGAAACAAAACTAACAAACTACTCTCTTGTTACAGCAAGAGGACTCAAAGAAAATCTCAAACAAAAACAACCGGGTTGCCTCCCGTAAAGCGCTTTCTTTATAGCCATATAGCTAGGCTTACTTACTTGATAATCAAAGGGGACGTAGCTCATGAGGGAGCTTGAACCTTGGTGTGTCCCTCTTCCTTGGGAAGTGTTCCATGCTCTTCTTGTGTGGAAACTGAAACTTCACATTCCCTTCCTTTGAATCAATAATGGCACCTGTAGTACGAAGAAAAGGTCTTCCCAAAATAATAGGACTAGAGGTTTTATTCCCCATGTCCATGATTAGAAAATCAACAGGCACAAAAGTCATGTGTAACTCTACCATAACATCACTTACTTTTCCTAGAGCATGTCTAATGGAATCATCAGCAAGTGCAAGTTCAATAGAGCATTTCTCAATATTTTTAAGTTCAAGGACTTCATATAGTTCTTTAGATAATATAGAGACACTAGATCCTAGATCTAAAATGGCATGGTGTGTCTCTTTTCCAATGGTTACTAGTACTTAGGGATCCAGATATCCCCAAGCTTAGGTGGTATCATAGCTTCTTGATTGTACCTAGCAATCTTTTCTTTTAAGACATGATTAGCAATATAGGAACCAAAACCAGCCTGGTTAATATTAACAGAAGGATCACTTGCAAATTTTTGTAAGATAGAAATTAATTCATGCAAGCTACACTTCTCTAAATCAACAAATGGTTCCTTAACTTCACTAAGCATTTTAACTTCCTCAACTTTTTTCTCTAACATAACTAATATAAGAGATTCATCATTTTTAGTTTCATTAACTTCTTCCTTTAAACCAACAAGTTGAGACATAAATGGCAACAAATATTCAGGATATTCAAGCAGTTCATTAAGAGTTCCCTCCAAAGTAGAAGGGACACTTTCAGCAATATTAATAGAATTCATCCCAACCGTGGGTGGTGCTTGTGGTTTCCCTGCAGACATACTCAATAAAGTGGCTTGATTATCAGCTAGTTTTGACAAGGCTTTGTCTAGTCCTGCAGCTTGGAGTTGTAAACCTCTAATATCAGAACTAATAGAAGCAACAGATTTATTCAACTCTTGTATCATGGTATTATGACTAGCAACTTGTTCAATAAGAATTTTATTTGCTTCGAAATTATCATTGCTTGATGACATAGGCTTCCATTTATCATTAGCATTAGGATATGGCACTAAAGGACGGTTGTTAGGAACATATGGGGGTTTATTATAAGAGTTATAATTGTTGTTACCATACCCATTATTACCATAGTTCCTAATGAAGTTGACATCAACATTTTCAGGATTATTACCAACTAGTTCTTGCAAAGGCATATTTTCAAAATTTTGTTTATTAATAAAAGCAAGAATGGTGTCCATTTTAGATGACAAATCATTTGTTTCTTCTATAGAGTTCACTTTCTTAGATGAACTAGGTGCTCTATCAGTATGCCATTGACTATAATTTTGCAAGATACTTTCCAAAATGTTCTTAGCTTCTAATATAGTTTTTCCCATGAAAGCACCTCCAGCAGCTGAATCAAGTATATTTCTAGACATGTAATTTAGACCATTGTAAAAAGAGTGTAAAATGGTCCATTCATTAACCCCATGTGATGGACAAGTTCTAAGCATGAGTTTAATCCTATCCCAAGCCATGGCAACATGTTCATTTTCATTTTGCCTAAAAGAGAGGATATTGTTTCTATTTTGCAGTATTTTAACAGGGGGATAATATTTCTTAATGAAAGCTTCTTTTAAATCATCCCAAGAATTAATACTACCAGTAGGTAATGAATGTAGCCACTCTTTAGCTTTTCCTCTAAGTGAGAAAGGAAATAACTTCAGTTTTAAGACATTACTTTCAACATTTTTAAACTTTTGCATGTCACAGATTTCAATAAAATCATGAAGATGCATAGAGGCATCCTCAACAGCACTACCACCAAATTGTTCCCTAGTTATCAAGTTTAACAAACTAGGACTAACTTCATAGCTCTCAGCAGTAATCTCAGGTGTGGTGATAGGCTTAGCAATAAATTGATCATTAGGAGTGTTTGTGTAGTCACACAATTTAGTTCTATCTCCCATTTTAACAAGTTTTTATGTGTTTTTAATTTTTTATGCAAAACTGAAAGTAAAATGACACTAATGCAACTCGAAATAACAAATGCAACACAAAAATGCAAAACTGAATATAAATATGCAAACCGAAATATAAAGATGATATGCAAGACAAGAACAAAACAAAATAAAATGATTGTAGGTAAAGATGGATAAGATGATGCTCACGTAGGTGCAACCTCCCCAAGCTTAGGTTGTTACACAAGTTGGTGATGAAGTTGACTTGATGTGAGTGATCCTTGGATAAACCTTTCAGCTATGGTTCCCCGGCAACGGCGCCAGAAAATGTCTACGTGAAAAGTAAATGGGTTAGGTTGAGACTCCAAGTGCAGAGTGTATGTAGTAGTGGAAGACAGTTTTCCCCACGAGGGGTGACTCGAGGGTTTAATATCGAACTCTCGGGGAACCAGTATTTCAGGTGTTATCTCCTTATCCTTCTCTTGAGAACCTGCAACAAAATAAATTGTTTTGTGCCCTCAACCTCACCAAGTGGTTGTCAAGCACAAGGTGTGAGAATGATAATAAAATAAATATGCAAACAGTAGTAAATATGCAATGATGGTAAAATAAATATGCAATGATGGTAGTAATGAAATGATATTTTTGGGTTTTTTATGATGAATGCAAGATGTAAAAGTGTTTTTGTATTTTCGGATTTAATAATGGCAGCAAACAAAAGTGGTGATAAAAGTGTTGGAAAGGTGTTTCTTATGATTAAAAATGGACCGGGGTTCATGGTTTCACAAATGCACTCTCTCTTGATAACGTGGTAGACAATGGAACACTAAAATTAACATGAAGATGGCAAGACATGGTTTGACAAGTTATTAATAATATGGGCATCACGTCCTAACATAGAGATCTCAAGTATAAGTTGTTCTCTCTCTTATGCTCCACCAAGATGCGAACTAAATCATAACACCTTAGTAATTAAGATAAATCAGAGCATAGCAATAAGTTCAATGACATGAAGTTAAAATAAGAACATGCTAGATCTAGTCATGGAGATAGTGGCCAAGGTCACATCCACTCTCCGGTAGCATGGTATTTTTGTTTATCCCTAGTGAGGCAACAAAGTAAGGTAGAAAACCCAAGTGGATCGCAGAACTATCTGTCACGTTCACTGCACTAGCCACCCCCGTTACTCCAACTAATGCACACGTTCCCCTCACATGCTCTCATAAACATGCTTGATCATGACAAGTAAATAAGAACGGGTACATAATATGCATCTACTTTCATAACTGAAACAAAACCATTGCAATCTCAAACATGTATTAACTCATAATAAAGATCCACCACAAAGGAATTACATAGATGACCGTAATCATGTTCAGCAGCTCATACGGTACTAATTAGTGAAGCTCATAGAGAGGAGAGATACATAAGTTACTTCCACAAACCCATAGTCCAGGGGTGGATTACTCCCTCTTCATCATGGTGTCGGTGGAGATGTTGTTGGAGGGGAAGGAGACCACATCGGCAGCGCCCCCCGGAGTTTTCCCCCTCCAATCTTCTGCTCCAGGTCTCTGTTTCGTGGTTTCTCTGTTTCGGCGGCGCTCCCTTTCGCGAAAGCCCTGGGGGTCTATATATAGTCGTTTTTAGGTCAAGACGAAGCTTCGGGAAGAAAGCTCGATGGCAGAGGAGGCCCGAGGGCCAGGATGGGGGACCCACGCGGTCAGGGAATCTGGCCGCGTGGGCCCACCCCTTTCTGCCTTCTGGTCTCCGTTTTTTCGATTCCTTTGCGCTTACGTTTCGTTCCTTCCAAAAAAGTGATCCCCGTAAAGTTTTAGGTCATTTGGACGTCGTTTGGGTCTCTGAAACATCAAAATATAGAAAAAGGGGTTTTCTGACAGCGCAGGGTTAATTCCAGAAAAATGGGGAAGTTGTTAATTATCCCCAAAACTCAATATAAATCATGAATATAACCCTTATATGATGCAAATAACATGGAATAACATGTAATAAAATGTAAAGTTCATGTATGCATTTTACATGCATCAGCCACCACTGAGTCGTAGGAGCCGTCGAGGACGTTGACGATGTACCCGACGAGCTCGTCTTCCTCAACTTTCTTCCCGGCTGCCGCAAGTTCAGAGCAAAAGCCCTTCATCTTGGCAAAGTACTAGGCAGCCGCGGAATCGTCCTTCTTTGTTCCTCTGAGAGCAGTGCGGAGGTGGTTGATCTTGGACCGAGATTGGGAGGAGAACATGTTGGTGATGACTCCCCAGACCTCGGCAGTTGCCTCGAGCCCGACAATGTGGGCGAGTATCTCTGGTGAGAGGGAGTTCACGAGGAACGCCATGACCACTTGATCTCGGAGCACCCAGGCCGAGTAGGCGGGGTTTGGGACCGTGCTTGTCTTCTTGTTTTCGTCCTCAACCTCCATCATCTTTGCCGGTGCGGCATCGGAGCCATCAAGAAGGCCGATGACTTGCGCACCACGGAAGGCAGGCATCACGAGCGTCATCCAGAAGAGGAAATTTGCCCGAGTCAGCTTCTGGGAGGGAGGCAAGCCCAGGGCAGAGGCTAGGGCAGGCATGGCAGGCATGGTCATCGAGGAGGATCCCATGATAGCACGGGAAGGTCTTGATCGTAGTTCTTAGTTTTGGATCGTGGTTTTTGGCTTGTAGATCGTAGGCTTTGGTTTGTAGATCGTAGGTTTTTGGTTTTTAGGGTTTTGGGATCGCTTGTGGCGGCTAGGTCACGGAAGAGGTAGCTCTGATACCATATCGTGAATAGGAGGAAACGATACCCGTTAGGGGCTCGGGTTATGTTTATATAGGAGAAAAAAGCCCTCTCTGTGGCGATACAGGTGGGATACGGTTTGGGTTGGTGTACTACACCATACCAATACCGTACGATACATGATGTTCAACACCTTGCACAATGTCCCGCTGGCTTCCCTTGGTTGGGGACGCTATCATCCCGGGCTGCGAGCACCACCACAGCATGCGAACTCATGTTCAAGGGGAACCGGGTGAGCGACGTTCTTTTGTATGGTTCCTACATGTGTACGCGCTATTACTACATTAGCCGGCTCTTGAGTGTCCACATCCGACAAAGCACTACACCTTGACGGAGTTCTCGAGGGATTCGTTGTACAACGTTAACCACTCGTCGTCACTGGAACCGACGGTCTCCACCTCATCCATGGTTACGCACTTCACGGCTCCGGCGTGCCCATACAACACCGACAAACCGGCATGCTCTATCTCGTGATGCAGCCAGAAGTAGAGCGTCTGGCTGGCCGAGTTGCAGACCCCGACTTTCGCAGTGTCCGCGAGGCACATCACCGCCATCTCGTGGCCCTTGAGCTCATAACTGTATCCGGCCTCGCCGTCGATCTAGTGCCACTAGGTGACCATGGATTCGGGTGAACCTAAGTACACGAAGCGGTCCCCTAAGAATTTCTTCAAACAATTCGTATAATTTGCGACCTTTGGGAACTACAAGATGGAATGAGCAAGTGCAGGGTCGTGTTGCTGCATTCCTGGATGCCTCGCAAACCCAAATCTGAGATGTGAGCTTCTACTACAAGATGGTTGTCCAATTTCACATGCATTACCGAGAAATTCTACACTGACTTGCAGTATGTTTGGGATGTGTGGTACGCGGATATGTATCTGCCTCTATCCGCCAAAGTTCATGATGAGCTTTCTTCCATGCTAATGAATCATTTACTTTCAACTGCTCCTTCTAAGAGGAGAAACAGACACGCTCTCTTAATTGAATCTAGTCCAATGCAACAACCATGCAATGTATGAACAAATTAATGTACCTCTGGGCCAACTTACTTATTTACCATGTGGTGCATTCAGTTTGAGCTAGGTGTGGATATGTGTGAGTGGGTTCCTAGACATTTTATTCTTGTTCTCCTTTTTATAGTTAATGCTTCTTGCGTGGAGTTGCTCTAATACATATTTTCTTGATTCATGTGTATCAGAATTAAGGATTGGACAATATATTTTTATTTTCTTTGTGACCTTTTCATATTCATGTTTATATGCCGATAATCATGGCCCTTGTGGAGTTGTGGTTACGCTGCATGAACTTCGATAACGTGATGGCGTCGACCATCTCGTTTCTTGCTCAAAAAACGACATACACATGTGAAAAGCGGCTGGAATATGGCTCACACTTTCTCAAGAAAAAAGAATACTGATTGTGATACGCAAGTTTTCAAGTTTTGTTTCAGTTCGGGTCATACATAGCTAAAATCGGCAGCGCTATAAGGAGCCATGTATGATTATTTTCCGATGGAAACATTGGTCCCCAATGCAACATGGCGATACATGTGCACGATTACAGATTAAGCACCAAAAGGCAAAGCTAACAAGGACATACCGGATTTTCGAATTCAAAAATGCCCTATTCTGGCATTGCGTTAGGGACGCGTATCGCCTCGTCGATTACTGAATTTTCCCGTTTGGATAAAGCCATGTAAAGTTGTCCCCCCTGATAGTCCAATGCAGGCCTGGTCAGTTGCTAGCTCTTTCAGTTTCCCAGTTAGAACACGCAAAGTCAGATTCCTGTAGTGAATACTTACGCACTTGTTTCTCAGTCGGTCTGCCAAAACTTGGTCAAATACACGTACATAATTGACAACTCAACTTGATCTTCCGGCCATTTCTGGTCAAGCAAAATACTCGAATTAAGATGTGCAACATGCGCTCAGTTCAAGATGTTTGCTACCGCTGCTACTGTTTTAGTTTCACTAGTAATTGAGCACGTGCAAATGCACGTGTAGCCTGATAAAAGCTAGATGTATAGACATTTATTGCCTCAAATTCAAATGAAGAGAAAATTTATGAAAAAATGAATCTAATTTAGATAGAATATAGCGGAACCCAATGCTAATTTGGTGGCTAGGGTTGGTCGAGTAAGATTTAGAAAATCTTCCAGCTGACCATTAACAATTGAATCTAAAATATTTTCATGTAGGACATTACAACCGGAAGAATAGTTGGTTTTATTAAAAAAACTCAGTATTAATTTAAACTTAAAATCCATTCAAATTTAGAACCGTCAGCAAACAAATTTGGTATCAGAACATGAAATCTGATCAATGAAGGCTCCTAAGTATTAATGTATTCAATAAACATGTAATTTTGTGGAATGGATTTCTTTGCAGACAAATATATAGCGGGACAAATTGAGCTTCTTATCTCTCAAATGCATGACTTAAAAAAACAAAACAATAAATAAAGATAATTGGCAAGAAACATGAATTTCGCCTTTGGGCATGTAACAGTAACATGCCAAATTTTACTAACCATACAAGGTAATCTTAAATGGCCACACTTAGTTTTGAGCCATATTCAGATCAGCTACATCAAAGTATTCAGTCTCATTGTACATGAAATAAATACATTTATGCCAAGTAAAATTGGATTACTCATAATTACTAATGTAACCTTGACAACTCATAGCTCATAGCTGAAGCTGTTGGTGCCCCAAAACAATGCTCGTATATGTATTCTCTTCTGCTGAATAGTTTTGTTGACACCTTTACTGGTCTTCTTTCTTTTCTTCCGGGTTTTTGATTCCAATGTACTGAACTTCATATGGTTTGAGGGCTTCTAGATCATGTTTATAATTTAGTGCAGACAGAAAGACACCATGTCTGACCTCACCAATTCCAACCATGGCACTCGATGAATCCAAGAACATGGTCCCCTCCATCTGCTATCCAAGACCATGTACTTAATCAGGCTAATCCAAAAATGACACCGATTAGAAAGTTTCCTGACCTTGCTCTGTTCATGTGATTCGGATTAGAAAGAAGAAAGCCTGAGCAGAAGAAAGGGGGTGTCAGCGGCGCTGCAGGCGGATGACGAAGGGCAGCGCTGATGAGGTGTTGTGCGTCTCAATACATGGTTTGGATCGGCGGGTCTTGATCTGCAGACTGCGAAGTCAGCTTGAGTCTTAGTGGCGGCGCTTCGGACGAACAGCGAGTCGGAGGCGGCGGCGAAGGGCGGCGATGTGGTCGCGTCGGGCAGGACTGCGGGGGCGGCGCTCAGTGCCCCGACCACGGTGTGCAGGGTTGTGGCGGCGGCGGCTTCCAGGGCTACAGCAAGGCGTGCAGGGCGGCCGTGATATCGCGTCTGTCGCGTCGGGCAGGTGTGAGGCGACGGCGTGGGCGGCGTCCGGCAGGGTGGTGTGAGGCGTTGGTCAGGGGAAAAGGGTGTGAGGTTACGGGATTATTTTAGGGCGGGGTTCCGGGATTTCATTCCCGTTTTGACGGGACTGAGCGTTTTCCTTCGGACTGACTATTTTTTATGCCTGGGTCGTTGGATATTCATGTTTGATGGCTAGGATTATTTGGATTACCCCTGTCTCTCTCTTTTTATATTAGTGGTGATGATATTGAAGCTTTAGTAGCCTATCTGTCGTAGAAACTGCATCCACGGTTGACGGTTGGAAGCAGGCAGCAGAACCCTTCGACAGTACATGCAAGAAGCAGAGAGTGAGAGAGGACCTGCACGTTGACGAACTGATACACTAGCTCTGCTAAGCTGAGTTAGTTGAGGCATATAAGTTGAGTTATGCTGAGAGACCGTGCTGTCGGACGAGCCGATGTACAACTCTGACCATTTACGACCTTTAAGAATCACAAAATCAAGTGGCATTCTCATCCCCGGTGTTGTAGCATTCCTCGATGCCTACCAAACTCAGGCCTAAAATGCGAGTTCCTAGTGCACAATGGTTGTCCAGTTTCAGATCCATCACTAGAGAAATTCAATAGTAACTTCCATATGGTTAGTATGTGCTGTACGTGGATCTGGCCAAATTTCATGGGTGAGCTTCTTCCCGAGTTACTGAATTTCTCCGTCAAACTGCTCCTTTTAAGGAAAGGAAAAGGCACCGTCTGTTAATTGAGTCTAGACCGGTGGAAGAACCATGCGCTGCATTGAATTTGAACCATTAATGTTTCTTGCGTGGTGCTCCCGTACACATTTCTTTCGATATCGTGATTTAACTGTAACAGAGTTAAGGATTTTTACGATATATTTTTTCATTCAGGATTTCGACAATATATATGTTTTCTTCTGTGGTGCTCCATTTACATTACCTCGGTTGCAACAAGTAGTGCTGCCTATAATATGACTGGATGCGAAAAAGACTCGCACGTGTACGCTTCCGACATGCGCCACACTTTGACAGGTCGGGAGAGGACTCCTGTACACCACGAACAGCCGATCGCCACTGGAACCGGCCGTCTCCTCCTCGTCCATGGCGACCCACTTCATGGCTCCGGTGTGTCGGAACAACACGAATAGGCCAGCGTGCTACGTCGCATCACGCCGTCAGACGGACATCGCCTGGTCGCGGCTGACCCGCTGGTGAAGATGTTCCTGACGACTGTGAGGCACGTCACTCGCATCTCCTGGCTCTGGAGCACACCACCGTATTTGGATTCGCCGTCGATCCAGTGCCAATAGGTTACCGCGCCGTCGGTCGAGCCGACATACACGAAGCGGTCCTCTAAATTTTTCGTCAAACAACTTCAGTGACTTGCAACGTCGAAGAATCACAGATTGAAGTGCGAAGTTGGCCATCGGTGTTGCTGCATTCCACAACGCCTCCCAAACCCAGACCTAAACTGTGAGCTCCTACTATGCATTGGCGTTCCAGTTTCACATCCATTACCAGAGAAATTATGTACTGACTTTCATATGCTTAAATGTGCGTGGTACGAGGATATGTATATGCCTTTGTCATTGCTAGAGTTCATATATAGCGAGCTTTCTCCCGGTTCTAAAACTTCCTTCAAACTTACTCCTTTTAAAGAGAAGGAACGAACACCATCCTTTAATTGGGTCTTGTCCAATGCAACAACCATTCCATGTATGCAAAACTGAATGTGTCTCCAGACGGACTCACGGTTTGCCATGTGCTGCATTGAATGGGAACGCAGATTTGTGGGACCCGGGCTCCAACTTTTTATAGTTTACAGAAGTCAATTATTTTTCTGTTGGATACACATGCATGTTTTCTATTGTAAGTTTTAGGTGTAAAGAAATTAAATTCCTAGGTACTGAAAAATAAAAGATTGTGCACAGAATAAGAAAATAGTAGGTTATTTCGGCCGAAAATTTCTCTTTTTTCTGTAACCCAAAATACCAAGTTTTTTTTACGAAACTTCTGGCGTATGTAAATAATATGTATATTTATTTGTATACCAATTGAGACTTAATTAGAAATATGGTTTTCAAATTTCCCAAAAGTCGAGCACACTATAGCTCGGGAGGCACAAGAACTTTTCAGGTATCTGGAGTTTTTATTCTTGTTTTCAATGGTTAATTCTTCTTCGTGGTGTTCTAGTATATATTAATTTCCATGGTTTACTTCTACAATAATTAGGGATTTCGACAATATATTTAAATGTTCTTTGAGGCTTTTTCATATTTATGTGAATGATTTGTCGTTTACATTGCTTCTTGGAATAGATCGCTAAGAGAACTAATGCTTCCTAGTATTAAATTTCTTCATTTTACCAATGCTAATGCTTCCTATTGTGCCATTTGCGACCAGTGTGAAAATCACAAGACCCTTTCATATGATACGGGCTGCTTAGCTTATTGTAGTTTCCTTGTTTTTCTGATTTTCATGAAGGTCACGAATGACCATTTTTTGGTACAAAAAGTCGCATGTGTAAGTTTATAACCAGTATCTACATGCATGTATTTTCGGTAATTTATCCAAAAAACATTAAAAAAATAGTTTGTTTTGGCTAAGATTCAAGTTTGCACCCAGATTTGAAAAATGAATCGGGAAGAAACACTTCTTGCATCGTCCTCAGGGGGTGACATGGGTTTCCTACCAGCTGCCCTCCCTCCCTCCTCCCACGCTCCTCTCGCCGCCAGTAGAGGATGCCGGCGGGAGAAGTCCACTGGCATCAACTACCGGGGCTGGTTTTTCTTGACACTGTTAGTAATAATAATAATAATAGTAATAATATATGGTTATGTCCACCACACTATGCAGATCCCGGAGGCCACCTTAATTTCGAAAAAAGTAACTAATCCCTCTGTTCCACTATATAAGACGTTTTAGACATTTCCCACATTCACATGTACACACATGTATCTAGACATGTTTTACTAAATATGTCCACTCATTTTGGTCCGAATCTATACAATATATGAAACGTCTAAAACATCTTATATTATGAAACGGAAGGAGTAGATTCTAAAAATTGTCCTCCACGTTACCTATGTGACCGACGTACCAAGCTACAGCTAAGGGTGGGCAAAAACGGTCCCAACGGTTTGACCGGTTTGGGCTAGTTCAATTTTTTGTACTAAACTGAAAATAAAGATTGAGTTTGTGAAGCACAATGAACTAGCTTTGGTTGGCCGGTTTCCACCGGTTTCAACGGTTTGAGTTTTGCACATCCTTGAAAAGTAGCGGGCTAAGGAACTAGGTAAGCAAAATGGTTTGCGCCTGCCGTGATCAACACAAGGCCTTCCTCCTTACTGCGTGATAGCAACAAAAAATTCAGAGAGGACTTACTGAACACCCTAGCGTTAAGCTCCATCCAAATTTATTAACAAACAAGGGTTATGGCAGATCTAAACCCTTTTTCGCTAACCCGCCATGCTTAGCAACAAAATGCTTCCAGAGGATTGTGTCAATCACATTTTTAAATCTAGGATTTCTTTTTCCTACAGAGTTTATGTGATTTGGGGGTACTCAAACCCTGTGAATTATGCAACTTTTCTTAGAAAATCGACTGAACGCAAGTGTTGTTTTACATATTTTCATGACAACTATGGCAATCTCATAAAACTTTAACAAATTTCGTGTGCTTCTACCCGTTGCACGAAACTTCACTTATATATAGCAATGTTCCCAATTCCTACTGGTTCCAACAAATAATTTGCATCCAAGCACTTATACTTTCTCGTTTTTTTTTTGCAACTTCGTGAATAAAAAACCTTTATCAGTGTCACATGCTTGCCATTACATAGAAAATGGAAAACTTATAGCATATGCAATTAAACCGTAAACATTTGCTCTAGGACATTGTTTTGTTCGAGTGCACGTGCAAGAGTATATAGATTCATAACACTATGGTGCGACAGACAAGAGTAGAGATTTCTTACTCCCGAGCTCCAGTGCTCCCTTCGGTTAAAAAAATAAAAAAACATGTTTATATGTTTTAAGAAATTATGAAAAAAATCATGCATGTTGTCAATGATATATCCCACGAATGTGTAAAATCTCAATTTAAAAAACAGTATATTCTGATGTACACAAAAAATGCCAAATGTATGAATCTAAATGTACGCACTTATAAATCTACAAAATATACAAGATTTTTCATTTTTGTACAGATCATAATATAAAGTATTTTAAATTGAGATTTTTCAAGTTTGTCGTATACATCATTGACAACATGAATGATTTTTTCAGATTTTTTTGAAACTTATAAATATGATTTTTCAATCTTTGAAAATTGAGGGAGCACTGTAGCTCAGAAGCCAAATGTGTTTTCCGGACGGACAACAGCTAATTAAACCGCAAAAGTAGATGACAAACTACAAAGGTTCAAGAAAATTGATTATCAAAGTAAAAGAAGATTATACTCACCTAACTAGCAATTACAGTAGCGTGACACCAAACTGGCATCTCCATATGTACACACGTGTTGGGCTGCTCTTATTGCTGTACCTCATTAACAACTTGTAAACAAATGTCAATGCACTTTGCACGTTCACTTAATTTACTTCACATGCACTTTACACGTACAACCTCAGACTCCAATTACACGTATAAATCCAGGCAGGGACTTGTTACATATAATAAACCACTGTTATAAAATCCAAATTGAGCGATCCATGTTGCCGAGCTACACACAATTAGTAACCAAAATAGGGATGTGTTCATGTCAGGGGTATTTAGCTGGCGATCGACGACCAAAGAGTAAAATTAGGACCGACGATACTAGCTGGCGATCTGAAGGATCTGTCAACGATAATAGAGTGATTTAAATATGTTATCGTCTGAATCGATTCTGGACATGATGATTCTGCTTCGAGTTAATTGAGTTTGTTTGTTTTCTTCTAGAAAAGAACTTGCGCTTTAGAGCTACGCATGTACTTCGGATATGTTAGGCATGGTTGGAGCGCACACATATCAGTTCCATATCACTTTTTGATTGGTGTACAAAGCCATGGTGATAAGCCCACGGTAATCGAGCAACTTTGGAAGCTGTGATCGATTTTGTTTAACATGTTCTTATCTGTAATGCGAGTATGCGACTCAGTGTGAACTTGATGCTAGATCATTTGCAACCTCTAAATTTTTTCTTGGCAAATACCATACAGCGGCGTGCTGAAGATGGAAACTCTGATTACATACCTCAGATGGCACACACCGCCATGGAGGCCTTGAGCACACCATCGTTTCTGGCCTAGCCATCGATCCAGTGCCAGTATGCGATTGATCTGTTGGATGAGCCGCCGTACACGACGCAATCCTCTAAAACCTTCTCCAAAAAATGGAGATGGACTCTGGCGGACGGTGTTGCCGCATTCCTCGATGCCTTCCAAACTTAGAGCTTAAATGCGAGCTCCTACTGCACGGTGGTTGTCCAGTTTCACGTCCATTACCAGAGAAATTCTGTAGTCGCTTGTGCATATGGTTGGTATATATGGGTGGTACGTGGATATGTATCTTCGCCTTCTTCGCCAAAGTTCACGGTGAGCTTTCTCCCGGTTTACTGAATCATTTCCTTCCAGCTGCTCCTTTTAAGGAAAGAAACGACCCTCTTAATTGAATCTAGTACAATGAAACAACTATGCCTAGCTGTATGCATAAATGAATGTGCCTCCAGACCGGCTTACTGGTTTACATGTGCTGCCTTGAATTTCAACTAGGTTCGGGTTAATGCTAATTGTGTGGTGCTCTTGTACACATTTTCTTGATTTACATGTACTGGAATTAAGAATTCGACTTGCGTGGAGTATATTTTCTTTAAACCTTTTTCATATTTATGTTAATGACCTATGTGCCATTTACAATGCCTCGATTGCTACAAGTAGTCCTGCCTATAAATGATTGGAGTTGATCGTTACAAGAGAACTAATGCTTCCTAGTCCTAAATTTCTGCATTTTACCAAATACTAATGCTTCTAATAGTGCCATTCGCGACAGTGTGAGAATCACAAAATGATTTTATTGATACCGGCTGCTTAGCATATTTATAAAATGATTTTATATGATGCAAGCTACTTAGCTTACCAACATTAATTTCCTCTTTTTTTTCATTCTCACGCGGGTCACGAATGATCTTTTTTTAATGAAAGTCGCATGCATCATATAAAAAAATATGCGACTTTCATGTCCGCGTCCCATAGGTGCCACACCTTGACCAACCCATGGAGGCTGTCGCGGTACAACACCAGCGGTGATCACCGGTGACATTGACCGTCTCCTCCTCGTCTGTGACGACGCATCTCAGGGGTACAATGTGTCGGGGGAATACTTTCTGGATCAACCCACGGCCCAGTGCGACTTAACTTACTCGCACGGATGAAGGCCCACTTGGGAACAAGCCCAATATTGAACCGCCATAAGGAGAAAGATCTAGAAGACAAATCCCGGAGGACGTGAAGACCAAGTAGTTTTCGAGTAGGCCTCTGTGGATGTATTCCTTATGGGGAAGTTTCCTTTTGTAACCTAGCGAGCATCTGTGTATATAAAGAGGACTCGCAGGACTTAGAGCGGGTTAAGCTATCAAGCCCCAAACCCTAGCTCATACGGCGAGTACCAGATTAGATCGCCTCCATTGTAACACCTCGATTATCATATCAATACCAATCTAGGGTAGGCAGAAAGTAGGTCTTTTACCTCACATTGAGGGGGCCGAATCTGGGTAAATCTGTGTTGATCTTTGTTCCTGCGATCCCAAGCTCGGAGATGCTTGGCTCGCGTAATCCCATACCTACGAAGTCATCTATGACACCTGACGTGACAAACCCATGACAGTTGGCGCCCACCGTGGGGCCTGCGGTCAAAAGCGTCACGTTCCGCGCAGGATCGAAATCAGGCTTCAGGGACATCGCCATTGGCCAAGTTGAAGACATCAATGGGGTCCCCTTCATCGACGACTCAGAGTGGGGACCCGAGGCAGATCGCATCGAGTTCGGATACATCGTTCCCATCGGATCAGTAAAAGTTTTCGTCGGATCCGTCAGTCGCAGATCTATGGACGCGACTCAAGGAAGCGAATCGGTGCAGGAGCTGCGGCCGGTTAGGGTCCGCGTGTTGGAGGAGCTACAACAAGTTACGGCGAGATTGCCCATCCCTTTCCCATCAAGACCTGTTTGGGGATCCTGCCAAATCAGGAAGGAGATCTCAAGATTGAAGAGATTGAAGCTATTAGGACGGAACTCTGTGAAGAGGCACAAAGACTCGCGGCTGAGCGCGAGAAACTCCAAGAAGAAGGCCGACGACTCCGCCACTACCAGCCAAAGCACCAGGCGGTGCGAACCAAGATGACGTCTGTGCGCAAGAAACTCCAAGAAGAAGAGCGGCGACTCCGTCGTTGGCAGCAAAAACATCAGATCAAGATAGGCAGAGAAGAGAGGAAATCACAGCTCCGCGGCGACCCAGAGAGCAACGTGCACGCCGCAATAGGGATATTATCAAAGATAGCACCGGTTGGAGACATGCGAGCTGATAAGGAAGCTCGCCATGCGATCGACCTACTACAAACTGCTGCTTTACAACAAGCAAATATGTATGGAGTCACGCCCAATGAGCCGCAAAACGAGGTGTCATGGGGAGGAGAAAAGTACAGCGTCGAAGAAGTGGTCAACCAGTTAGCAGGTTTGCAGGTATCATTGGAAAAACAAAGATAGAAGGCGAGTCGCGGATGACCGGAGCGACTCAGCCATCCCAGATTGAAGCTGATTCAGATGAAGATTCAGCGCCAGTGAGCTCCTATTCATTATTGAAAGGACCAGCATGTTTTGGAGAGGAAATACGGCTCGCTCGCTTCCCCCTGAACTTCGGTGAGTCGCAGCGAGTCACCACCTATCACGGCGACCAGGACCCTGTCTTATGGATAGAAGACTATGAGGCAAGCATGACAGGAGCGGATGTGACTCAAGAAATACGTGCAAAATACTTCCACTTGGTGATACAGGGAGAAGCTAGGGATTGGCTATTAAGGCTGCCATCAAAATCAATAAACCCATGGGAAGACTTGAAGGACAAGTTCATTCGCAGATTCCAAACAGAAGATATGAAAAATCTTAGACAATGCATTCAAAAGGAGGACGAATCAAGCGGCGACTGGATCAAGAGAGTCGCGGAGATCCTTGGCTCCGCCAAAAACTTAACAGTACAAGCTGTAATACAAGCTATGAGGAAGAACTGTAGATTCGAGCCGCTGGTGCACAAATTAAGTCGCGCTGAGCACAAGATTGATAGTTTCGACCAGCTTTTGGCAACGGCTGACAAGTATGCAAAGACAGATAGAGGGACAGGCGGCTTATCACAGAACCCAACGGGGAAACTGCCAGTCGCGAAGACAGAACGTCGCGCACATCAGATGCAAGAGCAAGGGAGTGATGAGGCCTTACCCCCTAATAACTGCAAGGGGATCTTCGATGTGCCTTGCGACTTACATCGCAAGGGGATCTTCGATGCACCACAAGAATAAATCTAGCTCTCATCAAGAGCCTGACGTTTTACCTAGAAGAAACATAGGACAGTTTCATACAGTGGAGGTACAAACGACGGATGGGACCAGGAAGAACAGACAGATTTCAACGCCAGAAAGGTATCGTCGCTGGACAGAGCAATTGGTTATTTGGAGTCGCGGCGATCACCCCCTAGAAGTAAGAGATCCAGGACAGCCAGCTCTGGTGGTCACGCCAGAGGTCGCGGGATACAAGTTGAGTAAGGTCCTAATGGACGGAGGAGGAAGAGTAAACATCCTATATCAAGACACGCTTCGAAGAATGAATATACCCAAGACAAGGCTACGACCATCCAGGAAAAAAATTCAAGGAATAATCCCAGGAGCTGTTACGTGACCAATCGGAAAGATAACACTTGAAGTTAGCTTTGGAACGGAGCGGAACTTCTGCTCAGAGCTCCTAGACTTTGAGGTTGTAGCAGTCAAAAGCTCCTATCATGCAATCTTTGGAAGAGAAGCCTATGTCAAATTTACCGCTCGCCCTGCTATGTCTACCTACAGTTAAAGATACCAGGACCAAACGGTGTTATTACAATATATGGAGACAGACAGAGAGCATTAGAATGCGAGAACGCAGGCTCAGTACTCGCAGAAGAAGCTTGTATCGCCAACTCTTCACATGGGTATCAGTCGCAGATCGGTGATCGCAGCTCAAAACGAGTCGCGTTGGAGGTACCGCGGAAGCGGCCAACAGGATGCAGCCACCGGATGGTAAATGCCCACCGAGAAGTCGCGCATCAGCAAAATAATGCCCCAGAAGTCGCCTTGATACAAAAAGAAGACAAGAGATGGCGCATGTGCATCGACCCAGCCTCGATCAACAACTCCAGCCAAAGGGGCTCAGTTATCGTGAGATCTTACAAAGCAAACTCAATTCAACATAAGTCACAGCTCAGTGCGGCTGATCGCCCAACACAATGACTTTCTACTTCAACATGAGACATACATCGGAGCTATCATGCTCGACCCGAGTCGCTTTCAGCGACTCAAAATTGAACCAATCAGGTGTTCAACCCACTCCGTCAGGAGTATTAATTCGCAACTAAGTGCGATGAGTATCAAGTATGCATGGCCTGCGGGGAATAGAAAACCCGCATTAAAGGGCCTACATCATCATGTAACACCCTGTAAAACATCGAGTGATTATGAAATAAAGCCAGCACCCTTGACATTCAAGGGTTTGTCGTTTCACCTCAACTATCATTGAGTCGCTGAGTCTTTTGAATTTCATATATCACTGACCCTTGAGGTCTCCTTACGAGCATCGCGAGTACCAATCGCACCTCAAATTTTGCCAAACTAGTGGCAATCCTTAAGCTAGAAGCGTCTTGCATTATGCGGCCAAAGTACTGGGGTGTGGCGTCAATCGAGCTTGATTGCCTATCATGGCCGCTCTCGACCCTGAACACACATGTTCCTAGGAAATACTGAGCCGCGCGAGCGTCTACTTAATGGAATTATCAAGAAAAGAACCTGCTTATAGGTCAAAAAAATACAGTTTATGATACATGAATATCCTACAGACTAACGGGCATGTCCCACATTATTTATTTTTCCTCTTCCGAGCAACAGGAGTGGGAATTGGCGCGGCTTGTCTCGCAGTCGCAGCCGCGGGTGTCCTAATAACCAGGGCGCCGCCGGACGAAGCAGAAGGACCACCAGATACTATTGCTGGAGTGGCAGCCCGAGATGACTCAGCTCCTGAGGACTTTTACTTGGACACCTTGCTCCCATCAAGATTGAATTTATCAAGATAAGTGCCCAAGTCTAAGTTATCAACAATTTTGGTGGCATACCCGCGCATCCCTTTCCAGATATCGAAGTACTCGCTTATTGGCAATTCAGTATCATCTGCGCTCATCGCCAGGCCGTGGCGAGCAACCTTGTCAACATCTATCTCTGGATAATATGCTCGAAGCAATGTCAAGACATGCGCGGCTCCGGCGCGAGAAGAGGATCGTTTCCAATCAGAGACATAATGTGGAGCCTTGAGCAGTTTATTAATCCAATACTCGCAAGATGTTGGGCCATCAGTCGCAGGAGTGATTACCGTCATAACTTGCTTGGTAACCTTTAAGAAGCGCTGGCTGAGGTCAGACAGATATACCAGTTGATCCTTCAAATTGGAGCGGGACACTGGAGCCTCAGATCCTATATCAAAAAGAAAAGGCAAGAAACAAGTCAGAGACTAACGAGTGGTTACCCAAAATATGTATGATTAAAGGAATACAAGACCAACCAGCAAGCTGCAGGACGGCTGATTTGACCATGGAGCCAAAACCCTCAAAGGCTTTGAGCAGCGAGTTATATTTCTCATCTCGCGTGGCGAGTTCCTTGGCGTGGTCTCCCTTCAGGCGATCAATCAATTCAGATTTAAGAGCCAGCCCTTCTCGCAAAGATCTAATGACCTCGTCTTTCTCCATGAGTCGCTGCTGCATATCAGCTTCAAGCTCTTTAAATTGCTCTTCGCAGGAGTCGAGTTGACCTTTGAGAGATTTTATTTCCTGATCTTGGTCCCTAATGACCTCGTTATGCTGCTCCAGGCGAGACTGCATCATTTCAGGATGGTCTATGGAAATGCCTTTACCCTTTATTGAGCCAGAAGCATCAAGCAAGGATAGTTCACGCTGAAAACAAACAGAGCAAAATGAATTGGTAAATTATCCAGGAATTTGGGGGCTCGAGATTTGAAGCAAGGAAAAGAATCAACACCCCGTGTGATGACACAAGGTTTTGATCCTTGGGGGCTACGGTATATGTACCTGGCGACTTGAAGAAAATTGCTCAACTAAGCCGCGCAGCAGAGCAGCATGCTTGTCTCCAGCAGAAATTATGGCATCTGCGATTGACTTAGAACTACTTCCTGGAGCTGAAATTCTATTTTCAGTAAATATCCTACCAGCAGCGGGAGTTGTGGATGGAGCCACGACTGGAGTCACAGCAGGAGCCGCATCTGCAATACCTTCCTCCAGAGAAGGCCTTGGATGAGTCGCAACATTACTGTTTCCCACGTTCTCATCAACAGCATCATCCTCGCTCATAGCTTGCTGAGAAGAAGCGGGGTGAGAATTAGACCTGGTACCCTCCTCAGACATGGCTCTGCAAAACATTAATGGGTTAATAAGCTGACCTAGCAGAGTCGCAACATTGAAAGGAAGGTGAACCATACCCAGAGGCGGCACGGATACTTTTCATCAGGCAACCAGAGGAAGGAGAAGATAAACCTTGCAAATCTGAACCTGCAGAATACGAAAAGAAGTGGTTGTCAGCAAATATGCAATCACTAAAGGAAAAAGAGAGAGTCGCAAATAATTACCCGAGCTTATTGAAAAGAAGTCCTTTGCTACAGCTTCGGAAGTGAAAGCAGCTTTGTTGGGATCAGTAAGTTTTAAAGATTTGGCTGCGTGGGATCTTCTGAGCTCTGGCATAAAATACGTTTCGAGGACCTGCGAGGCACCTCAGGAAGTTCCAGGAAAGGAGTATTTGGAGTCGAAGACAAAAGAGCGTTGGCCATTTGTTGTTCCTCTTCAGAAGCACTACCCTCGTGCATAGCTGTATCTTCGTCAAAGGCTGCGGCTTGCCTTGACGACTCAGCCACGGTTCCTTGGTTCAAATCGACGTCCTCTGAAGGAAGAACCCAGAAATAGGGATTGATCTGAAAAGGAGCTCAGGTCAGAAATAATCAATTTTTGGGAAAGGAATTTTCGAGGAAACAAGTGACAAGTAAACATTACCACAAAAGGCTTGTGCTCAGCCCAGAAGGGAGCAAGTCCGACGTTGTCATACGAGTCAATATCCTCGTCCGTCACTCGGCGAACGAAATTTATCCACTCCCCTTTGTCCCAATCTTCAGGGCAAGTACGATCAACGTCATTTGCATGATAGGTGAAATCCATCATAAGTCGCAAGCGGCGACTCACAGGTTGAATCCGCCACTTAGTCCAACAAGATATAAGGTCCAATCCGGTGAGACCATGGAGTGTCAGTGCCCTCAACTTATCCAAGAGGGATTCGATAAAGGGCAACGAAGAAGGATCAGGTTTAGAAGACAGAGCATCGGTAGCCTTGAAGGGAAGAGGAGACCAAAGAGGAAAAGGAATTTCACCCTCAGGAGAAGTGTTTTTACAATAGAAGAATGTCCTTTGCCACTCCTTGATTTTTCTGGGCGAGAGTTAGTTTTGGGAAGATACTACCCCTACGGCGTTGGAAGGAAATGGCGTCGCATTGGAGAAAAGGACCATCTGTGGTTTCCCTTTGACTATTGCAATTGAAAAGAGCAAGCCAGAAATCTATTGAAGGCGGGACGCCCAGATAATCTTCGCAGAGGACGTGGAAGTTGCTAACTTGCAACATTGAATTAGGGCCGATATCATGGAAGGGAAGACCTAACTGCTGCATCAAGGAACGGAAGAAGAGAGAGCCCGGGGGCTTGAACCCGCACTCAACATGCTCCGCAAAAATCACTATCTCCCCTGGTTGAGGATTGGGGATTACCTCCTCACCGGCCGCTCGCCATTCGCATTGATCTTTTGGCGGAAGAAGGCCCCGTGCAGATAGGGATTCCAGGAAATCTTCGTCGACCCACGAGCCTTCCTAGTTGCATTTGCGGCGAGACATTTTTCTCAGATCGATGGAGATATCAACCAAGGATTGTGAGTACGGGAAGCGAGATTGGAGGCGGCGGAAAGGATTAGCGGATGCAGGACTTGATGCAGAGACGCTGGGGAAAACGATGAGTCAAGATAAATAACCCAGACGCAGAAGACGTTTAGATCTGAAAATCAACCGTCAAGACAGGATAAGTCGCGTTCTTGAGCCGCCAAGAAAAGTTATAAGCCGCAGATTGGATGTAAGGAAAAGCACGGCCTAAGCATTCAAGATCAAGAAGTACTATGAAGTTCAGACCATGCTTGGGGGCTAATGTCGGGGGAATACTTTCTGGATTAACCCGCGGCCCAGTGCGACTTAACTTACTCGCACGGATGAAGCCCCACTTGGGAACAAGCCCAATATTGAACCGCCATAAGGAGAAAGATCTAGAAGACAAATCCCGGAGGACGTGAAGACCAAGTAGCCTCCAAGTAGGCCTCTGTGGATGTATTCCTTATGGGGAAGTTTCCTTTTGTAACCTAGCGAGCCTCTGTGTATATAAAGAGGACTCGCAGGACTTAGAGCGGGTTAAGCTATCAAGCCCCAAACCCTAGCTCATACGGCGAGTACCAGATCGGATCGCCTCCATTGTAACACCTCGATTATCATATCAATACCAATCTAGGGTAGGCAGGAAGTAGGTCTTTTACCTCACATTGAGGGGGCCGAACCTGGGTAAATCTGTGTTGATCTTTGTTCCTGCGATCCCAAGCTCGGAGATGCTTGACTCGCATAATCCCACACCTACGAAGTCATCTATGACACCTGACGTGACAAACCCACGACACAATATGTCCGGACAATATGGAGAGACCGATGTGTTTTGTCCCATCGTGTCACGAGACGATGTCTTGCCGGCTGAGTTGTTCACCACGACCTTCCCGGCGTCCGCGAAGCACAACACCGCCATCTCGTGGACCTTTGAGCACACAATCGTATTTGGCCTCGCCATAAATCCAATCCCAGTAGGTGACCGTGCTGTCGAACGAGCCAACATACCCGACGCTGTCCTCTTGGAACTCCGTCAAACTAATCTGATTATTTGGGACCTAAGAATCACAAAACACACTAGTAGAAAAAGGGGCAACAACACCGGTTCTATAGGGCCTTTAGCACCGGTTGAGCAACCGGTGCTAATAAATCGGCACTAAAGGGTACCCCCTTTAGTACCGGTTGCTTACAAACCGGTGCTAAAGGCCTCCACGTGGGCAGAGCAGAGCGCGCGCAGGGAGAGGACCTTTAGTACCGGTTCGTATTACGAACCGGTACTAAAGGTTTCTGCTTTTTTTCTTTTCGTTTATTTTTCAGGGTTTAGGGTTTTGTTTTTTTATTTTCGTTTATTTTTCAGGGTTTAGGGTTTCGGAGGAGATCACGTCGATGCACAAAAAAAAGTTTTTCGCACACGTGAAGATCACATAGCACACATACAACTTGGTATATATATGTACACATATAAAGTACTCATAATTAATTACATATGGAGATCACTCCTAGTACATGGAGGGAGGCTACTTGTCGATAAAGTGGAATTCTCCGGATTCAGGTATGACCTCCGTAAGGAAAAATCCGCCAATTCCTCCGCAATTGCTTTTACGCGGTTTTCTGGTAGGAGCTGGTTCCGCTTTTTTGCCATCTTAATTTGAAAGAAGGAGATCAAATCAATTATATGAAGGAAACTAACACAATTGATGGTAGCAAAATAAAGTTGTGAATGATGTTTACGTACCTCTCTAGTTCTTCGAGTATTATCTCTCGTTGACCATCATGCGAATGTACTCGCAAACGTAGTATCCACATAAATTCGTCCCAGGTGGTTGTTTTAGGCACCACTATACGAAATAGAATTCAATCAAATAATAATCAAGAGATTGATAATGGTATTGAAACGTGAAGTACTACTTACCAAGTTAGCCTTAAACTCCAGCTTTTCTTTCCACTCACCGGGTTCTTCCTCTCTGAACTTTCTCCAAACCCTGCCCGGCAAAGAAAATGAATTGAGGAGTTATTTGACCGATATATCAGGAAATGAACGAAAGAGGCCGATATAGTGCGATTGAAATTACCTCTGAGCATTACACGCACGCTTCTGTAGTCCTCAGATTCTCTCCTTAATGAGTCCCAGACTTCAACTTCTCCAACCTCGATTTTAATGATCATCAGAATGAAGTGGAACCTGGACACGTTTATATACGCGGTTATTCATAACTCATCAATTACACTTAATATCGGAAAAGCAAAATATAGAATGTGTACAAGACAGTAACACTCACTTGAAGTTGTAAGGAAAAAGTATTTCTTTTTTGGTACTTTGTCGCTTTAAAAACGTTAGCAAAACATCCTCTGTGGCCTCGGCACATTGTTCTACGGTGACTTCATGAATTTTATCCGGGTCAATGAACCCAATGTCCCAGATTCCTCCCACTCTGCATTCACGAATCTTCATTCTGCATAATTAATAGCATACAAAAGAATGTCGTGAGGATAATTACAGGCAATGAACGAGAGCTTAACTAAAGAATTAAATTACACAAATAAATTACTTACAGACAATAGCAGCTGATGATAGCTTTGTCGAGGGCACGTTGATTGTACATCTGAAAAAGTTCTTCGAACTCAACCTGCACAGCATATTCTCGGAAGTAGTGTTGTTCCTGAACTCTCGCCAGGAAATAGATTTTCCCTTCTTTTGCAGCGGCCATGTACCAGTTATGCAAATTCCATAACTGTGTTGTTAGAGCTTTCGGATCCATGACCAGAGGCTGCCCATGAACATATTTATATGCTAGCGGAGCAACGTCGTAACTTGTCTCCTCGTGCATTTGCTGAGCCGCCTTATCAGAAGGCACGATGAGCGGGGCGATCGATTGTACTTCTTGTTCTCCGAGCTGAGCAACTTGTTTCCCGCATTTCTTTTCTTCCTCCGTCTGTGCGCTCATCTGTGCGCTATGTTGCTTGTTAATAATGCGCTCATAGTCTGAAAGGGGCTTCGGTGGAGGGTCATATAAGCAGTCAACGGTGTAATCTTTTTTGTCCATTGGTATAGTCTTCAGAAATTCCTTTACGGGGTGCAGTTGTGCCTGCAGTTTTTCCTGTTTTTTCTGTTCAAAAAAGGCTCTTGACTCTTCTTGCAAGCTAGTAGTTATTTCTCTGAAGTCATCTCGCAAGCTAACTTC
The DNA here is from genome assembly GCA_947311845.1 of Poa pratensis. Classification (NCBI taxonomy): domain Eukaryota; kingdom Viridiplantae; phylum Streptophyta; class Magnoliopsida; order Poales; family Poaceae; genus Poa; species Poa pratensis. The sequence goes on along the minus strand of CAMZMU010000041.1, from coordinate 132,142,220 downwards.
TTCTCAGGACTCTTGACTTTCTCGGGTATGTTTGCACGTGCACGTTTCTTGACAGGGGACCTGTCTTTCCTGAGCATAGTACTAGTCGACGTGAACAGCTTCCGCTTTGGCAAATTACTACTGGGCGCATCAGTCGGCTGACGGGACGGCACGGCGATGGACTCGCGGCGGGCTCCCAATCGTCGGGGAGGTCGGGTGGACTTTGAGGTGGTGGATTTCTACTCGGAGGAGTCGGTGGCCTTGGCGCCGCGTCTGGAAACATGATGTATTTCTTATTCCATAGAACGATACCAAACTCGACTTCTCCCAGTGTCTTTCGTCGTCACATCCAGGAATGTCAAGATCCATTGAATGGAATCCGGGCATAACTGTTTTCACCCCGACACGAGCATAGCCAGCTGGAATCGGAGCAAAATGGAAGATTGCTCCAGGTTGATTTGGTAAAGCATACCCATCCGCCACCGGAAAACTAATGTTCTTCATCGGCATGTGTAGCACACAATTTGTCTTCTCCGTGATATCATCCACGGGGTAGTGAGCCGCCGGCGGTTCGACTGCAGGATCTTCTAGCTGCGTGGAACCCACGCTGCTTTTCCGCTGAGATGGGGCGGCATCGACTGCAGGATCTGTACCACCAGCTGCTGAGATTCCCTTGTCTGGGTAAGTGCGTTCAGTTGCTCCTGGAACCCCTTCACCTGCTGTTCTAATGCCGTGAACCGGTCCAACTCTTCTTATTTCTGAAACGCTTTCTATAAGTTGCAACGTCCGCCGGAAATCCTTGATACTTATTAACGTCGGCTCCTCTGCCTCGACATCGTCGTCGTGTTCAGGATTCCCGAGGGCGAGTGTCAGCTCGTCGTCCTCTCTATCGGGAACAAATTCTCCCTTTTTGACTTTCTCTATTGCGTCCTCTAGTTTTTTTACGACCCTTGTAATTCTTTTCTTCCATTTCCCCTTTGCAACAATCAGCCCTGTGTCTGGGTCCAACCCTGCCCCATGCGCGAACAACCATAACTTGGACCTCTCGGGCCAGTCATCTGTCTGTGGAGTGATCCCTTTTTTACGCAGGTCGTTTTCAAAGGATTCCCACTTAGGCACGGCAGTCTTGTAGCCACCTGACCCCAAAGTATGGAAATATTTCTTCTTCTTAGCATTCAACTTATTTTTGGCCGATCGGGCCACAGCGACGTCCGATTTCTTATACGCCACAAATTCGGTCCACACATCTTTTATCTTCTCAAGATGTCCAGTGAATTCTGGAGTTTTCTTCCCATATTTTCTCCACAATGTTTTCTTCCAGTTGTTGAATTGTGTGGCCATCTTCTTAAGAGTCCACTGCTTGACTTTGTCCTTCTTCTTCTCTTCGAGACCTACCGGTAGGCTGAAAGATTCCAAGAGCGTGTCCCAAAGCAAATCTTTAGCTCTTTTGTCGACATAACTTGCTCCAATGTTGGCTTTAACCGGCTTATTCCATTCTGCAATGGTGATCGGGATCATGTCCCTAACAAGAACTCCGCATTGAACTACATACTACGGGAGGTGTCTTCGGGTTTCGTCGGTTTGCCATCAGCAGCAACTTCGTCGATCGACAACTTTGCACCATCTGGAAGCTTTATCCTTTGGTTCGGGCCTCGTTGCGTCTTTGGCGAACTTGGAGGCTTAGATCCGGAGGGCTAAAAGAGAAATGATTCGTTAATAAGTGCAATATAAATCAATTAATGCATCCAGTGATCAACAAGACTTAATATATATATACCTCGCCGGAGTTTGCTAAGGGCACTTCGTCGTCGTCTCTTATTTCTTCTAGCTCAAGTCCCTCACCGGAGTCGTTCAAACATTTTGCGCTGAAATCTTGTCGTCTTCATCGGAATCTTCTCCATCGGAATTTACTCAAGGGTCTTCTCAAAATAATTGCTGCCATTCGCTCTTCATTCTCCTCGTCTCGGATGAAGGGGGTGTCGTCCTCCATAGCTCAATGTCACTGCAAATTTAAAATTCATAGCATCAAGGTTAGAAAGTACACAAATTTTAAGTAGCAAGCAAATTTAAATTTCTTATACACAAAATTGCAACAAATATTTCTTAACAAAAATATTGCAACTAATTATGGAGTATTAACAAAAATTGTTTTCCTAACACAATTTTTAACATTGTTTTCCTAACACAATTTTTAACATTGTTTTCTAACTTAATTTGCTTTCTAACTTTGCTAACACAATCATCAAATAACCTTGCTAACCTTGCTAACTTTGCTAAATTTGCTACATTTTCTAACTTTACTAAATTTGCTACATTTTCTAACTTTGCTAAATTTTATAACTTTGCTAAATTTGCTACAATTTCATATAGCTAATAGCAATTTAATTTTCATAGCTAAATAGCAATCTAATTTTCATAGCTAATAGCAATTTTAAAATAAAATAAGACTGTAATTTTTATATAGCAACTACAATAGCAACTAATGGAGAAATAACAAAAATATTGCAACTACAATAGCAACCAATTTGCATATCAATATTCTAATTTTCATAGCTATATAATGCAACTATGGAGAAATAACAAAAAAAAGAGAATGCAAAATTAAAGCTCTCACCTTGGGCGGCCGGCGGCGGTGGTGGTGTGGAGGAGACCCGGACGGCGACAACCTCGTGGCGGCCAGAGGTCGACGTGCTCATGGCAGCCGTAGGTCGAGGAGGGGATGAGACGGAGGGGGCGCGTGCGGCGGAGCATGGAGCAGGGCGACGGGAAGGCGAGATCGACGGGCGGTGCCGGGGCAGGGACAGAGGGGACACGCGGATGGACGCCGATGGAGCACGCCGGTGGGGTGGAACCTCGCCGGAGAATCGCCGGTGGACGAGGCGGCGCCGGGGCAGGGCTTCGCCAGAAAAATCACACAGGGCTTCGCCGGAGGAATCGATGAAGACGGTGTGTGCACGCGAATGAGGAGGAGAAGAGGCAGAGCGTGCTCTATAAACCGCAAAAAGGCCTTTAGCACCAGTTGTAGCCAACAACCGGGACAAAAGGTACCTTTAGCACCGGTTGTAGCCAACAACCGGTGCAAAAGGTCTTTTTTCGGCCGCTTTAAATTAGCGCGCGCGAAGCCAACCTTTAGCACCGGTTGTAGCCAACAACCGGTGCAAAAGGTCTTTTATCGAATTTCTTTTTTCTTTGTTCATTTTTCTGATTTCTTTATTCTATTGATTTAAATGTCCAAATTTGACAAACTTTATATCAAACTTAACCCTGGACATGTATAATATTTTGGTACTGGTAATTTTCAAGTTTGACTATGTTGAATATATTCAAATTTCAAATGGATGATTTGAGGAAATTTGACATAGATTTAAATCTATATCATCAAAAAAATTAAGCAAAATGCGTGTTTGACTGTTTTTTATATAATTTGAATTTCGAAAAAAGCTTTTAATATGAATTAAAAAATAGAATTTAAATGCAAGTTTGAGTGTTCTTGATATAATATAAATTTCTAAAAATCCACCGACGGGCTGTATATGCAGGGGAAACCGTGATATAATATAAGAGTTTTCTTCTGAATTTTCATAACACAGTTACATAAAAGGTTTAATACATTATTACACATCACCAATAACATCCCCCTATCTATTTTATTTTCTTCGCGTATGTCGATCATTTCTTCTGATTGCGCCTAAGTATGGAGAATCCTCATCATTTAACGGGATGCTTGGGTCAGCTTTCACTTTGAAGGGCGGAATTTCATGAAACTTATTGTAATCTTCTGACATGTCTGTCTTCTCCTCCACTCCCACGATGTTTCTTTTCCCTGAAAGAACTATGTGGCGCTTTGGCTCATCGTATGATGTATCAGCTTGCTTATCTTTTCTTTTTTTCGGTCTGGAAGACATGTCCTTCACATAGAAAACCTGAGCCACATCATTGGCTAGGACGAATGGCTCGGTGTGGTACCCAAGATTTTTGAGATCCACTGTAGTCATTCCGTACTGCGGGTCTATCTCTACCCCGCCTGACAGGTTGACCCATTTGCACTGAAACAAAGGGATCTTAAAATAAGGTCCATAGTCAAGTTCCCATATCTGTTGTATGCAACCATAATATGTGTCCTTTGTCCCATTGTCGTTTGTTGCATCAAAGCGGACACCACTGTTTTGGTTAGTGCTCTTTTTGTCTTGGGTGTCCGTGTAAAATGTATTCCATTTATCTCGTACCCTTGGAAAGTCAATATAGTCGAAGATGGTGACTTGGCCAACAAGTATAGCTCTTCTCCAACAGTGGTGCTATTAATGAGATGTGTACGCAACCAACTGCCGAAAGTGTCTTCGTGTTTTCCTTTAATCCAGAAGTCGGTCTGCTCCGGGTATTTGGAGCGTAAAATATCCATGTGTTCCACGATATACGGAGCCACCAATCTGGAATTTTGTAGAACTGTGTAGTGTGCTCGAGTGAAAGAATGCCCGTCCATACTTGTTGTTGCTTTCTTTCCTAGCGTGCCTTTTCCACGCAGTCTCCCCTCATGGCGCGATTGAGGAACACCGATCGGCTTAAGATCAGGAATAAAGTCAACACAAAACTCAATGACCTCCTCTGTTCCATAGCCCTTGGACATGCTTCCTTCTGGCCTAGCACGGTTACGGACGTATTTCTTTAAGACTCCCATGAACCTCTCAAAGGGGAACATGTTGTGTAGAAATACAGGACCGAGAATGGAAATCTCTTGGACTAGGTGAACTATGAGGTGCGTCATAATATTGAAGAAGGATGGTGGAAACACCAACTCGAAGCTGACAAGACATTGGACCACATCCTTCTGTAAACTTGGTAGAGTTGCTGGATCGATTACCTTCTGAGAAATTGCATTGAGGAATGCACATAGCTTCACAATGGGTACTCGAACGTTTTCCGGTAGAAGCCCCCTCAATGCAACCGGAAGTAATTGTGTCATAATCACGTGGCAGTCATGAGACTTTAGGTTTTGGAACTTTTTCTCTGCCATGTTTATTATTCCCTTTATATTCGACGAGTAGCCAGACGGGACCTTGATACTGCTCAGGACTTGAAAAAAGATCTCCTTCTCTTCTTTGGTAAGAGCGTAGCTGGCAGTACCTTGATACTTCTCTGGATTCACGTTGTCTCCTTCGTGTATACGTTGCTGGTCCTGCCGTGCATCCGCTGTATCTTTCGTCTTCCCATACACGCCTAAGAAGTTTAGCAGGTTCACGCAAAGATTTTTCGTCACGTGCATCACGTCGATTGCAGAGCGAACCTCTAGCAATTTCCAATAGGGTAGGTCCCAAAATATAGATTTCTTCTTCCACATGGGTACGCGTTTGTCAGCGTCATTCGGAACAGATTGTCCGCCAGGACCCTTTCCAAAGATTACTTTTAAATCCTTGACCATGTCATATATAACATCACCAGTAGGAGGGTAGGCTTCGTCCGGTGATCTGCCTCACCTTTGAAATGCTTGCCTTTCTTTCTTACGGGATGCTGTTTGTAAGAAATCGACGATGCCCCAGGTACACATTCTTGTTACCTAAATATATACTGTCAGTCTGACCTAAACAGTGCGTGCATGCATTGTATCCCTTGTTTGACTGTCCTGAAATGTTACTAAGAGCAGGCCAATCATTGATGGTTACAAACAGCAACGCTCGTAGGTCAAATTCCTCCTGTTTGTACTCATCCCACACACGTACACCTTCTTCAGCCACAACTGTAAAAGTTCGTCAACTAATGGCCTCAGATACACATCAATGTCGTTGCCAGGTTGCTTCGGGCCTTGGATAAGCACTGGCATCATAATAAACTTTTGCTTCATGCACAACCAAGGAGGAAGGTTATAGATACATAGAGTCACGGGCCAGGTGCTATGACTGCTGCTCTGCTCACCAAACGGATTCAAGCCATCTGTACTTAGACCAAACCTTAAGTTCCTTGCGTCAGCTGCAAAATCTTTGAACTCACTGTCGATGTTTCTCCACTGCGACCCATCAGCGGGGTGTCTCAGCATCTCGTCTTCCTTACGGTCTTCTTTGTGCCATCGCAACAACTTGGCATGCTCTTTGTTTCGGAACAAACGTTTCAACCGTGGTATTATAGGAGCATACCACATCACCTTGGCAGGAACCCTCTTCCTGGGGCTCGGCTCGCCCTCAACATCACCTGGGTCATCTCGCCTGATCTTATACCGCAATGCACCGCATATCGGGCATGCATTCAAATTCTCGTGCTCACCGCGGTAGAGGATGCAGTCATTGATGCATGCATGTATCTTCTGCACCTCTAATCCTAGAGGGCAGACAATCTTCTTTGCTTCGTACGTACTATGGGGCAATACGTTATCTCTTGGAAGCATCCTCTTTAATATTTTCAGCAAGTTTTCAAATCTTGTCAGATAGTCCATTTGTGCCTTCCATTGCAGCAATTCAGGGTGGTACCCAGCTTTTTCTGGCCATCTTCACAATTTGGGTACAACAATTTTTTGTGATCCTCTAACATGCGCTCCAACTTCGACCACTCGTTCTCACTTCCGCAGTTTATCTGTTCATCAATAATGACCCGACGAAGATCATCATCGGACTGATCATCAACAATGATCTCATGTTCAGCTTCGTCTTCCTCCATTGTAGTACCACCGTGTTCAGAGAACACAGGATAGTTGTCATTATTATAACCCTCTTTCTCCGTGCTTGGTCCAACAAAAATAATTGGGCATGAAGCCTTCTCGCAACAGGTGGGAGTGGGGGTTCTTGAGGAAGGGTAATTCCTCTTATTCTTACAGTCATCGCATGGACAAAATATAAAACCATTCTGCTTGTTTAACTCAGCCACACGGAGAAAATTATGCATGCCATCAATGAACTCGGGACAGCGTCGGTCACCGTACATCCATTCCCGGCTCATCTGCATTATACAAATATATCAAATAGAGATATGTGACAAATTCATTAATACAACAGTTCACCACATTTAAAAAAAGTAGAGTAGCGACCAAATCTAATACATAGTTCTCATAAACATTCATTAATTGAAACTATGACACTATATATAACAAACAATTATACAAATAAGAAAATTATACAAGTAATAATTGTGCATCTAAATCATACAAACTAAGATTTTTTAAATAAAAGATAAAAACAAGAGGCTCACCGAGGTGGTGTCGGTGACGGGGCGACGCGGGCGATCGACGGCGGCGAGAAAGGGGATGGGACGACACTATAAAAAACCACAAATCATACTTTAATTTGAGCTCAAAATGCATATAAAACAAATGAAATCCCTAACTTACGCATTTCATCAAACACCTAGCTAGCACTACAAAAATCAAATGAGCTAAACTAGTAAGAAAATGAGCTAAACTTGAAATGCCGGAAGAGAGGATGAAGTTGCTAACCCTTGTATAGGTAGGTGCCACCAATCTTGACAAATGTTGGAGAAAAATGTGATGAACTCAAATTGGGAGAGGAAAGAGAGAGCAAAAAATGGAGGTGAGCTCGAGCAGCAAAAATGGAGCTGGCTCGGGGGTGGAAGAAATATATAGAGAAATCTTTAGCACCGGTTTGTAACACAAACCGGTACTAAAGAGCCTTTAGTACCGGTTTGTGTTACAAACCGGTGCTAAAGGGTCTGGCCGTGGGCCCCCCACTGCAGCTGCCTGGCCCAATCCTTTTGCACCGGTTGGTAATACCAACTGGTGCAAAAGGTCCGCACAAACCGGTACAAAAGCCTGCCGGCCGCCTCGCCCTCTGGAACCGGTACTAAAAGACCCTTTAGTACCGGTTCCTGTCAAACCGGTGCAAATGGGGCCGCATCGAAGCCCCTGTTTCTACTAGTGACAGAGCTACGAACTAGCCAGAGGTGTTGTTGTACTCCTCGATGCCTCCCAAACATAGACCTAAAGTGAGTACTATGCAATGGTGGTCAAGTTTCCCATCCATTACGAGAGAAATTCTATACTGACTTCATATGGTTTGTATATGTGGTACGTCGTGTATGTACCTCTTGTTTCGAGTTCATAGTATGCAGCTTTCTCCGGGGTTACCAAATCATTTCCTTTCAACTGCTCTTTTTAAGAGAAGGAACGGACACAATCTCTTTATTGAATCTAGGCATGTCCAACAACCATGTGATGTATCCGGAAATGAATGTACAGCCAAACCGACTTACTCGTTTACCATGTGGTGCACTGAATTTGAGCCAGGTTGGGGTTAATGCTTCTTGCGTGGTGCTCCCAGTACATATTTCCTTAATTTAGTTGTACCAAAATTTAGGATTTCGACAATATATTTAGATTGTATTTGAGCCTTTTTCATATTTATTTTAATTACTTATGTGCCTTTTACATTGGCTCGATTGCTACAAGCTGTAGTGTTGTCTATAGTATGATTGGAGTCGTTATAAGAGCTAATTAATGCTTCCTATTAGTATTGAATTTTGCCGTTTAACCAAATAACGATGCTTCTTGCTGTGCCATTTACGACCAGTGTGAAAATCACAAAATTATTTAATATGTTACAGTCTGCTAAGCTTATTGTAGTTTCCTCATTTTTTTATTGTCATGCAGGTCACGAATGTCACATGGGTAAGTTTGTATCTGGTATCTACATGCATGCATTTTTTGGTAATGCGTCAAAGAAACTTAAATGTATTTTTTTACTATATTTCAACTAGTAGTCACCTGCGCTGCACAAGATGTTCTTGGAGAAACACCCCCTCGTGTTGTCTGATGTCTGATACGGGATTTCCCAGCCGCTGCCGTCCCCCTCATCCTCATATGTTCCTATCGCTGGCGAGCGAAGTCCGCCGACGATGGTGGGGAGGACAGGTCCCCCTCACAGATCTAGGCGGCCCCAACGTCCTGTCACTGAAACAGTGTGGGAGGCTGGCGGAGCAGCGGTCATCGAGGGACTAGTCGACGGATTGTGGTTCGTTGTGGCGGCGGACTTGTCGAGGTGCTGATCTGCGGACGTGAGCGCGCAGATGGATACTCAAATTAATATGTGCAACGCGGGTTCAATTCAATATATGTGCTACTGCTGCTACTCTTTCAGTTTCACATGAAGCTTCACTACAGCACGCGCCCTCTGTGCCGACGGTTATTTACCGTCGGCATAGACACCTTCCACGTCGGCAAAGGTCTGACCGTCGGCACAGGGCCGTCGGCGTAGGTGCCCGTAGGCACAGGTTTTTTGCCCGTCGGCACAGCGTTTTCCCGTCGGCATAGGAGGTGCCTACGGTGAAAAAATACCCGTCGGCACAAATTCCGTCGGCGTAGGTTCGGTGGGTCCCACGTGGGCGCGCTCGCCTGAGAATCTGTGCCGACGGTATTACCGTCGGCACAGGTGTGAACGTGGCGTCTCCTGGGACGTCCTGGCTGAGGGGCTGTGCCGACGGTAATACCGTCGGCACAGGAATGACCATTTGGCACAGATGAAGCACCTGTGCCGACGGGAATACCGTCGGTACAGGTTCGTCCCAGATTTTTTTTTTTTTTTGCAATTTGGTTGCAGCAGCTCGTTTTCCAGCAAAACTGGCAGAAAATAAAATAAAAATTCATCACAAATATCATCACAGCAAGATCACACATAGGCTCCATATATCATCCGAAGCAATATCATCAAGCAGAATACTAATATCATCAAAGTGGATACACACGTATCATCATCATATATAGGTAAATGTCTAGAGGCCTCAAGCCCTACATCTATTGCGGCGGCGACGGGGTGTACCCCATGTCTCCCCGGGTGAACACAGGCGATCGACGGCTCAGCGCAGCAGTAGAACCACCGGAAGAAGGCGAAGCACCAGAGAAGTCGAAGCACCACGCGAAGCACCAGGAGAAGGACCATCGGGATGTACCGGTGTGATCTGACGTGAACCCGACGAAGCACCAGGCGAAGGATCAGCATCAAACCTCACCATCTCACGCGAACCCGGCGAGGCAGTAGGAGAAGCACGACCAAAGTGTGGGTTCTCCGCCGAGCTTCCCATTCCCTACATGTTTGAGCAAGAGTTAGCAACTTGCGAGGCAAAGGAAAAGCGGTAACTAGTGGTTTGGCATCAAACTTACCGGGGTCGATGAGTAGTAGGTGAGAGCGAACTCGTCCTTCGATGGAAACCGTGGACACGGCCCCGGCTCCGGAGGCTCCTCCATAGAAGGGGGGCCCGCACTCCAGTGGTGAAAAAGTTCAGCACCGACTGCAAGATAGTTTAGATGTTAGACGTTGCCAAATAAAGGTTCAAACTAGGGAAGTGGGACTTGTCATATTAGACAAAAATAAATGTTGAAACTTACAGCACGGAACGACTTTTGATACGAGGAGTAGGCTGTATTCATCTCCAGCCACTGGGCATAGGCCACCTGATACTCCGCATGAGCGGCAGCGTAGGCTGCCTCAAGATCGGGCTACAATTTCAAAATATGGTATGGAACTGTCAACTTAGCCATGCAGGAACGAATGTCGGAAAGAGGATGAAAATGAGAAAAACTTACATCGGTGGAAGTGGGTCGACGAGGCCGTCGACGAGGCGCGATAAGGGGGCTGCCGTCAGGGAGGGTAGCTTTTGCCTGCGTGAAGCTCATGGAAGGCCTGACCACATTCTGAAGAAAGAGATTACGGCCATGCGGCCTTCCATGCCCTGAGAGGACCATCGACCTCTCGTCGACCTCCTGGCTCAAGGGGTCATCCACCTCCGGGTGAAAAGACTGGAACGTCGTGGAGTACCTCTCCAAGTTCTCGTTGGCATTGTTGTAGTACTCAGGAAGCTGGGGCTGAGGCTTCGATAGATCGCGCTTCTTCTCCTTCATCTTCTTCCACGATTGCAACTCAGAGCTTACCTCCCCCCTATCGGCGTCCTGCATCGCGAAAAGAAATGTCATGCGTAGCAAGTAGAAACATGAGGGGAAAATAAATGGAGGTCGTTCCATGTATATATATACCAGCTTTTCCTTGAAGCGGAAGATGTTGCGGCTTCCCGCAATGTGTGTTCCCTCGGTGCCTCGGTTTGCCTTGTTCCGCTGGCTCACGGCGTCGAACTCGGGGTCTCCCCCGACCCACCTCGTAACCAACGCATCCCATGCGTCTTCTTTGCCGTCGGCCCAGTCGGGCATAACCTGAAAATGCAATTCAAGAAGAGATAATGCAATGGCAACTTAGCAGCAATATAGAATTTCATTGACAGTTTACTTACCGAAAGGAATTCCTCCCTCGTCATCTTCTGTGCCGTCTTGACATTCTCCTCCTTCTTGGCCCTCTTGCCCGTCTTCTCATACGTGAAAGTATTGGCGGACGTATGCTTTTGGTTGTAGAATTGTTGCCGTGTCAACCTCACACAATGAGCACGCAATACGCGAGCCGCCGTGTCTCTATGCTCGTCCGCCACCCGAAAATGCTTCTTCAACCATGCATAAAAAAATTGTGAGAGTCATGAGTTAGCACGGTGGAGTCATAAACTATGAACGGAACTCGAAAAATATGTCTTACCCAAAACCCGGTGATCACGGCGTCAGCAGCTGTCTCGAAGCCCGGGATAGGGGCAGCCTCATAGTCCACCCATTTATAGGCTAACTTTGCCTCGGCGTCGGGACCGACGGTGTACAAGCCCGGCCAATTTTGCCTAATTAGAGCTCCAAGCAAGCTCCCAGGAGTGCGGGGAATCTTAGGTGCTGGCCATGTCCATTTGCTGCACAATAATCAAACATTAGTACATATGCCAAATTGTTATGAACACAATGAAATTACATGTTCAAAATTACAAAATTAGTACACTTACTCAACGCCCTGAGGAACAATGAGGGCTTTCGCCTCCTCGCTCCTAGGCTCCATGTCCTCGTCGGGGACTCCCGCTTCGCCACGCATCCGCGGCCGCTTCGGCGCCAGCTCCACCTCGTCCTCCACCTCGTCCTCCGCCTCGTCCTCCACCTCGTGTCTAGACTGGGAAGCCACGTCGCCAGAAGCGGAGGGCAACTCCACCTCGTCCTCCGCCACGTCTACTCCACCTCGTCCTACTCGCGCACCCTCGTCCACGGCGTAACGCGAGGTGGAAGGTCGTCCACTCCGTGTAACTCCAGGCTTCCGTACCATCATCTTACTAATCTTACTAATCAGGGACGAGGAGTTTTCCTTGCCTTGGCTCATATTGTTCAATCACCTGCATTGAGAAAGAGAAAACAAGTAAGCATAAAGACATAATAAAATGTAGACAGTAAGCATAAAGACGTAATGCAATGACGAAGCATGTTGAAAAATAAATACTAAAGCATAAAGACATAATAACATGTAGACACCAAGCATAAAGATGTAATGCAATTAAGAAGCATGTTGAAAAATAAATACTAAGCATAGAGACATAAAAGACGCTCACCCCGAATAATCACTCTCATAATTTAGTTGGTTCTCATTCTCACTATCACTATCACTATCACATCTGTGTAGTAGGTTGGAGGCTCATCGCACGGTGGAGGCTCGTCATCGGCGGCATTGTCCGCCTGTAACTTCGAGAGCATATTTATGTCCTTCAGATCCACCACTGACTCACCACGAGTGTGTGCATCGTTCTCGAGGTCCTCAAGACCACCCGTTTGTAAGGCAAAGTCCCGAAGTCCTCTTGCTCTTGATAGAAAATTCCCTCGTATGTTTTAGGGTCAATGTTGTTGTAATCGTCGGCAGAGGGCATGGGTAGCTTACATGTGGCGATACCCAGAACACGACTTCCCAGCCCTTGAGGTTCTCTTTCTGGCATGGGTAGGGCAAATAATAAACTTGCTTGGCTTGGTGAGCCACAACAAAGACATCGGCTCCGCTATAGGTGGTTGAAGGCTTAACTTCAACTAACCCAATGGAAGGGTCACTTCTCAGTCCACCGTGTGGTCCAGTGCGTGGGTCGAACCAATGGCACTGGAACACAACGAGCTTGAGTTCTATGTTCGTACGATTGAACTTCAGCTCGTATACCTTTTCTAACCTTCCGTAGTAATCTACGTAATCGGCTCCATCGGCTCCTCTGGATCCTTTGGTGAAGACCCCAGTATTTACAGTTTTTGCATTCGGCCGACTATTCTGGTGATACTCTGTATGGAAGCGGAACCCATTCACATCATACTTCTCATACTTCATGACGGTACGGTTAAAACCTTGGGAAACACATCTCAACTCATCCGTCATCTCAACGTTGCGATCAGCTCCCTACAAGTACGGTTCAAATTGTTTTGTGCATTAGTTACGTGTAATAAGAGGGACAAGTCACAGATTGCAAGCTAAGAGGGACAGGTTAGAAATTACTTTTCCATGAACCAAGACACAATTTTTTTTCCTCTGTGAGCACCCTTTTTCAGAAGTGTGTCCAGCTCCGCTGGAGAGGGATCTGCCATTCCCGACCACTGTTCATCTTGGAATTGGCTAAAAGGAGAAAATAGGTATTAGACCGAAACTGAGTTACTAGTTGCAAAGCCAGCACGGGTGGTGGAGTACTGGCACTTGTCACTTAGTATTTGAGCTATGGCATCGAGCTGAGAAATGTTTGCACCCTCGTATAGAGGCTTCTTAGCCGGGGCCATCATATCAAGGAAAGCCTTCGCGGTTCACCCGGTTCCTCCGGTTCCTCCTGTGGAGGTGGCGAATCCGGTATGTCAGCATCGCGGAGATCATCTAGCAAGTTTCTCACACCATCATACTCATTGCCATTGATCCGCTGCCGCATCACCTCAACTCTGTCACGTTCGACCTGAGCAAAGTCGACCTTCGTTACGTAGTTAGGCATATACCCAGACAACCAAAGATGCTTAGTCATTTTATCCTTTACCTGACGGGCACGATTCTTGCAATTAATGCATGGGCACCTTGGACGAACTCCTGATGCCTTTGAACCACGCGCTAACTCCTTCACTAACATATTGGTCTTCCATTCCCACTCCTCTGTTCTTTTAATCTTACTGATATGGCCACTGTACATCCACCCATTATCAGCCATCCTCTGCTTTATTGGATCCAAAGAACAACGCATTTCGTAATATGCACCAAGTAATAATAAATTTATTCAATGACACCAAGATTTTTTACGGCCAAATTTTATCTTTTACAACATGCAAGGGTTCACCTACACTTCTAATAGGAGGGCCTATCTCGCGCGAGTACGTGTAGATCGAGTCGTATCCCATGTTCTACCCCGACCCGAGACGAAATTTTGACAGCACCTCCCCGCTGTTCTTCAGAATACACGTCTCGAGCTTGTCAAGCCGAGAGGGATTGCATCCGAAGAACAACGGGGAGGTGCTGCCGAAATCCCGTCTCAGGAAGGGGTAGAACATGGAACACGAATCGATCTACACGTACTCGGACTGTCCAACAGGACAATCCGGAAGTGTTACGGTTATAAATATGCAAAGATGGACAATCCTGCATATTTATAAATTTGTAACCCTTCCGGACGGGATCTGACTCGGGTTAAGCGACTGACTTGGTGATCTAGACCAAAATAAACATACGCAACAAGAGAGGCGAAAGGTTTATACCCTCGAAGCGTGATCGATGGCGGGAGAAGGTCGAGGACGTGCTCCGGAAGCAGGCGACAAAACAGGGGCACCAAGGCGGCCCCACCTCAGCTGGAGAAGAAGCCCCGCAACGACGCGCGGGACCGACGGTGCTGGCTGGCGGGAAGCTACGTCATCTAAAAAAGCACAAATCAACGCGGTAAGCAAGCAAGCAACAAGCATCTAGCAATTCCATCTAGCAAGCAAATTAGAAGTTGTGAAAGACTCTAGATTTTGCATCTACCAATTCCATCTAGCAAGAATCTAGAGTCTTTGTCTACTTTGTCTAAAACTACAAAGAAAGTAATCCAAAATCTTATCTTCAGTGCTTATCTTAAATTATAAAGAAACTGCAGTACCATTGGATAAAACCGAACGATGGATTATTTGGTACAAAATCAATGTTGTTGCCACTCGGGCAACCCTAGCTACCTCTCCCTTGTTAATCTTTGCAATGTCTACATTGCGGCAACTCAGTGCTGCAATGACCCGGCCAGCTAACTAACTCACACAGCTAACAACTTTGCAAGCAACTAACTAACATGTCAAGATTAGTGCTAACAACTTTGCAACCAACTAACTAACTAACATCTGTTAGGAGTCCTCACCTAGATGAACAAAGGCGGGGCAGCAGCGAGCAGGAGCACTGGGGCAGCAGCGAGGAGCACCGCCGGGCCAGCAGCGAGGAGGAGCACCGGGGCCAGTGGCGAGGAGGGGCACCGGGCCAGCAATGAGGAGGAGCACCAGGGCGGTGGCGAGGAGGGGCACCGGGCGACGGCGGTGGTGCGGTGGGGGAGGTCGAGCGGAGCGGCCAGAGGGTGGGTCGGCGGCACGGTGGTGGTGCGGTGGGGGAGATTGAGCGAAGCGGCCAGAGGGTGGGTCGGGGGCACGGTGGTGGTGCGAAGACCGGCGAGCGGTGGTGCGGTGGGGGTGGGGTGCGGGGCTGCGGCGGCGCTCGGGGTGGGTTGGGAGCACCGGCGACGGAGGGGACAGGCGCGTGGTGGCTCGGGGGCGCCGGCGACGGAGGGGACGGGCGCGTGGTCGATTTGGAAGTAACTGTCGACCGCGCGCCCCTGGCCACCCAATGTAGATAGGACAAGCCTATGCCGACGGTTTTACCGTCGACATAGGTATTTTTTATTTTTCCTATTATTAGCTATTTTATTAACATTTTAAACATTATAATTTATTCAATTATAACTGAATACAGTTTTATTATAATTTATTACATTATATGGTAGGGCCACACGCAAATTATTCCGGTGCTCCGATTATCCTTTTCCAGCCAAACCCTAGTCTGGTGGGCCCGCATATCTACCCCGAACTTTTCTCCGTACAATGGTTGATCTTGCACATTTACAACACCCATAACACTTGTATACATATGGTATGGCACAACCTAGGTTTGGGTGGGGTTCCGACGCTCCGGGGGCCCGCTTCGGCGAAACCCTGAATCCGCTGGAAAAACCCTAACGTTTCCGTCTACCCCCATAGACGTGCGTCGAAAGGGGGTAGACCGGTGGACTTTTTTTCTTGGTTGTGTTAGGTTAGGCCATAGGAACATACAAAACCAACTTTTATCACAAATCGACACAAGATTGCCCCCGTTTCGCCCGAAACGGGAGTTTTCAGCTATAAGTCCACACACTTAGTAGAGAGAAAGTGAAGCCGGTGATGTCGGTCACACCTAGGAGTAGATTCTTGGACATTTACAACACCCAACACACTTGTATACATATGGTATGGCACAACCTAGGTTTGGGTGGGGTTCCGACGCTCCGGGGGCCCGCTTCGGCGAAACCCTGAATCCGCTGTAAAACCCTAACGTTTCCGTCTACCCCCATAGACGTGCGTCGAAAGGGGGTAGCCCAGTGGACTTTTTTGCTTGGTTGTGTTAGGCTAGGCCATAGGAACATACAAAACCAACTTTTATCACAAATCGACACAAGATTGCCCCCGTTTCGCCCGAAACGGGAGTTTTCAGCTATAAGTCCACACACTTAGTAGAGAGAAAGTGAAGCCGGTGATGTCGGTCACACCTAGGAGTAGATTCTTGGACATTTGTAACACACAACACACTTGTATACATATGGTATGGCACAACCTAGGTTTGGGTCGGTTTCCGACGCTCCGGGGCCCCGCTTCGGCGAAACCCTGAATCCGCTGGAAAAACCCTAACGTTTCCGTCTACCCCCATAGACGTGCGACGAAAGGGGGTAGCCCAGTGGACTTTTTTGCTTGGTTGTGTTAGGTTCGGCCATACGAACATGAGAAACTAACTTTTATCACAAATCGACACAAGATTGCCCCGTTTCGCCCGAAACGGGAATTTTCAGCTATAAGTCCACACACTTAGTAGAAAGAAAGTGAAGCCGGTGATGTCGGTCACACCTAGGAGTAGATTCTTGGACATTTGAAACACACAACACACTTGTATACATATGGTATGGCACAACCTAGGTTTGGGTCGGTTTCCGACGCTCCGGGGCCCCGCTTCGGCGAAACCCTGAATCCGCTGGAAAAAACCCTAACATTTCCGTCTACCCCCATAGACGTGCGTCGAAAGGGGGTAGCCTAGTGGACTTTTTTTGCTTGGTTGTGTTAGGTTAGGCCATAGGAACATTAGAAACCAACTTTTATCACAAATCGACACAAGATTGCCCCGTTTCGCCCGAAACGGGAGTTTTCAGCTATAAGTCCACACACTTAGTAGAGAGAAAGTGAAGCCGGTGATGTCGGTCACACCTACGAGTAGATTCTTGGAAATTTGAAAAACACAACACACTTGTATACATATGGTATGGCACAACCTAGGTTTGGGTGGGGTTCTGACGCTCCGGGGGCCCGCTTCGGCGAAACCCTGAATCCGCTGGAAAAACACTAACGTTTCCATCTACCCCCATAGACGTGCGTCGAAAGGGGGTAGCCCAGTGGACTTTTTTGCTTGATTGTGTTAGGTTAGGCCATAGGAACATACAAAACCAACTTTTATCACAAATCGACACAAGATTGCCCCCGTTTCGCCCGAAACGGGAGTTTTCAGCTATAAGTCCACACACTTAGTAGAGAGAAAGTGAAACCGGTGATGTCGGCCACACCTAGGAGTAGATTCTTGGACATTTGAAACACACAACACACTTGTATACATATGGTATGGCAAAACCTAGGTTTGGGTCGGTTTCCGACGCTCCGGGGCCCCGCTTCGGCGAAACCCTGAATCCGCTGGAAAAACCCTAACGTTTCCGTCTACCCCCATAGACGTGCGTCGAAAGGGGGTAGCCTAGTGGACTTTTTTGCTTGGTTGTGTTAGGTTAGGCCATACGAACATGAGAAACCAACTTTTATCACAAATCGACACAAGATTGCCCTCGTTTCGCCCGAAACGGGAGTTTTCAGCTATAAGTCCAAACACTTAGTAGAGGGAAAGTGAAGTCGGTGATGTCGGTCACACCTAGGAGTAGATTCTTGGACATTTGAAACACACAACACACTTGTATACATATGGTATGGCACAACCTAGGTTTGGGTCGGTTTCCGACGCTCCGGGGCCCCGCTTCGGCGAAACCCTGAATCCGCTGGAAAAACCCTAACGTTTCCGTCTACCCCCATAGACGTGCGTCGAAAGGGGGTAGCCCAGTGGACTTTTTTGGTTGGTTGTGTTAGGTTAGGCCATACGAACATGAGAAACTAACTTTTATCACAAATCAACACAAGATTGCCCCCGTTTCGCCCGAAACGGGAATTTTCAGCTATAAGTCCACACACTTAGTAGAGAGAAAGTGAAGCCGGTGATGTCCGTCACACCTAGGAGTAGATTCTTGGACATTTGAAACACACAACACACTTGTATACATATGGTATGGCACAACCTAGTTTTGGGTCGGTTTCCGACCCTCCGGGGCCTCGCTTCGGCGAAACCCTGAATCCGCTGAAAAAACCCTAACGTTTCCGTCTACCCCATAGACGTGCATCGAAAGGGGGTAGCCTAGTGGACTTTTTTGCTTGGTTGTGTTAGGTTAGGCCATACGAACATGAGAAACCAACTTTTATCACAAATTGACACAAGATTGCCCCGTTTCGCCCGAAACGGGAGTTTTCAGCTATAAGTCCACACACTTAGTAGAGAGAAAGTGAAGCCGGTGATGTCGGTCACACCTAGTAGATTCTTGGACATTTGAAACACACAACACACTTGTATACATATGGTATGGCACAACCTAGGTTTGGGTCGGTTTCCGACGCTCCGGGGCCCCGCTTCGGCGAAACCTTGAATCCGCTGGAAAACCCTAACGTTTCTGTGTACCCCCATAGACGTGCGTCGAAAGGGGGTAGCCCAGTGGACTTTTTTGCTTGGTTGTGTTAGGTTAGGCCATACGAACATGAGAAACCAACTTTTATCACAAATCGACACAAGATTGCAAGAGAGACAAGATTCACATACAATACTTCCGAGAGATAAGATTCGCGACGTTATTTTATGTGGGTGGAGACCGCTATTCGGCGTAGCTATATACATATAGATATGAATAAAAACATATTAAATTTAATTGAGAGTAATAAATAGATACATAAAAAATGAAGAAAAAAATGGGTAACCTGTGCCGACGGTAAAACCGTCGGCATAGGTTGGTGCGGATACATGGTGTAGTAGGTGAAAAAATAATGGAACCTGTGCCGACGGTTTTACCGTCAGCACATGATTGTTCGGCTGCACGAGGTAAAAGAAAAAAAAAGGAACCTGTGCCGACGGTAAACCGTCGGCACAGGTTTGTGTCGACGTCACCTTTTAATCGACAGGGACCTGTGCCGACGGTTGTATTTGTGCCGACGGTGACCGTCGGCACAGGTGGGCTATGCCGACGGGGATATATGTGCCGACGGCCAGCTTCGTGAGTGGCCTCGTAGGGCGCCTATGCCGACGGCCCCGATAAAAACTCGTCGGCAACGGGTTTGGCCGTCGGCACAGGTTAGCTCTGCTGTAGTGCTTTAGTATCCTCTCTATCGTAGAAACTGCATCCATGGTAGGAATCGTTCAGAACAATCTACTCGACGTGGTGGCTAGCTACTAGTCTTGGTCACATGAAAGGAACGTTCGTTGGTGAAATCTTGTTTTCTGGGATATTTCATCTCGCGATATGAACTACTGGACCGATCTTCATGCATGCGACGGCTGCGGCGGTGCTACTGTTCGCTCTGTCACCACCGCCGCTGGCTATTGCATGTCCGCGTCCGACGAAGCCCACACCTTGATGGAGTGGCCAACGCTTTCGTCGTACAACACGAACCGCCCATGCATCGCCACTGGAAACGACCGTTTCCACCTCGGGCATCGCGACGTACTTGATGGGTCTGGTATGCCCGGACAACATGGTCAGACGACTGACGTGCTCCGTCCTGTCCCACCGTCAGACGTTGAGGATCTAGTAGGCCGAGCTGCTAACCACGACCATCCCGGCGACCGCTAGGCACATCACCGCTATCTTGTGTCCCTTGAGCACATAATCATATCTGACCTTGCCGTCGATCCAATGCTAGTAGGTGACCATGCCGTCGGACGAACCTACGTACACAAATAGGTCTTCTAAGACTTTAGTCGAACAATTCCGATTAGTTTCAACCTCTAGGAATCACAAAACGGAGTGACGAAGCGACTTGTTGTTTTGCTGCATTCCTCGATGCCTCCCAAACCCATATATGAGATGTGAGCTCCTACTACACGATGATTGTCAAGGTTCACATCCATTACCAGAGAAATTTTATACTGATCGGCTTGCATATGCTTGCAAAGTTGCAATACGTGGTACGTTCGTTCGTGGATATATATCTGCCTTATCTCCGCCAATTTCATGATGAGCTTTGTCCCATTTTACGAAATCATTTCCTTCCAACTGCTCTTTTAACAGAAGAAACATACACATTCTCTTAATTGAATTTAGTCCAATGCAACAACCATGCTATGTATGCAGAATTCAATGTGTGCCTCCGGACGGACTTACTCCTTTACCATGTGGTGCATTGAATTTGTACCAACTTTGGATATGCCTGTTGACATCTGTTTTAGTGGGTTTCTGGACTTTTCATTCTTATTTTCCTTAATGCTTCTTGCGTGGAGTGATCCAATATATATTTTCTTGATTTACCTATACCAGAATCAAGGATTTCGACTAAATCTTTTGATTTTCTTTTGTGGCCTTTTCATATTCATGTTAATGGCTTATGTGCCTTTTACATTGCCTCGGTTGTTACAAATAGTGTTGCCTAAGGAGCTTTCGGTGCTGCTGTGGGTCTGATTGCGGTTCTCTCCGGCGGCTTAGGGTGCTTTTCGCACTTTTCTGGGTTTCCTTGTTTTTTCGTGTTTCTTTGGGGACCTGGTTGTAAAGTGCAGAGCCTCCTTTTATATGTATCAGACCCTTCCTCAAAAATAAAATAAAATAATGTTGCCTATAAGAGCAGGTACAAGGCGGGACCTTAGCCTAGAAGCTAGGGATAAATCCCGACAGTTTTGCCAAATTCTCGGTCGTTTGTTTGGCATTGACAGATACGCGGGCTTCTGGCACTTAATTTAACACGTGAAAATTATGACTCTTGGCAGCTGATGCTTGCTGCATGGAGTAATAACAAACAATTAAGCTAGCGTTGTACATGACGTAAAAGAATTAACTCTTACTAGTCTTGATTTTCTTTAGTTTACCAATACTAATGCTTTATTTGTGCCATTTCTGACCAGTGTGGAAATAACAAAATGATTTTATATGATACAATCTGCTTAGCTTATTGTAGTTTCCTCGTTTTATGATTTTCATGCAGGCCACGGATGATCATATATTTGTTTTACAAAAAGTCGTATGGTAACTTTGTACCCGGTATCTACAAGCACGTATTTTTTTTGGTATTGTATAAAAAACTTAATTTTTCTTTGGCCAAGTTTCAAGTTTGCATCTAGGTTTTAAAACGTTTTTTTTTGGAAGAAACACCTCTCAGTTCGTCCTCATAGTGGGTTACTGGCAGTGGCGATTTCAACCACAAGTATGGTGCACTCCAATGGAAACAGAAGATCATATTAGGCAATGCCGTTATGCGTGTGTCTTTTGCTAAAGGTGGTGGTTCGAAACTCGGTTGTTGGGACGAAAATTGCGAGATCGGCCAAGAATGGACTTGTCATTATCGACACACATGTGGTTCATAAGATTTGTGGTAGATTTGTGGTGATATTGTTGCGAGGCAGATGTGCTCGGATTTTTATGTTCTTTGTTTTTAGCTGATTTGTTTGGTAAGCACTTGGTCGGAGTCGGAAACAGGGGAAAGGTCATTGCCTTGCTTGGTATCCTAGTCAGTTGGGAGATATAGAAGGAGAGAAACGCGCAAGTTTTCGTCAAACATACACACTGCCAACTTTCGTATCGGTGATGACGTGGATCACACGTTCATTGGGAGACCCCAAGAGAAAGGTATGAAGCAGTGTAGCATCAGTTTCGCTCAGTATGAAATCAAGGTTTAATCGAACCAGTAGGAGCAAGAAATCACTTCTAAAGGTTGTCAGTGGCGCTCTGACGTGGAACCTGCACACAACACAATCAAACTAATTTGCCCCAACGAAACAGTGAGGTTGTCAATCTCACCGGCTTGCTGAAAAAAAATGATTAAACGTATGGTGTGGAAAACAGTAGTAAATTGCAGAGAATGAAAAAAACAATGTTTGCAGTTGGTTGTATTATCAGTATAAAGAATGGACCGGGGTCCACAGTTCACTAGTGGTGTCTCTCCATAAAAGATAACTAACATGCTGGGTGAACAAATTACAGCTGGGCAATTGACAAAATATTGAGCATGACAATGCATATATATGACATGATGATTACTATGATATTCATGTGGGCATTACGACAAAATACATAGACCGTTATCCAACAGCGTCTATGACTAATAATCCACTCCAGGTTGTCATACCGAGTTCCCCGTTGGTATTAAGTTGCAAGCAACGGATAATCGCATTAAGTAATGTGCGTAATGTAAACAAATGCATTAGACCTAACGGCGCACCCTTAAGCTAAGCATCGGTTATTTTATCCCTAGTGGCAACAACACATCCACAATCTTAGAAGTTGTTGTCACTCTCCCAGATTACCGGAGGCATGAACCCACTATCTAGCATAAATACTAACTCTTGGAGTTACAAGCATCTACTTGGCCAAAGCATCTACTAGTAACGGAAAGCATGCAAGATCATAAATAACATATAAGATAGATTGATAATCAACTTGACATAGTATTCAATATTCATCGGATCCCAGCAAACACAACATGTAGCATTACAATAAGATGATCTTGATCATGATAGGCAGCTCACAAGATCTAAACATGATAGCATAAAGTGGAGAGACAACCATCTAGCTACTGCTATGGACCCGTAGTCCAAGGATGAACTACTCACGCATCACTCCGGAGGCAGGCATGGTGATGTAGAGCCCTCCGGTGATGATTCCCCTCTCCGGCAGGGTGCCGGGAAGAGCTTCTGAACCCTCCCGAGCTAGGGTTGACGGCGGCGGCGTCTCTGGAACTTTTCGTGGATAATGGCTCGGGTCTCTAGGGTTTTCCCGTGAAGATGAATAAATAGGCGAAAGGGCGGCGGCTGTTGACGCCCGTGGGCCCCACACCACCCCACGGCGCGGCAGGGGGGCCCGCGCCGCCATGGTGTGGCCGCCTCCTCTCCTCCGTCTCTCCTTTGGACTCCGTGTACGTGTTGGAAAAATAGGAGGTCTGTCCAAGTTTCGTCCAATTCTGAGAATATTTCCAGACTAGCTTTTCTGGAATACAAAAACAGCAGAAAACAGGAACTGGCACTGTGGCATCTTGTTAATAGGTTAGTCCCAGAAAATGCATAAAAATGCTATGAAGTGTATATAAAACATGTAACAATTGGTATAATATCAACATGGAACATCAGAAATTATAGATACGTTTGAGACGTATCAAGCATCCCCAAGCTTAGTTCTACTCGTCCTCGAGTAGGTAAAACGATAAAAACAAAATAATTTCTGAGGTGACATGCTACAATCATAATCTTGATCAAATAGTATTGTAAAGCGCATGTTATGAATGAAGTGATCCAGGTCAATGGTCTATAGTTTGCTAGCAAGTAGATAATGAGCAAACAATGAATCATATAAGCAAAAACTTTTCATGAATAGTACTTTCGAGACAAGCATCAAAGAGTTTTGCATAAGAGTTAACTCATAAAGCAATATATTCTAAGTAAAAGGTATTTAACCAACACAAAGGAAGATTTAAGCTTCAGCAATTGCTTTCAACTTTCAACATATATATCTCATGGATATTTGTCAACACAAAGCAATATAATAAGTGCAATATACAAGCATATAAAAATTGTTGCACCAAAGTTGACACTAGTGTTTGCTTCTGAGATAGAAAGAAGTAGGAAAACTGACTCAACATAAAAATAAAAGAAAGGCCCTTCGCAGAGGGAAGCAGGGATTAAATCATGTGCTAGAGCTTTTTAAGTTTTTGAAATCATATAGAGAGTAAAAATAAGTTTTGAGACATGTTTGTTAATTGTCAACGAATCAGAAAATGGAAAGTACAATATGACCCCTGCCAACCAGACTTTTAAGAGCGGCTCCCATGAAGGACGTTATTTCTACCAGCAAGGCAGATCATCCCTCTTCTCTTTTGTTTACACATGCAGATATTTCACTGTTTGTCATTGCTTGACTGATAAATCAGGGCAAAAATGTGAAGAGAATTAAGCGGTTAAAGTTGTAATTAATTGGGACTGGGCACCCCATTTGCCAGCTCTTTTTGCAAAATTAATGGATACGCGGATGTATATGCCGCTAGTCCGGTGGTAAAGTCTGTTTGACAGTTGACATAAAGACATCCACCCCGTCCTCATGAGCTTGGTAAACATTGACACAAAAAGGAGTAATAAAATTTTGAATAGTTTAAAGGTAGCACATGAAAAATTTACTTGGAATGGCAAGGAAATACCACATATAGGTAGTTATGGTGGACACAGATGGCATGGATTTTGGCTCAAGGTTTTGGATGCACGAGAAGCATTCCCTCTCAGTATAGAGTTTAGGCTAGCAAGGTTATTTGAAGCAAACACAGGATATCAACCGACACAGTAAGACTTATATGAAAACATATTGCAAGCATTATAAGACTCTACACTATCTTCCTTGTTAACCAAACCCTTTTACTAGAAAATATCTAGACCTTAGAGATACCAATCATGCAAACCAAATTTCAACGAGCTTTACGGTAGTTCTTCATTAATAGGTTTTAACTACATGATACAAAAGCTTAAACATGAACTACTTGATAACTCAAAACAATTGACAAGTATCAAATTATCCAATACAGTGATCTACAAGAATATGTAAGCTTTTTCCATTATACCATCTACCACATGCAACATTTTCTGTTCCAACCAAACACCAATCAATTTATTTCAACATAAACTCTCCAAACAATTATAAGTGAATCAAGAGAGTATTTTCTTTAAAAGAACTAACAGCTCTGAATAAGAGATGCATGCAAAACAGGAGCTAAAAGCATAGCAATAGCTAGATAAGAATACTCAACAAGTATAAGTGAAGAATAGGAGTCAGGGCCGGCTCTAAGGGTAGTTAGGAGGTGCGACCGCCCAGGGCCCAGCCAAAATTGGGGCCCACAACTGGAGTTATATACCACTTGCGTGCAGTTACGACCACACGCCACTGGTAGTAATTTGTGTAAACTGCCCAGATTATTACTACTGGCGTATGAAAATAAGCCCACGCCAGCAGCAATACATAGAAGCCAAAGTAAAAAAGTTAGCGGCCCATAAATTAGGGGCCCATTTATGTAGTTCGCACCAGGGCCCATAAAATGTTAGAGCCGGCCCTGATAGGAGTATTAATATGAAAAAGCGGAGCGTGTCTCTCTACCAATCAAGAATGGTAGGGTCCAATCAAGTTGACCATAAGAAAAATAAAATACTGAAAATAAAATCACACAGACGCTCCAAGTAAAGCACATATGATGTGAAAGAATTAAAATATAGTTTCACTAGAGATGACCTGATAAGTTGCTGATGAAGAAGGGGATGCCTTGGGCATCCCCAAGCTTAGACGCTTGAGTCTTCTTGAAATATGCTGGGGTGATCCATGGGATCATCCCCAAGCTTAAGCTCTTCACTCTTCTTGATCACATTATATCATCCTTCTCTCTTGACCCTTGAAAACTTCCGCCACACCAAACTCAAAGTAATTCTCATTAGAGGGTTAGTGCACAATCAAAAACTCACATGTTCTATAAGGACACAAACATGACCGTTACTTTTAACATTAGCTACTGCCACTGATGTTATGTGAAGCTCTTCACCCTAAAAAAGAATTCCACTCAACACTAGTAAAAGAGAGAATGCGAAAAATAAAAGACAGAATCTGTCTAAACAGAACAGTCCGCAAAGACGAATTTTTTCGAGGCACTTACGTTGCTCAGATCGAAAAACTTTAAACTAACGAAAGATGCGTACATATCTGAGGATCACGCACAAAAATTTCAGATTTAAATAATTTTTCTGTGATTTTACAGAATTAAAACGGTGAACAAGAAATCTGTTCCTGCGCAGAAATCCAAATCTAGCATCATCTTCCTATTAGAGGCAATACTTGGCACAACAATGCGATAAAATAAAGATACAAAGGAATTGTTACAGAAGTAAACAACTCCTTGACTCAAAAAAAAAGAAAAATTGCAGAAATAAAATAATGGGTTGTCTCCCATAAGCGCTTTTCTTTAACGCCTTTCAGCTAGGCGCAGAAAGTAAGAATCAAGTGTTTCCAAGTGATGAAGCATCAACAGAATAATTTGCTCTAACAATAGAATCAAAAGGTAACTTCATCTTCTTTCTAGGGAAGTGTTCCATACCTTTCTTGAGTGGGAATTGATATTTAATATTCCCCTCTCTCATATCAATAATAGCACCAACAGTTCTAAGAAAAGGTCTTCCCAAAACAATAGGACAAGAAGCATTGCATTCAATATCCAAAACAACAAAATCAACGGGGACAAGGTTATTGTTAACCATTATAAAAACATCATCAACTCTCCCCAAAGGTTTCTTTATAGTATTATCAGCAAGGTGAACATCCAAATAACAGTGTTCCAAAGGTGCTAAATCAAGCATATCATAGAGTTTCTTAGGCATAACAGAAATACTAGCACCAAGATCACATAAAGCATTGCAATCAAAATCATTCAACTTCATTTTAATGATGGGCTCCCAACCATCTTCTAACTTCCTAGGGATAGAAGCTTCATGTTTTAATTTCTCTTCCCTAACTTGCATGAGAGCATTAGTAATATGTTTAGTAAAAGCCATGTTTATAGCACTAGCATTAGGACTTCTAGCTAGCTTTTGCAAGAACTTAATTACTTCAGAAATATTGCAACCATCAAAATCAAAATCATTATTATCAAAAGTAATGGACCATTGTCTCCCACATCTCGAAAAATTTCAGCACTTTTATCAGGAACAGTTTCAGTGTTTTCAGGCAATTTTAAACGTTTTGCAACAGAAGTAGAGACATTGCCAACACCAATTACTTTACCATTGATAGTAGGAGGTTTGTTAACACTTGAGTTTAGCATTTTCAGTAGTAGTAATAGTATAAACTCTAGCAATACTATTCTTTTTAGCAATTTCATCCTCTCTTGCCCACCTAGCATGTAAATCAGCTAACATCCTCACATTATTATCAATTTTAACTTGTATAGCATTGAGAGTTTTGCTCTCTTTAACATCATGAGGCATAGTTTTAATTTTTAACAAATCAACATCAAGAGCAAGACTATCAACTTTAGAGGCAAGAACATCAATTTTCCCAAACTTTTCCTCAACAGATTTATTGAAAGCAGTTTGTGTACTAATAAAATCCTTAAGCATGACTTCAAGATCAGAGGGTACACTCTTATTATTGTTGTAGGAATTACCATAAGAATTAACATAACCATTGCCACTATTAAAAGGATAGGGCTTATAATTGTTATTACCAAAATTATTCCTATAAGCATTGTTGTTGAAGTTATTATTTTTAATGAAGTTCACATCAACATGCTCTTCTTGAGCAACCAAAGAAGCTAAAGGAACATTATTTGGATCAACATGCATCTTTCCATTTGTAAGCATAGACATAATAGTATCAATCTTATCACTCAAGGAAGGTTTCTTCAACAGAATTTACCTTCTTACCTTGTGGAGCTCTTTCGGTGTGCCATTCAGAATAATTTATCATCATATCATCAAGAAGTTTGTTGCAGCACCCAAAGTGATGGACATAAAGGTACCTCCAGAGGCCGAATCCAATAGGTTTCTTGAAGAAAAATTTAGTCCTGCATAAAAGGTTTGGATGATCATCCAAGCAGTCAGTCCATGGGTGGGACAATTCTTTACCAATGATTTCATTCTCTCCCAAGCTTGAGCAACATGCTCATTATCAAATTGTTTGAAATTCATAATGCTACTTCTCAAAGATATAATCTTAGCAGGAGGATAATATTTTCCTATGAAAGCATTTTGCATTTAGTCCATGAATCAATACTATTTCTAGTCAAAGATAGCAACCATTCTTTAGCACGTCCTCTCAAAGAGAAAGGAAAAAGTTTCAGTTTAATAATATCACCATCTACATCCTTATACTTTTGCATCTCACAAAGTTCAACAAAATTATTAAGGTGAGCAGCAGCATCATCAGTACTAACACCAGAGAATTGCTCTTTCATAACAAGATTTAAAAGTGCAGGTTTAATTTCATAGAATTCTGCGTTAGAAGCAGGTGGAGCAATAGGTGTACTAATGAAATCATTGTTGTTCGTGCTAGTGAAATCACACAACTTAGTGTTCTCAGGGGTACTCATTTTAGCAAAATTAAAACAAAACAGAAAGATAACAACTTGAAAATAAAAGTAACTAATTTTTTGTGTTTTTGATAAATAAAGCAAACAAGACTAAATAAAAATAAACTAAGCAAGACAATAACAAAGTAAAGAGATTGGAAGCGTGAAACTCCCTTGCAGAAATCCTCTTGCTCCCCGGCAACGGCGCCAGAAAAATGGCGTGTGGAAGGGAAGTAAGGAGATTTCTGAACCGAAGTGCTTCCTCCCCGGCAACGGCGCCAGAAAATATGCTTGATTGCGTGGATCACACGTTCGTTGGGAGACCCCAAGAGGAAGGTATGATGCAGTTAGCAGCAGTTTCCCTCAGTATGAAACCAAGGTTTAATCGAACCAGTAGGAGCAAGAAATCACTTCTGAAGGTTGTTGTGGCGCGCTGACGTGGAATCTGCACACAACACAATCAAACTACTTTGCCCCAACGAAACAGTGAGGTTGTCAATCTCACCGGCTTGCTGAAAACAAAGGATTAAACGTATGGTGTGGAAAACAGTAGTAAATTGCAGAGAATGAAAAGGAACAATGTTTGCAGTTGGTTGTATTATCAGTGTAAAAGAATGGACCGGGGTCCACAGTTCACTAGTGGTGTCTCTCCATAAAAGATAACTAACATGCTGGTGAACAAATTACAGCTGGGCAATTGACAAAATATTGAGCGCATGACAATGCATATATATGACATGATGATTACTATGATATTCATGTGGGCATTACGACAAAATACATAGACCGTTATCCAACATCTATGACTAATAATCCACCGCCAGGTTGTCATACCGAGTTCCCCGTTGGTATTAAGTTGCAAGCAACGGATAATTGCATTAAGTAATGTGCGTAAAGTAAACAAATGCATTAGACCTAACGGCGTACCCTTAAGCTAAGCATCGGTTATTTTATCCCTAGTGGCAACAGCACATCCACAATCTTAGAAGTTATTGTCACTCTCCCAGATTACCGGAGGCATGAACCCACTATCTAGCATAAATACTCACTCTTGGAGTTACAAGCATCTACTTGGCCAAAGCATCTACTAGTAACGGAAAGCATGCAAGATCATAAATAACATATAAGATAGATTGATAATCAACTTGACATAGTATTCAATATTCATCGGATCCCAGCAAACACAACATGTAGCATTACAATAAGATGATCTTGATCATGATAGGCAGCTCACAAGATCTAAACATGATAGCATAAAGTGGAGAGACAACCATCTAGCTACTATGGACCCGTAGTCCAAGGATGAACTACTCACGCATCACTCCGGAGGCAGGCATGGTGATGTAGAGCCCTCCGGTGATGATTCCCCTCTCGGCAGGGTGCCGGGAAGAGCTTCTGAACCCTCCCGAGCTAGGGTTGACGGCGGCGGCGTCTCTGGAACTTTTCGTGGATAATGGCTCGATTATTTGGGTTTTCCGTGAAGATGAATAAATAGGCGAAAGGGCGGCTGAGAGCCCGTGGGGCCCACACCACCCCACGGCGCGGTAGGGGGGGCCCGCGCCGCCCCATGGTGTGGCTGCTCGTGGCTCCCCTCCATCTCTCCTTGGACTCCGTGTACGTGTTGGAAAAATAGGAGGTTCTGTCCAAGTTTCGTCCAATTCCGAGAATATTTCCAGACTATCTTTTCTGGAATACAAAAACAGCAGAAAACAGGAACTGACACTGTGGCATCTTGTTAATAGGTTAGTCCCAGAAAATGCATAAAAATGCTATGAAGTGTATATAAAACATGGAACAGTTGGTATAATATCAACATGGAACATCAGAAATTATAGATACGTTTGAGACGTATCAGTGGTGTCTCTGCATAAAAGATAACAAACATGCTGGGTGAACAAATTACAGCTGGGCAATTGACAAAATATTGAGCGCATGACAATGCATATATATGACATGATGATTACTATGATATTCATGTGGGCATTACGACAAAATACATAGACTGTTATCCAACAGCGTCTATGACTAATAATTCACCTCCAGGTTGTCATACCGAGTTCCCCGTTGGTATTAAGTTGAAAACAACGGATAATCACATTAAGTAATGTGCGTAATGTAAACAAATGCATTAGTCCTAACGGCGCACCCTTAAGCTAAGCATCGGTTATTTTATCCCTAGTGGTAACAGCACATCCACAATCTTAGAAGTTATTGTCACTCTCCCAGATTACCGGAGGCATGAACCCACTATCTAGCTTAAATTCTAACTCTTGGAGTTACAAGCATCTACTTGGCAAAAGTATCTACTAGTAATGGAAAGCATGCAAGATCATAAATAACATATTAGATAGATTGATAATCAACTTGACATAGTATTCAATATTCATCGGATCCCAGCAAACACAACATGTAGCATTACAATAAGATGATCTTGATCATGATAGGCAGCTCACAAGATCTAAACATGATAGCATAAAGTGGAGAGACAACCATCTAGCTACTACTATGGACTCGTAGTCCAAGGATGAACTACTCACGCATCACTCCGGAGACATGCATGGTGATGTAGAGCCCTCCGGTGATGATTCCCCTCTCTGGCAGGGTGCCGGGAAGAGCTTCTGAACCCTCCCGAGCTAGGGTTGACAGCGGCGGCGTCTCTGAAACTTTTCGTGGATAATGGCTCGGGTCTCTAGTGTTTTCTCGTGAAGATGAATAAATAGGTGAAAGGGCAGCGGATGGAGATGCCCGTCTGCCCCACACCACACCACAGCGCGGTCAGAGGGGCCCACGCCGCCATATGGTGTGGCCGCCTCCTCGGTCTCCTCCGTCTCTCCTTTGGACTCCGTTACGTGTTGGAAAAATAGGAGGTCCTGTCCAAATTTCGTCCAATTCCGAGAATATTTCCAGAATAGCTTTTCTGAAATACAAAAAAAGCAGAAAACTGGAACTGGCACTGTGGCATCTTGTTAATAGGTTAGTCCCAGAAAATGCATAAAAATGCTATGAAGTGTATGTAAAACATGTAACAATTGGTATAATATTAACATGGAACATCAGAAATTATAGATACGTTTGAGACGTATCAAGCGGCAAAGGTAAAAAAGAGGCAAACAACTGGGTGACCGAGGGATCTAAACATTTAAGTGAGATTTTACTGCTAGATTAGGCTTATAATAAACCCTCGATACTTTGTTTTACGTTATCTAAAACCTTTATTAATGTGATAAGACAAAATTTATTTCAATTTTGAAAAAATATACCCACTCACGTACTACTTCCTTCGTCCAGAAATGATGTCTTAGATTTGTCTAAATTCGGATGTATGTAGACATATTTTAGTGTACACATATGTCTAAATTTGGACAATTGAAAAACATCTATTTGCGGACGGAGTATTATAGTAGCGTGACACCAAACTGGCCACTCCAAACATACCACGTGTTGAACCGTTTTTGTTGTTCTACTCCCTCCGTACCAATTCAAATGGCACAATGCGAAAATCATGAAGTAACTAAAAAATCCCACCTCTTATTGGCATTAGCATTTAATTTTCTCACAATTAGTGGTTCGTTTCTCCACAAATACATGCAAGATTTCACACTAGTAGGGAGAAGGTCTTCCGTGGCGCACCACTTTTGGGCTTCTGTGGCGCATGGGCGGTGCGCCACGGATAGCTCGCCACTAAATTATAATTCTGTGGTGCACGGGCCAATGCGCCACAGAAAGACTCAGATTCTGTGGCTCACTCATTCGCGTGTGCCACCGAATTATAAATCCGTGGCGCATCAGCAAGCCATATGCCACAGAATTGTATGCGCCATAGAATAAAATCAACATGCGTCACAAAATACTTTACAGGTATTCTCGTTTTGTTGCTACCCGCTGTACAAATACAGTTATACTACAGGAAATATAGGTATATATAAAGGATTTATACAGACATAATAGAAACAATAATATATTTGACACGGTATATGAAAACAGACACATTACTATGTCATCACATTACTTAGAGCTCGAGATACATACATATAGTGAAAAGTGCCGAATTTTTACACAAGTCTTGATACAAAAGTTCATCATTTCACACGTTACAAATGAAATGGTCACCGCCTAAACTAGGATCAAATAGAGTACAGCGGTGATGATGGTGAGCAAGAGCGGGAGCACGATCATGGAGTCTTCTTCTTGAGCGGCGCCGGTAACGGTTTATAGCAGTCTTTCGTCGTCCATGTCCTGGTGTCATTCTGCATCTCTAGGCGTTCTTCGATGTCCCTCTGGCACAACACTGGAGATGGATTGGGATATATATTGGTTAATAATATAAATAGAGTATGATTTATTTATCTAAGTGGATAAGTCTATAATAAAGAAAATAAAGAAGCACTTCTTGCGAGTGAGGCAAGTCTTTCTTTTATAATACATCCTACGTATGGCGCGGTGGAAGGACCCCCCTCTTGTGTTGACATCTTCGATGATGATTTGCGATAACTGCATCTGGATGCGATGGAAGTCTTCTCTAAGCTCAGAATCGGTGATTTCCCCCGCAGATTTGGTCCATTCTCAGAGACTAGATGGCATCCTTATTTTCTCTGCATCCCGACAAACCCTTTAATGTGATGGAGGACGTAAAAGGCCTCCTTCATGCTGCCAGGCTTCTGCTTGATGCAATGGAACTCGGTCCCATGCCTGAACCGGTGTTTGTTGTCATTCGTGAGACATTCCCCCTTCTTTTCTTTTTCGAAGTGGCCTCCCTTTTGGGCGTAGCCCTCGAGAGCCTCATCGAGAACACCCTTTATTCTGGTGTGTTCTTTCTTCCTGCTCAAACTCCACGAGTCGAAATAAGTGGCAATGGACCACCTCGGTCTTACACTAGTAGGGAAGTGCCTTTCTGTGGCGCACCAAAAACTGTTTCTGTGGCGCATGGTGGGTGCGCCACAGAATCCTCGCCACAAAAATATTATTTCTGTGGCGCACGGAACCATGCGCCACAGAAAGTATACAATTATGTGGCACACCTCCAGAGTGCGCCACTAAATTATTGTCCATGCGCCACAGAAAGAATTTCGATTATTTACTGTATTTGAAAATAATGTATCTGTGACGCACTTTGTTCGTGTGCCACAGAATATGGAGCGCTACAGAATTATTTACCGTGCGCCACTAAATTATTTGCCGTATATATTATCAATAATTTGTTGTATTATCGATTATTTGCTGTATTTGACAATAATATAGGTATATTACAGAATTTTTACAGAAAATAATAGAAACAGTAATATATTTTGACACAGTATTAAAACAGACAGATAAATATGTACATCACCACTTAGAGCCCGAGATACATACATATATAGTACAAGCATATGCATTTAATATTGGCATATGCATTGAGATAAGTCGTAGTGCAAGCATATGCATTTAACATTGGCATATGCATGAAAATAAAACATTAGTCTTAACCAAGTACAGTGGAAACATCAGTCTACATAGATAAGTGGACAAGTCAATGTGGCACCCCGATCCAAGTGATCGAGCCACCCCATATACCAGTCCCAGGAACACAGGATATATGACAACTTGGTAAACAAAGACAAAACCAGATATATTCATAAGGCTTCGAGTTCGAACAGGTACAAGGTTACAACACGGGTGAGACTCCAGCTCTTGCGCAACAGGCGCACACAACAGTATGTACACTATTTTTCTAACATCGAGTCTCTAGCGGAAGTCGTAGCGGAAGCGTAGATAGTAGCGTGGCGATAGCGGCCTTATTACACAGGGTCCTGCCTGGAATACGGGTTCCTAGTTCTTTTACAGCGGGTACTCAGCGACGGGTGCAGCAGGGTCTGGCCACATGAAAAGCCAGGTGAGTACATGGAATGTACTCGCAAGACATCAACCCAAAAACAAGCAAGGTCTATTATATGGCATGGCATGGTTCATAAAGTAACATGGCATGAGGTCGGTTGCGAGGATGAGTCCAAGCTTAACGGTTGGACATAACTTACCTACTTACCTTAGTAGGGGTGTTTTCTCGTTATCAAGTGAGATCACGTTTCTCACTTGACAACTCATAATCACAACTAGGCATTCAAGCCTCTAGCCACTCTAGCTTAATTCTCAATTATCCGAGTCCTTAGCCAACTCTGGCTTGACTCCCAAACTCTCCTGTGTTCGCTGATCTCAACTTAATTATTTCTCCAAGTTTGACTGGACTGACTCATAGTGTGACTTGACCCAAACATCGTCCCATAACCCAGGGACAAGGCTAGACATCCAGATTTACACTCTCGAGAGGTTGCAACTTTTATCCACACGCTGAAGTCTAGGCTTGTACCGCCAGTACCGAAGTACTAGAACCAACCGTGGCGGCAGCACAAACCCATACTTCCACAGACGTTTACTCTACCAAGACACTCCCTGTATAGCCACCGACATAACTCTATGCCTTATGCAGAAGTGAATCCGGCACGTCCCCAACCCATGAGCGACGCCTAGCTCCGGAACCTTCGCAAGCCTAGCCCCGACCAACTATGGTAACCGACTAGACTTGCCAAAGAGGTGGCATCAAAAGAGGCTGATAAAATACCCGGCCATGGTCCGCCCACACGGACGACGCATGGTTGTGCTGGTGGTGTTTGATGAGTGGCACTACGTGACTCAATCTAGTCGAGGGAGGTGATTATCTTCTTAGTCATTTTGTTTGATTACAGACATCAACATTAACAAAGTAACACAAGGTAACCACATAATAATAGCACAGAATAAATGTATTACTTGCATGCATAGATAACATCATAACAATAATAATAATAATACCCGGGTGACTGTGGCGGGAGACCCGGCCGGTGTCACTCGGGGGTTAGTGTTCACAGAATAATAGCATAACGTTTCAAACGGATGACGGTGGCGGGAGACCCTGCCGGTGTCACCGTAAAAGAATGAACCGAAAAGCACTCAAAAAAATGAGAGAGCATCCATTCCACTCGAGGGTTACCCCGACGTGGTGTCAGCAATCTCGGCAATAAGAACCAAATGGAAAGTCAGCTCCCAAGCGTCGCAGTCTGGGTGGTCTACGCCAACCATATTTGACGGAGGGACAAGGCAAATAACTCTTTTGGCAAATGCCCCCAACTCCAAGGATCATAAAACGACATTCGTCCGCTCCTCACCTCGGCGAAGAAGAAAGAAGCAAACAAAGCCCCGCAAGCGCGAGACGCACAGTTGTAATAATTCCCCCCATTCCTTTGACTGAGGCGGGAGACCCGGCCATTGTCTCGGGAATGTGAGTGTTGCACAGATAAGCAATACAAGGGAGTGCAATAATTTAAAATGCAATATGACATGTGAGGTGCAACAAATATTAATTCAGCAGTCAAATAATTCCTAAGTTCGACCAAGTTTGAAATTGGGTTGGTGGCTTGCCTTCGGGTTCAGAGGTAACTCCTAATCCGTCGGAGAGGTTCGAATCTAAAAGAACAAGACACAAATGCATCAAAAACTACCCTAGGGTATTTAAATAAATGCCAGAAAAATGAATTCCAAATAATTCTTTTCTGGTTCCATTTGAAAGAGAAAATTCAAACTAAGCCAACAAAATTGGTTTCATATTTTTCTGACCATTTTCCAGGGAGAAATGACCTTTCAAAGTTTGGTTTAATTTCTGCCAATTTCCATTAGAAAAATAAAACAGAAAATCCAAACAGAAAAACGATTCGGAAATGTTTAAAACCTGACAGTGGGTCCCACTGTCAGTGACTCATAAATCCCGAACCGTTTTCTTCTCACGCGCGGAAAATAAAAGAAATCTGACGATGCTCCGGCGAACTCACCGGCGAGCTTTTCCGGCGGCTAGGGCGAGGCAGAGGGGTGGGCGAGGATGCAGGGAGGTTCAGGGAGAGGTTGCGCAGCTCGTCGGTGCACTCGAGCTTGATGGGGAGCTCGGGCGGCACCAGTGCGTCTTCTCCGCGGCAGCTGCTTGCGGTCGATGATGGACATGGCGTCTCCGGCCACCATTCACCCTGGCGAGCACGGCATCGTCATCGCCGTGATATAGGGAGGCTACTGGTAGGGTTAATCGACCGGGGAGGGCTAGGGTGAGCGAATGGTGCGGTGGGCAGTGCGGCTCAGGAGGGCTCGATCCCGGCGAGGGCTAGCTCCTCTGGGCTCGAGGCTGGGGTGGAGGGCGACTGAGGGGGTGGGAGAGGTGGTGCGGTGCTCAGCGGTGGCCGGGGTGGCTTCTTATAGTGTCCCCGCACGGTGGCCTTCATCAATGCCGCGGCGAGGTGTCAGCTTCGCATGGAGGCGACGGAGGACGCACGAGGATAATCTCCGGCGACGGACCGGTCCGTGCGGCGGAGATGGCGCTGACAGGAGGGTCCCGGCGGCACAGGGTTTGGACGGTGCGTCGGTAGCGCCTGGCGCGTCCGCGCGGCCGCTGTCCGGCGTTCTTCCAGGACGCGTGGCTGTGGTGAGGTGAGGGGAGTGAAGGCGTGCATGCTGGGCACGGTTAGGAGGGTAGGGGAGCAGAACGGCGACGACCAGGAACGGGCGGCGCCGCCTGGCACGTCTCTGCCGGCGGTGATCGCCGTTCTGGGCATGCCAGAAACTGCAAGTGGACGTTTCTCTCAGCTCAGAGCTCCAATTGAGGTGAGGTTTTCACCACTGTGCGCCAAATGTAAAACCCAACAACTTTCCTGACTATGTTTTTTGCAAATTCAAAAGTTGGTCTATAGGATATTTTGAAAAAAAGTTCTGGCCAAAAGGTGAAATGTTGTTTTGATGAAGTAAACCAAATGTAAATGGGTTCATAAAATTCCCTGAGGTGTGTGTGTCCATTGTGGTTGTGTCTAGGGCCTTGGCTCACAAGAAATAAAATGTTTGCTTTGCATTTGGAAAAATAAGAAGGAACAGGCAGAAACTAAAGTGGGGAGTTACTCCAAAATTTTGTAAACAAGGTATCAAATGTTTTTGCATATTTGGGCTATATAATGCCCAGGGTCATCCCCTAATTTTTGCAGAATTTTAGGAAAGACATTTAGGGTACTCCCTTTGTAAAGTCACAATAAAGGAATTTTGGTAATTAAAATAAAGGAAAATATAGAAATAACATTTTGGGTGAAATGAGCCAGCAACATGTTCACCAAGTGGGAGGGAATCCAAAACACAAGATCCCAAACTTGGACAAGATTTGGTAAAAGTTTGAGAATTTAAAATAGCAGCGAACACAAAAGGAATATTAATTCCCAAAAATCCAATAATAGATTTTCAAAGAATTTTTTTGAAAAGGCCAAAATTCAGGGTGTTACAGACCTTCCCCCCTTAAGATGAATCTCGTCCTCGAGATTCCTGTTGCTCGTTGAATAGATACGGATATTCTGTCTTTAGCAAATCTTCGCGTTCCCAGGTTGCTTCTTCCTCTGTGTGCTTGTCCCACTGAACCTTGTAGAACTTGGTGACCTTGCTGCGAGTGCGGCGTTCTGACTCATCCAAGATTCTGACGGGGTGTTCCTCGTAAGTCAGTTCGTGCTCAACTCTAGTTCCTTAAAGTCAGCCTGCTTGGTTGGGGGTGAGATGCACTTCCTTAGCTGGGATACGTGGAAGACGTCGTGTACTCCAGCCAATTCCTCTGGCAGTTCCAGCTGGTAGGCTACTGATCCTTTCTTTGCCAAAATCTTGAAAGGTCCAATGAATCTTGGGGCAAGCTTTCCTTTCATGTGGAATCTTTTCAGGCCCTTGAGGGTGTTACTCGAAGATAGACATAGTCGTTTTCTTCGAAGTGAATCTGACGGTGTCGCCGGTCGTAATAACTTTTCTGGCGGGATTGCGCTGCCTTGAGCCGGTCCCGAATCAGACGTACTTGCTTTTCTGCCTTCATCAAATCATCGGGCTTAAAGATCTTGCGGTCTCCAACTCAGACCAGTTTAGGGGTTCGGCATTTTCTCCCATACAGGGCTTCAAAGGGTGACATCTTCAGGCTGCCTTGGTAGCTGTTGTTGTATGAGAACTCTGCATACGGTAGGCTATCTCCCATCCTGCTCCATAGGCGAGCACACACGAGCGGAGCATATCCTCTAATTTGATTGACCGCTCGGTTTGACCGTCTGTCTGAGGTGATAGGCGTGCTGAAGGATAACTTTGTTCCCATGGCATGATGTAGGCTCGTCCAAAATTTGGAGGTAAATTGGGTACCTCTATCCGACACAATGGTCTTCGGGACTCCGTGGAGTTTGACAATCTTGTTCACATAGAGTTGTGCCAGTTGGTCCGAGCGGTATGTAGTCTTGACGGGGATAAAGTGAGATACCTTCGTCAAACGGTCGACAATGACCCAGATAGAATCATTCCCTCGGCTGGATTTGGGAAGTCCGACAATGAAATCCATGCTTATGTTGTCCCATTTCCACTCGGGTACCTTAAGGGGTTGGAGATATCCGGCGGGTTTCTGATGCTCGGCCTTCACTAGGTTGCATACATTGCAGCTTGCGACGTAGTAGGCGATATCCTTCTTCATACCGGACCACCAGAATGTTTGCTTCAAGTCTTGGTACATCTTGGTGCTCCCGGGTGAATGGAATAGGCAGACTCGTGGGCTTCCCTGAGGATCTGCTGTATTAGTGGGTCTTGTAGGGTACACAAAGGCGGGTACCGAAGCGGAGTACTCCTTGGCTGTCCATGGAAAATTCCTTGGCCTGACCCAGCGGTATCTTGGCCTTGATCTTGCCTAGGCCGGGGTCGTTGGCCTGCTCGGTCTTTATTTCTTCCTCCAGGTCTGGCTTTACCTCCAAGGTGCTTAAATAGGCCTTGTTTCCCACGCACAAGTTTAGCTTCGCGAACTCTTTCCCAGACTTGGCCGCATTTTAGGGGGCTTCCTGCTTAGAGCATCGCTACCACGTTGGCCTTCCGGGATGATAATGGATCCCAAGGTCGTAGTCCTTGATCACTTCTAGCCATCTTCTTTGCCTTAGATTGAGGTCAGGCTGGGTGAAGATATACTTCAAGCTTTTGTGGTCCGTGTAAATCTCGCATCTTCGACCAATAAGGTGATGTCGCCAAGTCTTCAGGCGAGTATGACGGCGGCTAACTCCAAGTCGTGGGTGGGATAGTTGAGCTCATGGGTCTTGAGTTGCCTTGACACATATGCGATGACTTTCCTTCTTGCATGAGTACGGCCCTAGCCCATTTCTGCAGGCATCACAGTATACTGTAAAATCCTTGGCATCATCGGCAATACCAGAATTGGGGCGTGGTTAACCGGGTCTTCAACTCGTTGAAACTTCTCACACTCATCTGTCCAGGCATACTTGCGATTCTTCTTCAACAATTCCGTCATGGGCTTGGCTATCTTGGAAAAGTTTTCAATAAATCTTCGGTAGTAACCAGCCAATCCTAGAAGCTCCTGATTTCTGACACATTGGTGGGAGTCTTCCAGTTTAACACATCGGAGATTTGTTGGGGTTTACAGCCACACCGGCTCCAGATAATACATGTCCTAGGAATTCCACTTCCTTTAACCAGAACTGGCATTTGCTGTACTTGGCATAAAGTTGTTGCTCACGCATTCTTCCAAGAACCATTCTGAGGTGTTCGGCGTGCTCCTCCTCATTTTTGGAGTAGATGAGGATGTCGTCGATAAACACCACAACAAACTTGTCGAGATACTCCATGAATACCTTGTTCATCATGCCCATGAAGTAGGCTGGAGCATTGGTTAGACCGAAGGACATAACTGTGCACTCATACAGTCCATATCTGTGGTAAAGGCGGTCTTGGGAATATCGCTTTCCGAATCTTCAGCTGATAGTAACCCGTGCGGAGATCAATCTTGGAGAATACTCGGGCACCACGGAGTTGGTCGAATAAATCATTGATTCTCGGGAGTGGGTACTTGTTCTTGATGGTGACATCATTGAGAGCGCGATAGTCGATGCATAATCGGAGGGTACCATCGC
Source organism: Poa pratensis (assembly GCA_947311845.1). Classification (NCBI taxonomy): domain Eukaryota; kingdom Viridiplantae; phylum Streptophyta; class Magnoliopsida; order Poales; family Poaceae; genus Poa; species Poa pratensis. The sequence continues at coordinate 132,101,837 of CAMZMU010000041.1, read as the reverse complement.
TCTTCTTGCAAACAAAACCGGTGATCCCCAAGGTGAAATGCTCGGGCGGATGAATTTTTCTGAATTAGTTCATCAAGCTGTTTCTTCAGTTCCACTAGCTCGGGACTTGTCATACGGTAGTGTTTCTTGAATATTGGGTTTGTTCCCGGTACAACTTCAATTGCAAATTCAATATCACGGTCAGGGGGCATTCCGGGTAATTCATCTGGAAAAACATCCGGGTATTCACTGACCACATACACTTCCCCTATCTCCGGGGCTTGAGCAAGAAACATCTTTGCATTTATCTGGTGAGGCTTATTTGGCACATAAGTGGTACGTATGCCTTCCGGGTTGGTGAGAGTAACTGCTGGTTGCACAGTCGATCTGAGCTGCATGCTGAACTAACCAATCCATACCCAGGATGGCGTCGAGACCGGGCACATTGAGAGTGCTAGCTGAGCGGGAAATTTCACTTGATTGATGCTGATTGTCAGATCTTGACACATGGTGTTTGTTTTCATCTCAGAGGCGGGGTTTGTATCACCAAAAGATGGCCCAAAGGGGAAACGAAAACGGTGTTTGGCAACAAAATCCTTCGAGATGAAAGAGTGGGAAGCTCCAGAATCGAATAAAATCAGCGCGGGTTTAGTGTTGATAGTACACGTACCAAGCACTACGTCTGAAGCTTCATACGCTTCCTCTGCTGACATGTGGTGAACGGGCAACTTGAGGTGGCTTGATCGCACCCGCGGGTGGTTGTTGCTGGAGTTGTTGTTGTTGCCGTTGTGGAGGGGGCAATCCTTGATGTAGTGTCCTGTCTTGCCGCACTTGAAACAGGAGTTCTCCCTCTTACAATCATCCACGAGGGGCGCTTGTGATAGAATCCTTCCCGGGGATATCCTTCCTTCTGGGCTGGTTCCAAGAGTTCTGAGGAGCTGAGTATGGTTGTTGGGCTGCCATGTGCGTGGCTTTGAAGATCCTCCTTCATGCTGGTTCTTACGGGCTCGAACTTCCTCTTGTGGGAGTCATAGATTGAGCGGTGCTCCTTTTCTGAGATTAGTGCCGTGTTGATCATGGACTGGAAATCTGGAAACTGCAGAACACTGAGCTGAGTTTTTATGTCTGATGCATCCCATGAAGGAACCTGTCTTTCTTCTTTTCCTCTGTGTTGATGTCCTCAGGTGCATAGCGAGCAAGGTTGTTGAACTTGGTCAGATATTCGCTGATGGACTTGCTGCCTTGAGTAAGTGCCAGAAATTCCTGCTGTTTCATCTTTATGAGGCTTGAGGGAATAGGCCCTGCGGAATGCTTCCTGAAATTCTGCCCAAGTGACAGGGGGTCCATCGCCTCTGGCGTCCTTTTGGTTGTCCCACCAAATGCTGGCGGGGCCCTCAAGGTAGTGGGTGGCGAAGGGCACTTGGTCCTGCTCGTCCACGCGAGCGAGTTCCAGTTTCTTTCCCATAGCACGGAGCCAATCATCAGCCTCAAGTGGGTCATCAGCATATGCGAACTTGGGCGGTTGTGTGCGCTGGAAGTCTTGCAGCTTTGAGCGGCCTGGGGGTGGAACATTACGGGCTTGCATGTACGTGCCAAACTCTCTCATGATCTGTGTCAGATGCTGGTTGTGGCGTTCATCCATCATCATCATAAACTGACTTGGGCTTGGTTCCTGATTTGGTGGAGGAGGAGGTGGTTGCGGAGGCTCGGGATCCTCGCCAGCTTGTCGTGCGGAACGACGAACCGGGGTTCCTTGGCTGCCACTCGCACCATTATTGGGCCTCATCCTGAACTGTGCATGTAATGGCGCGTATCATGAGCATCCATATGGGGAGGTGTAACATCCAAGGAAAACCAAATGGAAACACAGTTTGCAAAAGAACACAAGCATGATGTTATACAATGGATGATGGGGTTACAAGATTCAAGCACTCGCTATTTTACAAAGATGCAAGGTAAAGATACAAGCTACTCGTACATGATACAAGGTACAAGCACAGGTACAAGCTGCAGAGTGCAACTCTCCACTACGTTATTCAAGCGCGTGATACATCGGAAAGTATGTACACTAAGCGATGTCGTCTCCGAGCGTCTAGAACTCCATCTCGAGGGGTGTCGCTGGCGTGGCGGTGTCGAGGGGCTCCTCCGCGGGACTGTAGTCGGGTGAAGCGGTCGTCACGGGAGTCTCCGGAGTAGCGGGTGCCTCGCCTGGACGCGACGACGCTGAGACCGAACAGGGGTGAAGCGCGAGTAGTAGTGAGCAGCGCTGCTACGAGTGCGGGAAGGTGGCGTCGGAGCGGTAGACGAGGAGTAGCGGGCAATCCCCCTCCTGATCTGCTCGAGGGAACTGAGCCTAAAGGTGGGGAGACGAGGTGGGCGACTAGAACGCCGGACCAGAAGCTCGCGTCATCTCGGCCAAGGCCACGTTGGCGCGAAGGGAGGCAAACTGGAGAAGGGTGGTGTGGAGGTACTGGTGGAGATAGGTGGTGTACTGAATAAGGGCGGAGAGGGTGAGCTAGGGTCACCTGGGTTGGGGAAAAGGGTGTCCCCGTTGTCTAAAGCCAACCTCGGGAAGTAGGCGTAACGGGTGCACTGCTTCATGACGGGGTCGACGGTGCGAAGGAACAGGATGGCATCTCCTGCAGCCTCCTGTATGGCTCGAGACGCCTGTGTACAGACACCGGAAGTGAGGCCGTGCTCGATCCCTGCGGACAAGGGCTGCGGACGAAGGCGGACGGTGGCGGTGAACTCCGCGGTGGCCCTGTCGAGACGGTTGTGGTACACGTGGTAAGTCGGGGGAGGTGCGCCGGGTAGAGGTGGCCCAGATCTCCCTCAGAAACTGCGGAAAGCCGGGACGTACACGGCGGTAGTCTCGGCGAGCAACTCTGCCATCTGTGACAGAGACAAAAATCAAAGTGAGCGTTAAGTTCAAAGCACAAACAGACAGAGAAACATTGGAAAAAGTTGGCAACACAACGAGTTCTATTTACGTCGTCCAAGAACTAGGGTATCCTACAGGCAGTTAGGCTCTGATACCAAGCTCTGTGGCACCCCGATCCAGATGATCGAGCACCCCATATACCAGTCCCAGAAACACTGGATATATGACAACTTGGTAAACAAAGACAAAACCAATATATTCATAAGGCTTCGAGTTCGAACATACAAGGTTACAACACGGGTGAGGCTCCAGCTCTTGCGCAACAGGCGCACACAACAGTATGTACATTATTTTTCTAACATCGAGCCTCTAGCGGAAGTCGTAGCGGAAGCGAAGATAGTAGCGTGGCGATAGCGGCCTTATTCCACAGGGTCCTGCCTGGGACACGGGTTCCTAGTTCTCATAGAGCGGGTACTCGCGACTGGTTCAGCAGGGTCTGGCCACATGAAAAGCCAGGTAAGTACTTGAAGTACTCGCAAGACATCAGCCCAAAAACAAGCAAGGTCTATCTATATGGCATGGCATGGTTCAGAAAGTAACATGGCATGAGGTCGGTTGCGAGGATGAGTCCAAGCTTAACGGTTGGACATAACTTACCTACTTACCTTAGTAGGGGTGTTTTCTCGTATCAAGTGAGATCACGTTTCTCACTTGACAACTCATAATCACAACTAGGCATTCAAGCCTCTAGCCAACTCTGGCTTAATTCACAACTATCCGAGTCCTTAGCCAACTCTGGCTTGACTCCCAAAATCTCCTGTGTTCGTTGGTCTCAACTTAATTATTTCTCCAAGTTCGACTGGACTGACTCATAGTGTGACTTGACCCAAACATCGTCCCATAACCCAGGGACAAGGCTAGAATCTAGATTTACACTCTCGAGAGGTTGCAACATTTATCCACACGCTGAAGTCTAGGCTTGTACCGCCGGTACCGAAGTACTAGAACCAACATGGCGGCAGCACAAACCCACACTTCCACAACGTTTATCCTACCCGGACACTCCCTGTATAGCCACCGACATAACTCTACGCCTTATGAGAAGTGAATCCGGCACGTCCCCAACATGAGCGACGCCTAGCTCCGGAACCTTCACAAGACTAGCCCCGACCACAAAGGTAACCGACTAGACTTGCCAAAAGGTGGCATCAAAGGAGGCTGATAAAATACTCAGATGGTCCGCCCATGGACGACGCATGGTTGTGCTGGGTGTTTGGTGAGTGGCACTAAGTGACTCAATCTAGTCGAGGGAGGTGATTATCTTCTTAGTCATTTTGTTTGATTACAGACATCAACATTAACAAAGTAACACAAGGTAACCTCATAACAATAGCACAGAATATATCACTTGCATGCATAGATAACAACATAACAATAATAATAATACCCGGGTGACTGTGGCGGGAGACCCGGCCGGTGTCACTCGGGGGTTAGTGTTCACAGAATAATAGCATAATTTCAAACGGATGACGGTGGCGGGAGACCCGGCCGGTGTCACCGTAAAAGAATGAACCGAAAAGCACTCATAAAAATGAGAGAGCATCCATTCCACTCGAGGGTTACCCCGACGTGGTGTCAGCAATCTCGGCAATAAGAACCAAATGGAAAGTCAGCTCCCAAGCGTCGCAGTCCGGTGGTCTATGCCAACCATATTTGACGGAGGGACAAGGCAAATAACTCTTTTGGCGAATGCCCCCAACTCCGAGGATCATAAGACGACATTCGTCCGCTCCTCACCTCGGCGAAGAAGAAAGAAGCAAACAAAGCCCCGCAAGCGCGAGACGCACAGTTGTAATAATTCCCCCATTCCTTTGACTGAGGCGGAGACCCGGCCATTGTCTCGGGAATGTGAGTGTTGCACAGATAAGCAATACAAGGAGTGCAATAATTTAAAATGCAATATGACATGTGAGGTGCAACAGATATTAATTCAGCAGTCAAAAATTCCTAAGTTCGACCAAGTTTGAAATTGGGTTGGTGGCTTGCCTTCGGGTTCAGAGGTAACTCCTAATCCGTCGGAGAGGTTCGAATCTAAAAGAACAAGACACAAATGCATCAAAAACTCCCTAGGGTATTTAAATAAATGCCAAAAAAATAAATTCCAAATAATTCTTTTCTGGTTCCATTTGAAAGAGAAAATTCAAACTAAGCCAACAAAATTGGTTTCATATTTTTCTGACCATTTTCCAGGGAGAAATGACCTTTCAAAGTTTGGTTTAATTTCTGCCAATTTCCATTAGAAAAATAAAACAGAAAATCCAAACAGAAAAACGATTCGGAAATGTTTAAAAACCTGACAGTGGGTCCCACTGTCAGTGACTCATAAATCCCGAACCGTTTTCTTCTCACGCGCGGAAAATAAAAGAAATCCGGCGATGCTCCGGCGAACTCACCGCGAGCTTTTCCGGCGGCTAGGGCGAGGCAGAGGGGTGGCGAGGATGCAGGGAGGTTCAGGGAGAGGTTGCGCAGCTCGTCGCGCACTCGAGCTTGATGGGGAGCTCGGGCGGCACCAGTGCGTCTTCTCCGGCGGCAGCTGCTTGCGGTCGATGATGGACACGACGTCTCCGGCCACCATTCACCCTGGCGAGCACGGCATCGTCATCGCCGTGATCTAGGGAGGCTACTGGTAGGGTTAATCGACGGGGGATGGCTAGGGTGAGCGAATGGTGCGGTGGGCAGTGCGGCTCGGGAGGGCTCGATCCCGGCGAGGGCTAGCTCCTCTGGGCTCGAGGCTGGGGTGGAGGCGACTGAGGGGGTGGGAGAGGTGGTGCGGTGCTCAGCGGTGGCCGGGGTGGCTTCTTATAGTGTCCCCGCACGGTGGCCTTCATCAATGCCGCGGCGAGGTGTCAGCTTCGCGTGGAGGCGACGGTGGCGGTGCGTCATGAAACCAGTGGAACAGGAGGACGCACGAGGATAATCTCTGGCGATGGACCGGTCCGTGTGCGGAGATGGCGCTGACAGGAGGGTCCCGGCGGCACAGGGTTTGGACGGTGCGTCGGCTAGCGCCTGGCGCGTCTGCGCGGCCGCCGTCCGGCATTCTTCCGGCGACGCGTGGCTGTGGTGAGGTGAGGGGAGTGAAGGCGTGCATGCTGGGCACGGTTAGGAGGGTAGGGAGCAGAACGGCGACGACCAGGAACGGCGGCGCCGCCTGGCACGTCTCTGCCGGCGGTGATCGCCGTTCTGGGCATGCCAGAAACTGCAAGTGGATGTTTCTCTCAGCTCAGAGCTCCAATTGAGGTGAGGTTTTCACCACTGTGCGCCAAATGTAAAACCCAACAACTTTCCTGACTATGTTTTTTGCAAATTCAAAAGTTGGTCTATAGGATATTTTGAAAAAACAGTTCTGGCCAAAAGGTGAAATGTTGTTTTGATGAAGTAAACCAAATGTAAATGGGTTCATAAAATTCCCTGAGGTGTGTGTGTCCATTGTGGTTGTGTCTAGGGCCTTGGCTCACAAGAAATAAAATGTTTGCCTTGCATTTGGAAAAATAAGAAGGGAACAGGCAGAAACTAAAGTGGGGAGTTACTCCAAAATTTTGTAAACAAGGTATCAAATGTTTTTGCGTATTTGGGCTATATAATGCCCAGGGGTCATCCCCTAATTTTTTGCATAATTTTAGGAAAGACATTTAGGGTACTCCCTTTGTAAAGTCACAATAAAGGAATTTTGGTAATTAAAATAAAGGAAAATATAGAAATAACATTTTGGGTGAAATGAGCCAGCAACATGTTCACCAAGTGGGAGGGAATCCAAAACACAAGATCCCAAACTTGGACAAGATTTGGTAAAAGTTTGAGAATTTAAAAATAGCAGCGAACACAAAAGGAATATTAATTCCCAAAAATCCAATAATAGGTTTTCAATTTTTTTTTTGAAAAGGCCAAAATTCAGGGTGTTACAGACAACATAAAACATAGTACGGAAAGAAGTGGACAAGTCGCTCTATGGTCGTCGTCCCTAGGCCTATCCAGCTGAGCCCAGTACATCGGATCTGCGGGGTCATCAGTGTCCTCGCTCCCCCACGGCTGACCCTAAAGAGTGCGGAACGGAGGTATGCCGTCCCGCCTATTCACCTCGACCCAGTGCCTAGGGTCGTTGTGGTGATAAGCATCGGGGTTCGGCGGCCCGAACATCCGCAATAGCTCCTGCTCCGACTCCTGCCACTCCTGGTGCCGCTGCTGCTGCCGCTCCTCCGACGCCTACTGCCGCTTCTGCCGCTGCCGCTTAGAGTCGGAATCCCAGTCCTTCTCCCATTCCTCCTCCTGCTGCTCCTCCTCCTGTTGCTCCTCCTCCTCCGCCCAGATCCCAAGAGAAGTGATGTCGTCGTCAGTAGGACCGGCGCCGGGGAAGGACCGGTGCCGTACGAAGGACCAGCACCGTCAAAAGGACTAGCGCCGAACTGCTGGTAGGACATCAAGTTTGGCTCGTTCTGCAGGAGATGCCTCACATACGGGTCGTCCTGGGGCGTGCGTTGCGAAGTGTGATCTGCGCTTCAGCCAACCTGTGCTCCATCTCCTTGGCCATTTCCACCTGTCTGATCCCATCCGGTATGAACTCATTCACACGGTGGCGATCCGCTGGGTAGTTCAGATCCTTATCTTTCTTCTTATCACCGTACTCGTGTACGGTGAAATAATCATAGGCGCGCCGCCTCCTCCGCTGTATTAAATTGTCCAGCCCAGTGCTTCCTCTTGTTGATATGGATCTGACATCCATACACGTACCGACCAAGCTTCTTCCTATAGCACGCCCTCACACCCTTAAACCCGGCCATTCCGTGAAACTAAAACATATTAAAAACAAATTCATTAGAATAAAAAACTACACAACTATATACTACAAACTACACAATGTGGAAATTACACAATATAAACCAATGAACAGAACTAAAATTATTTTTAGCAAAGTCATGCCAAAATTATATTCATGCATGTAGGGACATTGATCAAATATGCATAAGTATAACTAATACATCTTGATCCCATTAATAATTTGGTCCATTTTTATTTAACCCTAATACATCGCGAATAATATCACTAATACATCTCCTCTCCCATGCATGAACCTCTGAAACTAACTTCGACCGGGTCCTGAGCCGCGGGGTGCTGAGCCGCGGCGCTGCGCATCCAAAGATAAGGAACCCTCACAGGGTCATAGCTCACGTGACGAGGAACCCTCTGAAGAAACGACCATCCATTGTTTATACTGCCTATCCAACAAAGTCATGTAGCGACGGACGTGCTCGTCCTCATCCCTGATACGGCGACGTACCACCTCCTCGGGGCCAGCTCCCTCTGCACCGAGCATGGCCCACGTGACCGCCACCAAATAAGATCCGGGTCGATGACGTCACCCGGATTCCTCACCAAGATACGCGTCCCGGAAGGTAGCACCTCCCAGTGCCAGCCCGGTGGAGTCCAGTCGCGGACATCGCCCCTCTGGTCCAACAGTGACATCGCCCCTCTGGTCCAGCAAGCAAATTTAAATAAAGTACAAATTCATAGCAACTATCAAATAACACAATTTTCAAACTCATTTTTAGCAATGTGAAAATTACACAATATAAACCAACAATGAACACAACTAAAATTATCTACAATCTAAGCTACACAACTGTATGTCCTATTTTTAGCAAAGTCATGCCAAAATTCACGAAAAAATTTGGCATGACCTTTGCTAAAAAGGGACATATGGAGTACCCGAATTTGCCGAACGGAAGTTAATCGATGTTTCCGGCAAACTCAAGGGTCTCATGGGTACCTGCAGACATTTCACAAATCATATGTCCTATTTTTAGCAAAGTGATGCCAAAATTCACGAAATTTTTTGGCATGACCTTTGCTAAAAATGGACATATGGGGTACCCAAATTTGCCGTAACGGAAGTTAATCGACGTTCCGGCAAACTCAAGGCCTCTCGGGTACCTACAGACATTTCACAAAAAATCCACATCTCCGACCGGCATCTCCGGCCGGCATCTCCATGACACGATGGTCGGAGCACAAACAACCACGACACGATGGTCGTGGTAGCACAGATCAACACAAGCACACACAACGTCTCGATCGTGGTACCAATAGCAAAGATCATACATAAAAAGGTGCCTCATATGAAGAGTGCACATCAAGAACTTCCAAGTGTCGGAACTTCCAAGTGTAAGAGTCAACCTAGCTATCCTATGAAATGATGTTTCACAGCGATGACTCTGATTCAGAGAACAGTAGCGTGGCCCTGAGCCTAAGCTTGACAGAAACTACAGACCGACGGTGCGACGCCGTCGATATTTGGCCCATTTTTTACATTCGTTCTATAGGTTCGGTCATGCTCAGGCTCAGAGTCAACCTAGCTATACTGTGAATCAGAGTCATCGGTGTAATACAATAGAGGCCTCATATATCATTGTCAAAACAAGGCAAAAAGAGTACCTACAAGACCATGTTCTAATACAAGCACTCAAATTGTATATAGTACAAGGTATTGTAGATACTCTTTTTCCTTTAACATGACATAGTTTAAATCATCGGCCTATAGTACATATACAAGAACATTGGTAAAAGGATAAAAAAAGATCAGGTCCTGCAAGCGGAACAACTCAAGCTCCAGTTTAGCCAATACAAAATAAATATCAAGTTTGAGTTCAACATTAATTAGGTCAACCAAATTAACCCCAAAAATTTCTTTCTTATCAATACATAGTTATGTTCTTTGCACATCCTATGACAAAGAATTTAATCTTATGATTTAAAACTATAATTTTTTCTTATCCCACAAATTTCTTTCTTATTAACCCCACATTAATTAGGTCAACCAAATTAACCCCACAAATTTCTTCTTATAAAAACTTATGATTTAATCTTATAATTTAAAACTATAAAATTTTTTCAGTGGAAGACATGCATCTTATGACAAAGAATTTAATCTTATGATTTAAAACAATGATTTTGGTACTGCAGGGCGGCGATGAGGAGGAATACGTACCGGGACGCGAGAGGTGGCGGTGGTGGTCGTCGGCGATGGCGGACGCGCGTGGGGAGGGCTCGACGCGGGTAGCGGTGGTGGTCGACGGCGACGGTGGACGTACGCGTGGAGGGCTCGATGCGAGAGGTGGCGGTGGTGGTCAACGGCGACGGCGGACATACGCATGGAGGCGGTGGTGGTCGACGCGAAGGCGGACGTGCGCGGGGAGGGCTCGATGCGAGAGGGGTGGCGGTGGTGGTCGACAGCGACGGCGCGTGGAGGGCTCGACGCGAGAGGTGGCGGTGCTGGTCGATGGCGACGGCGGACGCGCGCAGCGGGGAGTGCTCGATCGATGCGGATGGAAAAGGAAAGGGGAAAAGATTTTTCTGTGGAGGTGTCGGTGGTATACACACAATACTTTTTGTGGCGCATGGCTGTGGATGCGCCACAGAAATGTTCTTTTCAGTGGCGCATCCAGATCCGTGCGCCACAAAATAAGCACCCAGGCAATCGTTGGATGGGGCCCACCACATTTCTGTGGCGCACGGATGCGCCACAGAAACGATGCTTTCTGTGGTGCATCTAGTACTGTGCGCCACAGAAATGTCACCAGATTTTTGTTGATGCGGGACCCACCATATTTCTGTGGCGCACGCCAGATTGCATGCGCCACAGTATTCTGTGGCGCATTGCCAGTTTGGTGCGCCACAAAATGTCGTTCCATAGAAAGGCACTTCCCTACTAATGTTAGGATGATGAGTGTGCAGTACTTGTCCCTGGTCAACACAATTGAAACGGAATGTTGGAAATGATCAACAACGGAAGAAATCTATAAGAAAGCATAAGATACGACGGCGGCGAGCGGATGTGTACTTACTCGGGAAAGAAAGGCAGAAGAAGGTTGTTCTTCCTCTTGTTGGTCAGTATGAACCTCTGGAGGTACTCAGTGGCCATGGTCAGTGTCCTTGATCCTTCCACCAGCTGGCTGTCACGCATGTAGTAGGGATCCACTACCGCGACATACGGGGTATTATCTCTCCTGATCTTCATCGCCATATTGAGCGCGTATAGGCGGACCAAGTTATAGTCCAGCCGTTTAGAGTGAAACAGATTGAAGACGTCCTCATATGCTATGAAGAACAGATCCGCGGGGCTTCATGGACAAAGTCCGAGTCCTTTGGCACCTGGACCATGAACACCGGGTAATTTGGATTCTTGTCTTTAAGAAGGATGCCCTCTAGCGTCAAGATAGCTTCATGCAAAGAGTGCATGGGTCCTTCAGTGAGGCAGAGCAGCTCCGGAGGTAGTATCGGTTTACCAGCTTCATGAACTCGGGTCAAGCCATCCGCACGGGGTGATACCATGTCTTCATAACCCCGGATAATCTTAGGAGCTGGCTGGCTCGCAGTGGCGCCAGCCTACTTCTCTACCTGTGCTTCTTCTTCTTCATCTCTGGGGATGCTGGGGGTGCTAACCCCTCGCAAACCGTCTTCTTCAGTGTGCCAGGGCTGAAAACGTTAGCCGGTTTGTCTTGATCGTCGGCCTCCGGAGGCGTGTCTTGAGATAAACCCTGGAAGGTCAGGAGCTGCGTGCATGTAGTGGGATGACCAGGTTGATCGCCTTGACCGCGGAAGGGTTCCTCATCCACAGGAGGCATGTACAAATCTTTGCAGGCACCAGTGTTGAGGAAGCAATCGACGTCGACATTATCCTCATCATCGTCGTCGTTGCCAGCAAGTTGAGTTGCAACGTCTTTGGCTTTGGACGGCTGTTGCAGTACAGACGTTCCCAACAGTTTTTGGTGGTGGCTAGTGGTAGAGACGACCGCCGTTCCTTCCGTGTGGTGGCGACGGCTGCTTGTGGCGCTGATTGATACGTCTCCAACGTATCTATAATTTCTGATGTTCCATGCTTATATTATACCATTTGCTACATGTTTTATATACACTTCATATCACTTTTATGCATTTTCTGGGACTAACCTATTAATAAGATGCCGAAGTGCCAGTTCCCTGTTTTCTGCTGTTTTTGGTTCCAGAAAAGTACTTCTGCGAATATTCTCGGAATTGCACGAAACAAAAGGCCACGTCCCTATTTTTCCAGCACCGTCACGGAGTCCGAAGGAGAGACGAAGGAGGCGCCGAGGTGGCCAAACCACACCCCGGCGCGATGGGCCCCCTTGCCGCGCCGCCTGGTGGTTTGGGCCCCTCGGGGGTCCGCCGACATCGCCCCTTCGCCTATATATTGCCTCAGACGCGAAAACCCTAAAACACCAAGCCATATTCCACGAAGAGTTCCGCAGCGCCGCCGCCTTCGACACGCCGCCAGGATGGGGAATTGCCCCCGGAGTCATCTCCATCGACACCACCGCCATCTTCATCGCCGCTGCTGACTCCCATGATGAGGAGGGAGTAGTTCTCCCCCGAGGCTGAGGGCTCTACCGGTAGCTATGTGGTTCATCTCTCTCTCCCATGGTGTGATCTTTATGTGATCATGTGTATTGCTAGTATCGCTGAATACATTAATAATGTTTATGCTACTCAAGTGATTTTGTCTAGTTTCTGGAGTCATTGTGACAACACGGTATCAAGGTGACAGTGTGGGTACTTGTGTGACTCTATGAATAATTTAGACATTTATCATGGCTTATTCTTGGGAATTGTGGTGTTTGTTTACTCAGACTTTGAGGTGTGCTTTTGCAGCCCTACGCATAGTACTCTTGCTTCGTCAAGAAGGAGAATAATCCCGAGTAGTATGCACTCTATAGGTTACTTTAATATGAACTCCGTACTCTCCACGGTGTAAAGGTGACAGTGTGTGCACCGTGTGTAATTCCTTATGACGTTGTGGCGCTTGTTTACTCCGGCTTGAGGTGTGCTTTTGTAGCCCTACACAATGAATGGTGTTTGTTATCCAACAAGAGAGTGTTTAAGAGTAGCTTTTATTTATTCAATTATGAGATCATTGTTGAGAGTGTCCACTAGTGAAAGTATGATCCCTAGGCCTTGTTTCTAAGCATTGAAACACCGTTTACATCAAGTTCTGCTACATGTTTGCGTGCTGCCATCTTTATTTCAGATTGCAGTTACCACTTATAATCATCCACATTACTTGTATTTCACTATCTCTTCGCCGAACTAGTGCACCTATACATCTGACAAGTGTATTGGGTGTGTTGGGGACACAAGAGACTTCTTGTATCTTAATTGCAGGGTTGCTTGAGAGGAATATCTTTGACCTCTACCTCCCTGAGTTCGATAAACCTTGGGTGATTCACTTAAGGGAAACTTGCTGCTGTTCTACAAACCTCTGCTCTTGGAGGCCCAACACTGTCTACAAGAATAGAAGCACACGTAGACATCACCGATTCCTTCCCAACAGTTTTTTGTGGCGGCTTCGAGGGCCGAACTATCGGGGCCTCGAGGTGGCGCCGGTGGTGCGCCTCAACCGCTGAAGACCCTCCCCAAGACGAATCTCGGTCTTCGGCCATTCCATGAGCCACTTGACGCAATCTCCAAGGACCATGTGGTCCTCCTCGGCTCGCGGAGGTTGCATGGGGGGGGGGGGTCGATGTCACGAAACTCGGGCACTACCGTAGTCAACCTGACCTTCATCACGGCCTCGCTCATTTTAGTGTGGTGCATATCGCGGCTCAATGGTTGTACGACAGTGCCCTGAGCAACTTCCTTCAACTCATCGCCGGCCCCCACCCTATGCAGGAGTATGCAAGGCATGTCCTGAGTCAACACATGTTGGGCATCATGAGATGATAGGCATCAAAGGCATAGTTATAGAAGATGCCGCAGACTAACTATTTAGTTTACCTTGGTGATGGCGTTGAGCTTGGCTAATGTCGAGCCAAGGGCGCCGGTGCCGACGTCCGGCCTATCATTCACCGCCGCCACCAGCAGCGCCTCGGTATCTCCGGTGGCCGGCCTATTATTCATCGCCGCCACCGGCAGCGCCTCGGTATCTTTCACGGTAGGGGGCGTCGGTGGGACCAAAAGGAGCGGCGGCTGCGCCGCGGTGTTGGGCAGCGGGGTCACCAGGTCCGGCGACACGTTATTGCTGGAGTTGCTGCCGGCATAGCTGGGCACATGTATCGGCCCCTGTCGACCTGCCGCATTCCAAGCAGCTAACCCCTCCATCAACCCAGGGGTAAGATCGCCCGGAGCTTCTCCTCCACTAACCTGTCCACCGTGCTGGAGTCCACTTTTTCCTGCTCTAGTGACTCCACCTTCTTCCTTAGCTCCACAACCTCGGCTTTATCCCTAGTCGGCTTCCTCCTCTCCTTTCTCGTCTCGGCGCCCGTGCTGTAGTAAAGGAGGAACTTCATGCTCGTACCAAAGCCGGACACATGGTCGGCTGACGTCGGCGGCGCCGACTTGTCCCTTTTCTTGTAAACGTTCGTCGCCCTGTTGAAAGTCGTGTCCCACGGCTTCGTCGACCCCTGGGATGACGGGCCGGCCTCAGCGTCAGCCTTCAACTCGTCCTCCTGCAGACAAAGTAAATTAAGGTGAAACCATGTAGAAATATGGCTTCGTTATCTAATTAGATCAACGCAATGAACTTTGAGATATCCACGGTAATTAAATTCCTTACCAGCACTTTCTCGAATGCCCTCACATCGTCATCGTCGGTAACGAATTCCCCCGCCGCCTTGTTCAGATAGTAGCGGGACCGGACAAAGTTCCTAACCTGCTCGTCCGTGATTTTATGCCACGGGTTTTCTTTTCCCAGACGTGCAATCTCGGCATCCTCCTTGTCCCAAATGGGTTGTTTTCCTCGGTAACCGCCGCTTCCCAAACGGTAGTTACCTATGTTCAAGTCCCGCATTTCCTTACCCCATTTGGTCCATTTTTTAGCCTCGTCATATTTTATGGACAACTTGAATGCCTCAAACTCTTCTTTGTCGAGCATCGGCTCTTTGGCACTTATCATCTCCCAGCTGTCACCCTTATCAATCTTCTTCTTCACCCGGGATTTCCAGCTGCTCAAGGCGGTGCTCATCTTCGTGATGGCTAAAGTGTCCACCTTTTTGTTGAACGGCTCCGGGAACGTGTATCGTTGGTGAAGCTTCTTGAGGAGGTTTTCGACCAAAGGCTCATTGGCCTTGCTTCTGAGGTCCTTCGTGTTGATCGACACGCTTTCCCGGAGGATGCACCCTAGTTGCATGCCGTACCCTTTGGCAAGCTCCTTAGGCTCCACTGGTAGGCCACTTGGCATGACCTCAGTGAACACGTCTGTGACGTTGGCGAGCGCTTGCGTTGTCCAATCCCTCCTTTGCTTCTTCTGCTTCTGAGCAGTCGGGTTGCTGCCACCACCACCATCCGTGTGGTCGCCACCATCGGTGGTGGTGGTGTCATCCTCATGGCCGCCACTAGCAGCTCCATCGGTGGTGGTGGTGTCGTGCTCCCGACCCTCTTGCTCATCGTCGCACGGTCGCCACCATTAGCAGCTTCGGCGGCCTCCACCTCCTCCAACTCCTGGGACAGCTCCCAGAACGACTTGTTGGCATCTCTAGCTTCATCTTCGACGCTCATTTGGAGCTTAGAAGGGTCGGTCGACATGTTTGCACTGCATTAAAAAGAGGCAAAAAGTTAGTACAACAAATATAAGAAAAACATCACTTAATTTAGTACTAAGATACCCCGGCCCATGCATTAGTCGCAATACCCCATATGTCCTATTTTTAGCAAAGTCATGCTAAAATTCACGAAAAAATTCGGCATGACCTTTGCTAAAAAAGGGACATATGGAGTACCCGAATATGCCGGAACGGAAGTTAATCGACGTTTCGGTAATCTCAAGGGCCTCTCGGGGTACCTGCAAACATTTCACAAATCATGTTGGCCGGCATCGCCGGCCGGCAACATCCACATACACAACACGATGGTCGGAGCACAAACAACCACGACACGATGGTCGTGGTAACACAGAACACATAGTCACTGGAGATTGAAGGGTTAACCAATAGCTCACCAAAGGGAACTGTACAACCAAATCGATTCCAAGGGCGTCTTCTTGCCTAGGACACACAAGCACCTCTGCACCTGTACAACAAAATCGATTGCTGCAATTAATTAACCAAAGCACTTGAAGCTAATTTAGTCATGTCATTCCATTAGCCTTAGTAAAAAGCTTAGTTAAGCATTGGAGTCAATTTTAATAAAGTTACTTTCATTTGAATTTGCATTGTTGCTCGAACAAATCCTTTTCACATTTATTTTTTACCACAACTGAAATCTTGGAAGCAATGTTAATAGATGAAGCTTTTAAATGTGGATAACATGTAAGAGCATGCCTAAGGGTACTTGCAAACTCAAACTTGAGTGAAAATATTGTACTATATTGTGTACACATGTAAGATAAAACCAGAGACCAGCGAAAAGCATGCATACAGACTCGATAGATTGGTACAACTAGCAGCAAGCAAAGTTTTCAGTTACTGTTACTCCTGCTTACTGCTACTCTTAAACAAGTCATGGGCAGTAAGTTCAAGTTCAGTACATAGACATCACAAGACAAAATTCACCAAGCTTGCCATAAAAAACAAGTTCAAATTTGCACTCAATTTACAGAAACAAGACCTGGCATTACCACTACTTTAGCATACTGACTGTCAAGGAACAATTTACAGAAACAAGCACTAAGAACAATTTACAGAAACAAGCACTAAGAGCAAGACCTAGCATTTACAGAAACAATTGCTGCTCCAACCTGAGAAGCCAAGGATCAAGCAAAACCAAGCACTAAGAACAAGCAAAACCTAGCGCATAGAGTACTCAGGCTTCACGGACAAAAAAGAGGAGGATGTGTACCTTGCCGAGCGTAGGTGAGGGAGGCCGGCGCAGGTGAGGGAGGCCACGGTCGCGACGAAGAACTCGACCGCAACGAAGAACTCGAGCACGACGAAGAACTCGAGCGGATTGGCTCGCGGACACACTCGAGCGCGGATGCACTCGAGCGGATCTCGAGGCGGCGGCGTTGATGTGGCGGTGTCGAGGTGGCGGCGTCGAGCGCGGCGGGGGTCCGGCGGCGGCAAGTTGGGGGCGAGAGGGAGAACAGTGCGCGTGGATTTGGTCGTTTTGGAACAGTGAGGCCGGCGCGGGGGCGGGCCCACATGTAAGTGGGGGCAAAGGCTTTCTGTGGCGCATCCATGCAGAATTCTGTGATTCTGTGGCGCATCCGTGCAGAATTCTGTGATTCTGTGGCGCATCTGTGGTGGGATGCGCCACAGAATTACAGCATTCTGTGGCGCATCTTTTGCGGGGTGCGCCGCAGAATGCTTTGGCTAGATCAGAAAATCAACTAATATGTTTTTATTGTACTAATCCTTTACCTAAACAAAAATCAACCATTTTTACTGGACTCACTTCGTTTGCTGAAAAAAAACATACTGAATATATTCTCTAGTAGAACATGAAATATATGAACACACCTCAACCCAAATATGGTTTGACATACATATATATGCTTGTCTCACACACACAAATTAATACACAAAAAAATCTTCTTCGTCCCGGTTCCGAGCTAGCTTCTCTTCTTTCCCTTCTTCGCGGTTGAATAATTTAGGCCGGGCACCTAGAGATTTCTTCGCGTGAATGGAAAACCTTTAGTAGGTAGGGATGTCTTCCTTCTTTATTTACAGTAGGCAAGTCGACGGGAATGGCAGCGTCGGGATGGGACAATGGTTTGACGCTTGAAATCATGTGTCTACCAGTAACCGTCAAGAACTACCGTCAGAAAATTTTATTGACGGATGTACGTCGAGGAAAGGTAATCTTCCTGACACTACTCGTGACGGGGCATTCTTTACGGTGACCGTCAATGATGGGTTTCCTTGCCAGTTTTCGGGTATTGCTTGACGGTTTTGATCCGTAAGGAAAAAACCGATTTCTAATAGTGTAATAATCCCAAAACGGAGTGACAAGTGAAGGGACAGTGATGCTACATTCCTCGACGCCTCCCAAATCCAGACCTAACCTACTACGCAATGGTTTTCCAGTTTCACTCCTAGAGAAACTATATGCTATCTTGCATATGCTTTGGTATGCGTGGTATGTGGATATGTTTCTGCCTCTTCTGTGCCAAAGTTCATAGTGAGCTTTCTGCTGTGCTACTGAATCATTTACTTGCAACAGCTCCTTTTGAGAGAAGGAACCGGCACCGTCTTTTGATTGCATCTAGTCAATTGCAACAACGATGCGATGCATGCAGAATTGAATATGTCTCCAGAGTCCAGACCGATTACCACGTGGTGCACTAATTTGCACAAGGTTCGGATATGCCTACTGAGAAAAGAAAATATCTTTTGGGATGGTTTCTAGGACCAAAAATTTATGGCACGTCAACTCAGTGAGGTCGGGTGCATTTTTTTTTTGAAAATGTTAATTTGTGCGTGAGAAAATTTAAATCTTTTTTCTGGTGGACACATACTCATGTTTTTATTTCTGTTCAAATTTTTGGTTCGAACAATTTGAATTCCGAGCCACCGGAAAATAAAAAAATTGTGGACACAATAAAAAGAAATCGTAGGTGTTTCCTTGAATTTTCTCTTTCTTGTGTAGCCCCAAATACAAAGTTTTTTTATGAAACTTTTGGCATATGTGCCTAATGTGTATATTTATTTGTATACCAAATGTTGGAATTTTTTTGACGTAGAATTATGGTTTTAATTTTTTTTCAAGAAACCGAGCTTACTGGAGCTCAGGAGTCACAAGCACTTTTTAGGTTTTCTGGACCTTTTATTCCTGTTATGTATAGTTAATGCTTCTTGCCTCATACTCTAGTCAAATTCCTTGATTTATGTACCTGAACCAGAAATAAGGATTCCGACAATATATTTCAATTTTTGTTTGAGTTTTTTTCATATTTATTTTAATGACTTATGTGCCGTTTACATTGCCCGGGGTCACCCTCGTTTTGAAGGTGATCAGTAGCGGAGGCATGTAGGACTCACTGATCACCCTAGCGTTACACTTCCTCCAGATTTCGCAATCAATGAGAATTATGCCGATATGAACCATTTTGTCGATAATCTATTATGCTTAGCAAAATGCTTCTAGAAGATTGTGGCCAATCAAAATTTTCAGATCTAGGATTCCCTTTTCTTGCGAAGCTTCTGTGATTTGTGGAATTCTAAACCCCGAGAATAATTTCACTAGTAGAAAAAAACTTATAGGTGAGATGCTATCAGTGGCGCACCAGGTTTACGGTGCGTCACTGATAGTCTCTCACCTCGGTTTTGGAATTTGCCAGAAAATACCAGTGGCGCACAAGATATTGGTGCGCCACTGGTATATGTTTACCAGTGGCGGACCGTAAAACTTGTGCGCCACTGGTAAGTTCCATCAAAATTTGGAAATTTTCGGGGTGGAGGAGAGAGACTACCAGTGGCGCACCGGGTTGTGGAGCGCCACTGGTAATTTTCTATCTGTGGCGCACCGAGCGTGGTGCGCCACTGGTAAGTTCTGGAAGAAAAAAAAGGAACGCAGCAAACCCCACCTTTCTCTCTCTCCCGCACCAACCCACTTCCTTCTCGATCCCCTTTCTCTCCGGCTGGATCCCTCCCCCGATCCCCTTTCCTCCGCCGCCCCTCTCTATCCCTGTGCCGCCGCCATGCCTTCCTCCCTTCTCCACTGCCCCTGCTGCTCGTCGGCGCCCACCACCCCACCCCCCCTCTCTATCACCGCCGCTCTTCCCCGATCCAGATCGAGCGCCGCCGCCCAGGAGCTATGACGCCTCCCTCCCTGTCCTCGGCCTCCAGCTCGGCCCGGCGGCCAGCCCCCACTAGCCACGATGACGCCTCCCTCTCTGAGTCTGGACACCGACAGAAGGAAGAAGAAGAGGCAAGGAGAAGAGCAAGTGGAGGAGAAGGAAGAAGAAGACAAGATCCCCATCACTCCCTGTCCGATTTCCCCCTTGTTCAAGCATCAAGGGTGAGCTTCCCTACCCTCCCTGGTCCTCACATGTGATGTACATGGCGGTTCTTAGATTGTTAGGGTAGAGGAATAGCTTGATCTATTGGAAACTAGGGGAAGTATTCCTATGTTGCTGTTTCTGCACGTACAGGTTCACAAATGTCCATTTCGAGTTCCAATATGGCAAAATCAGAGGTTGGGTATATAGAATGTTTTGTAGGTCTTGTTCCCACGATAGTTTTGAGAGGTTAAACATTCCAATCGGAGTTGTAGAGCTCCTGTTATTCTAAGTTCATTGCAGCTGTCCAAAGTTCACGGACAGCAAAGAATAGCGTTTTCCCGTGCATTTCAGGAGCTTTTAAGCTTCATCTAAATTCAAGATTTGTTCCTTCCTAGCTTGCCTGTGATGTATATGTTCTAATACAAAAAGATTCAGTTAATTCCCTTGAGTATTCTTGCTCCCATGTATCCCTGAAGGTAGCTACTCGATATTCTGAGAACTGGAACCAGCAGAGTAATATTTGTTGGCTATGACCTTCATAACTCCATATTTTGAGTTCGAATAGTAGGAGTTATTTGTAGCTAAGTTCCGTATGAAACCATAGCCATATTGTTTTATTTTTTTCGAGGTTCCTAGCTCGAGATATGGATTCTTTTGTCGAGGGACAGCAAAGGGGTTGCTCTCCTGGGATGCGATTAGGACCGTTGCATGTGCTTTCTTTATATGCCATGGTTTGCTGCAATGTTAAGACTTGTATATGTGTTCTTATAGCAGGTTGCAGCACCAATCCACCGGAGGTAGCCTCACACCACCTCCCTCGCAGCTGTTGTGGCGAGTACACCGGGCTGCAATCGACATATTGCCGTCTTCATTTGTACTCATGTTCATGTTGTTCTCCTACATTCATGCAATAGGAGACATGTTAATCCCTTGTGTATCATTCAATACACCATACCACTAGTATGCTATAGGGATTGGATTTTCATGGTTCTTGATAAAGAAATCCATCAAGAGTGTATCTTCCCAGTACAAGGAGTGATCCTCGCTTTGCGAGTTTATGGACCCGAAGTCTTCCCAGTACAAGGAGTGACCAGCTTATGGTCCTTTGGGTTCAACCTCAGATGGTCTTCTCACCTTGTGTGGGATGAAGGGCTCGGATGAGACGTCGTCCACCCTAGCTTTGCCGGCAATAACTTGAAGAGTAGTGCATGGTTTAATTCGGTTGCATGTTTTCTTCATGCATCCTCATGGCACACAAAGCATGGTTCACTACTCCTGTTATACTTCCATGTGGCATGAACTTGTATTCAGTTTCAAGTATATCTTGTGCCTATGTTGTGTACTTGTTGAGTCATACGACTCACCCCTTGTGGGATTTGTTTCAGGTACTCCACTGTGATGGTTTGCAAGTAGATGGAAGGCGTAGCTCCCGTGGGTGTTCACTCACAAACTTCACATCCCTGTCATATATCTAGCTGGATCATGATAGTTCATGTTTCAGTTCATGATTCCTAGAAGCTAGGGTCTACTGGTTGTGTATAAGTGAAGTTGGGTTGCTGCTATATTTACTTGTTTCTCCTAGTGTTTGCATGCTTGGAACTTGTTGTATTGTAGTAAAATTCTTTGCTTTCAGTCTACAACAACTGGAGTATTGTAGTATTGTAGTATTGTAGTGCAAGGTTCTATAGCTTCAGTTTTTGCTGATTAAATTATTTTTATAGACTGAATTTAGTTGTAGCAATAGCATGTATACCTATTATTTGATTAGTCCACTGGACATGTCTTGGTTTAGCTAAAATGTTCCTTCAACTAGAGATATGCCTTGTAGTAACCAAATTTTGTTAGTTCATTAATATTAATCTCTAAAGCTCATTGTAATGACTAGAATTTAATTGTTGGCGTACTGTTTGGTTTAGAATATGCACTTGTATGATTCCAATTTATGAGTATGGATCTGATCTGGTATTGTCTTTAACATTCTAGAATGGTTAGTTTGCTACTGCTATAACACTAGATATATTCCTTGTCATCACACCTACACACAACATGTTCCGTTTACTGCTGCACTCAACACATTCACAAGCAGTGTGTAGCAGTCTTAGAATAGCTCTTTTTGCATGTGTAGGTGCCTATTATAAATGTCAAGTATGAATTTTGTATACGATTGCTGTAGTAAATATATAATTTGATGCAAGTGTGTGCATAATTTGATGCATACTTTCATGCCAGTGCTTGCGACATGGGACTGCGGCGGCGACGACATGGACACGGGGATGTGGCGCCCACGACGACGACATCTTGCAGCGACGCTGCCGCTACTTCTGTATATTTGTGTTTCTAAAACAATGTGGTGTGTTGTAATTAATAATGTAGGATACCATTCTTTAAAATGCTATTTGTGTTTCTGAACTTCGCAACAAATAATTGTTTTGATATTTTTTTTGAATCCCGAAAATGATACTAGTGGCGCACAAAATAAAAAAAGGGCGCCACTAGTAGTATATTTTTTAATTTCCCAAATTATTAGAAGTGGCGCCCAAAATAGCATGTGCGCCACTGGTATTCACTTACCAGTGGCGTACACTTTGTCCTGTGCGCAACTGATAACTGAGATAGGTGCCCCCACGAAGACTATCACTGGCGCACTAGAGTCGACTATGAGTGGCGCACGGGCTGGTGCGCCACTGATAAGTCATGTTACCTGTGCGCCACAGGTAACACTTACCAGTGGCGCGAGTTTAGTGGCGCACCACGGTGCGCCACTGATAATGGATTTTGGTGCACCACTGGTAGCCTTTTTTCTACTAGTGTTTGTTCCAACTTTTCTTAGAAAATCATTGAGCCCGACCTCATATTTTGTATACTACCTCCGTTTAATAATTCTTATCGTGGCTTTAGTTCATGACAAGAACTATAAAACGGAGGGAGTATATATTTTCATAACAACTATATCAAGCTCATAAAACTTAAACCAGTTTTGTGCGTTTCTTCCACATGCACAAAACAACTTTATTCAATTCCTACTTGTTCGAGGATGCATGTAATGATATCCAAACACTTATATTTTGTCGTTTTCAAATTTATGCAACATTGCGAATAAAAAAACCCTTATTAGTGTGACAAGCTCCTCACTAGAAAATGAAAATTTAGGGCATATGGCGTCAGTATGTAAACATTTGCTCTAAAACATTGTTGTCTTCGAGCGCACGTCCGTATATAGATTTAACACTATGGTACGTGTGTCAAACGACAACTCATTACACTGCCAAAAAAAAAGACTAACTACAACGGTTCAAGAAAATGGATTTTCAAAGTCAAACAAAATTGTACACCCCTAACTGTTAATTACAGCAGCGTGACACCAAACTGGCATCTCCATAAGCACCCATATGTTGAACAGCTCTAATTAATTGATGCACTTTCACTACCACCTTGAGAAAAATATTCATGCACTTTACAGGTACTCCTAATTTACTCCACTAGGGCAGGCGAGTACACATGGGTACAACCTCAGTCTCCAATCTTGGCGACAGGAGAGTGCAGTGTGATTTGCCGTATATCTCCATACAAGGACAGCTTACATATAATAAACCACTGGCGAGTAGTAATTTAACACGGCGTACGGCTAGTCATGCATATCTATCGACCGATCGGGCACTTTACCTTGTCACTCCTATCTTCTTTTCACTTTTTCATTGCCGCTTTACCTAGAGAGCGACAGGACTAGTCAACACAGCCATTTTTGTAACACCATCTCTCACGGCTTTGCGGCTGCTCTGTGCCCAAGCAAATGACACCGAACTAAGGGCGGCATTAAACTACGCGAGCCCATCAAAAACACGTTAGACTACCCATAGTGGGAGTAACTTCACTAGTAACATAGATGTCACCTAAGCACAAAAATCCTATGTGGCATGTAATTAATGAGGAGATATTCAAATAGAGTAACTTAGCTAGTTACTTGTAACACTAGTAACATCACACTTTTCAAGAAAAAATGAGTCTATAAAGTAATAAATGAGACCATATATAACACCACCTTTTTGTTAATTTGCACTATGAGGGTAGTAACATAGTCTAGTAATATGTGTATGTTACTAGTTGAAATTACTCCTCACTATGGCTAGTCTTAGATCCACGTTGCCGAGCTACTCGCAATTAATTAGTAAGAGAAACAAGGATGCGTACATGCATGTCACCGGATATTTTTGCTTACGTCTCAACGACCCAAGAGTAAAGTATGATTTGTGTGTTTTATCCTTCATCCGGTATTGCTTGTTTAGCTCATTTCATTGCTAGTTTAGCTCGTTTCACATTTCTAGTGCTAGGTAGGTGTTTGATGAAATGCCTAATCTAACTAGTTAGGGAGTTTTTTAGTTCTATATGCAATTTCAGCTCAAATTAAAGTATGACTTGTGTGTTTTAGTGTTGTCCCGTCCCCGTCCTCACCGCCGTCGATCGTCCTCGCCGTCCCGTCACTGGCACCACCTTGGTGAGTTTCTTGTTTTTATGTATTATTTTAAAAAAAAAATCTTACTTGTATGATTTAGATGCATAGTTATTACTTGTATAATTTTCTTAGTTGTATGATTGTTTGTTATATTTATAGTGCCATGGTTTTGATATCCGTCCTTGTCGGCCCTCGGCCGGTCTATGATTCAGATGTGGTATATTATCTTTTTAACTATTTATTTCATGTTGTGTTTATATGAAAATTATGCCGACCAACACTTGACATAGATATTTTTATCTAGCAAGTACGTGAACCGGAAATTCCAATCGACCCTTTTGTCGAAAAGTTAAATCTAGTTGAAAAATAAAACGATGAATTGAATGAAAAATTGAAAAGAATCGAAGAAAAGATGATGACATTGGAGTTACATCTTGCGGATGTCGTCGATGATCACAAGATCAAGATGGATGCAATGCGCTTGAAGATTAGAAAGAATATAGAAAATACGCAATTAATAAAGATGCTTGGTATCATTATGCTGTTGGATCAATAGTTACCATAGTTGCGATTTAGATCGCATTTGTTGTTGCATTTAAATGCATTAGATAGTTATATGTTAGTTTCAATGTATGTTTTATGTGAACTATGTATTACATTTGGTCACTACTCTAATTTAGTTTTAATGTGATGAACTTGTATTAATTAATTTGTTCACTATTATATATTCATGATATAGTGTAATGGTTTTTGATATCTCTACTAATATAATATGAGTAGACGACCGTGGTGGTATGTCGCGCCGTTTTGCACATTAGTCACTTGAAAAGTAGGAAATCAACCCGCGGTCCAAAAGATGACACGTTTGCACTTCAGCCCCCAACCCTATCCATTCAGCTCCACCCGATCACCTCTCTCCTCTCTCTCGCGACGGCGGACGGTGGTGACACTAGGATTGTTTAGCGGAGGACGGCGACGACCACCCTGTAGAGGTGAATGAGTCTGACTTGCTCCCGTGTTCTCTGACTCTTTCCAATCTAGGATTGGGAGGATGCGCTCCTAGGGATTTATAGGAGAGTGGTAGAGGCGATTCGCCGTCCTGGGCGGCCGTCGACGCGTGCTCCCGCATCCTCACCCTCGCCAGAGGCTTTCGTGGCGACCGCGACCGGCGAAAGACAAAAGCTTTCCTGGGACGACGGGAGCAGAGACCTCGGGCGCCGATAGGAAGGAGCTGTGCCACCTCTGACACCGATGGGAGCGAGCCCTTCCCTCCGTCCATGCCTTGTTATGTGATTCTATTGCTGGTGATGTTCATCTTGTCCTGTTCATCTTTGCCACTGTCAATTCTCTTAGTCTAGCTGCCATTCTGACATTGCTTGATGTACATGCGTTCCCTAAATAAATAAGTGTTTTGTTCTATTCTTCCATGTGGTTGCGGATTCACTAAAGCATGAATAATTCAGCTAACAAATGCAATCGCTGATACTCTTAACATTCTGAAGGCTAATTTCCTGAGTATTTTGTTGTCTATATGTTCTGCAATCAGAAATTTGAATTGGAACTAAACAATCAGTTTTGGGACAAGCCGTAAATATCGGCCAAGAGAATCACGTGCAACCTCAACGGAGAGATGGCAAAGTCAGTACGACTATCAGAATTAGTAGTAGCAAGAGACCCCCTTTTAAAAAGACAACAAAAGCTGAAGCGTGAAGGTGATTCCACCAAATTCAGTTATTATATACCTTCTTTCAGTTTTAAGTGTGTAATCGGACCGGTA
This sequence comes from Poa pratensis, assembly GCA_947311845.1. Lineage (NCBI taxonomy): Eukaryota > Viridiplantae > Streptophyta > Magnoliopsida > Poales > Poaceae > Poa > Poa pratensis. The sequence continues at coordinate 132,075,808 of CAMZMU010000041.1, read as the reverse complement.
CAATTGTCGTAAGATAATCTTGCGATCCTTGCCATTTTATTGTCCTGTAATTTGGATGTACTTGAAAAGTAAGAATTCCATTGTTCACATACTACATTGTCACACCATCTGAACCCGTGTCTTAGTAATAAGTAACAACATTTGTTTTCTAAAGTACCTGCCATTTGGCAAAGTTGTTGTTATGCGAAATGGTTTGATTAACTGTAATGTACAATCTTTGAGCATTGTAACAAAGACACTCGGCAAAAGAAAAAAAATGCAGCAATTTCTTTTCTGAAGTATACTTAGTTTCATTTTATTTGGACCAAGTGACTCGGCAATAAACTTATTAGAAACTGCAATGAAAATATTTTAACATAATTCAGTTGGTATCTCAAATATTTTTTATTGGCCCGTTGCAGCACACTCAAAAAATTGCAACGAATATATTTTACCATAATTTAATTGGGATCTCAAATAATTTTTATATAGTCCCGTTGCAACGCACGGGCATTTTGTTAGTATTTATATAATGCTGATGAGCCGACAATGTATGTACGGTGACCGACGCAGTCCCGACTTCATTAATGGCATGCATAATTTTCTCCGTGTGGCTGAGACAAACAAGCCGCCGAATGGTTTTATTTCTTGTCCATGTAGTGTCTGTAAGAATACGAAGGATTACTCTACCTCAAAAACCCTTCACGTCCACCTGTTGCAGTACGGTTTCATGTCCGGATATAATTGTTGGACCAAGCACGGAGATAGAGGGGTTATAATGGAAGATAATGAAGAAGAAGAAGAGGATGATGACAACTATCCTATGTTCCCTGAACACAGTGGTAATACAATGGGGAAGACGAAGCTGAAGAAGAGACCATTGTTGATGAGCTCGATGACGATCTTGTCGGGCCATTCTTGATGCACAGATAAACTGCGGAAGTGAAAACGAGAGGTTGAATTTGGAGCGCATGTTAGAGGATCACAAAAAATTGTTGTACCCAAATTGCGAGATGGCCAGAAAAAGCTGGGTACCACACTGGAATTGCTGCAATGGAAGGCAGAGAATGGTCTATCTGACAAAGGATTTGAAAAGTTGCTGAAAATATTAAAGAAGATGCTTCCAAGGGATAACGTATTGCCCCCTAGTACGTACAAAGCAAAGAAAGTTGTCTACCCTCTAGGATTAGAGGTGCAGAAGATACATGCATGCATCAATGACTGCATGCTCTACCGCGGTGAGGAGTACGAGAATTTGAATGCATGCCCGGTATGCGGTGCATTGCGGTATAAGATCAGGCGAGATGACCCTGATGATGTTGAGGGCGAGCCGCGCTGTCGTGGGTTTGTGACGTCAGGTGTCATGGATGACTTCGTAGGTGTGGGATTACGCGAGTCAAGCATCTCCGAGCTTGGGATCGCAGGAACAAAGATCAACACAGATTTACCCAGGTTCGGCCCCCTCAATGTGAGGTAAAAGACCTACTTCCTGCCTACCCTAGATTGGTATTGATATGATAATCGAGGTGTTACAATGGAGGCGATCCGATCTGGTACTCGCCGTATGAGCTAGGGTTTAGGGCTTGATAGCTTGACCCGCTCTAAGTCCTGCGAGTCCTCTTTATATACACAGAGGCTCGCTAGGTTACAAAAGGAAACTTCCCCATAAGGAATACGTCCACAGAGGCCTACTCGGAGACTACTTGGTCTTCACGTCCTCCGGGATATGTCTTCTAGATCTTTCCCCTTATGGCGGTTCAATATTGGGCTTGCTCCCAAGTGGGCCTTTGTCCGTGCGAGTAAGTTAAGTCGCACTGGGCCGCGGGTTAATCCAGAAAGTATTCCCCCGACATTAGCCCCCAAGCGTGGCCTGAACTTCATAGTATTTCTTGATCTTGAATGTTTAGGCCGCTTTTCCTTGTTTCGCGACTTATAATTGTGCAGGATTGGCCTTGACTCGCACCTGGAAGATCATCTGACTTCGTGAGCTTCTTTGTTAGAGTATCCTGATAGCTTCAGAACTTGATGACGATCATCTTCAAATTTTTGATGATAATATGATGTAGCCCCCAAGGATTGAGAGGATGTATGTGGTAATCATCTCAATTCTTCTCAGAGAACTCTGAAGGTCATCACCTGTAACTTGATATCATAAAAAACAATTGTTAAGACAAGTAATTGTAATTGGTGTTGCCGTACTATAAGCAGTACATCGACCTCTAGTTAGGCCATCTGAATCCTTAAGTGGGCACTCGCGCGACTCAGTATTTCCTAGGAACATGTGTGTTCAGGGTCGAGAGCGGCCATGATAGGCAATCAAGCTCGATTGACGCCACACCCCAGTACTTTGGCCACATAATGCGAGTAGCAATCCAACTTAAGGTAAATTTGATAATTGCCAATAAATCGGCTGTTTCAGGGTAACAAAGACCCCAAGAAACATAATGATATTGCCATGATAGGCTAAGCTATGATAAGCTTTGATTATGATGACACATAAGGTCGCGCCTAGGTGGCAACCGAGTGTTATACATAGGGTTGGATCGCGCGTAGGTGGCGATCCATGGTGATACATGGGGTCGGTCGCGCCTAGGTGGCGACCAGAGATGATACAAAGTTTACGGCCGCGCCTAGGTGGCAGCCGGTTTCTGATACAAGGGTCGATCGCGCCTGGGTGGCGATCAGATGTTGCATAGGTCGCGCCTAGGTGGCGACCAAAGTTGAAGTTCTAGCCCTGAGTGGCTGTGATGATACTCAGCTATAAAGCTGGAAAGGATGATGCTTGGCTCTGATTAGCCTTTTCTTATGTATAGTACGGTCGCAGGTGTGCGACGTTCCAAGGGCGAGGTGCCTCGAGACGATCCTCGAAATCATGGCGTTCGCTGCTTTCTTCCCTTACATCCAGCAGGTAGTACGACCCATTGTTTAGCTTCTTGCTGATGATGTAGGGTCCTTCCCATGGAGAGGACAGCTTATGCATTCCCTTGTGATCTTGTTTAAGTCGCAGTACTAGGTCGCCTTCTTGAAAGGTGCGGGTTTTGATGCGTCTGGCATGATAGCGTCGCAAGTCTTGTTGATATACTGCTGACCTTGATGCTGCCAAGTCTCTAACCTCTTCTAATGTGTCCACCGAGTCTTGCCGAGCTATCTCATTATCTGTCTCGATGTAAGCCGCAACTCTTGGTGAATCATGTATGATATCGCTGGGCATGACTGCTTCTGCTCCATAGACCATGAAATATGGTGTAAATCCTGTGGATCTGTTAGGGGTTGTTCTTAAGCTCCACAGTACTGCTGGCAGTTCTTCCACCCAACATCCTGGAGATGCTTCGACCTTTTCAATAAGGCGCGGCTTAATTCCATGGAGAATTTCCTGGTTAGCTCGCTCAGCTTGTCCATTGCTCTGCGGGTGTGCTACTGACGTGAGGTCCAATCTTATCCCATTGTCTGCGCAAAATATCTGTGTAGCCCCTTCAGAGGTGTTGCTCCCATTGTCTGTAATGATACTATGGGGGTACCGAAGCGGAATATGACCTTCTTCAAGAACTTGACTGCTGTTTCAGCCTCGCAATCTCCCACAGGTTCTGCTTCTATCCACTTTGTGAATTTGTCCACCATGACAGAGGTGAGTTTTTCCGTTTGAAGACCGTCTGAAGGCCCTACCATGTCAAAACCCCATACGGCAAAAGGCCATGTGATGGGTATTGTGCGAAGTGCTTGGCTGGCATATGATCTTGCCTAGCGTATCTTTGACATCCATCGCACACTCTGACAATTTGCTCTGCATCTGCTAATGCTGTTAACCAGAAGAATCCATGTCGGAACGCCTTTGCCACCAAAGATCTTGACGAAGCATGATGGCCACAATCGCCTGAATGAATTTCGTGCAAGATTTTTCGTCCCTCTTCTGGTGAGACACATCTTTGGAATGCTCCTGACACGCTGCGCTTGTATAATTCGTTGTTGATGATTGTATAGGCCTTTGATCGTCGTATGATTTTGCGCGCCTCAATTTCATCGTCCGGCAGCACTCCGCGACTTAAATATGCCATGTATGGCTCTGTCCATCCTGGCTGTTCATGCAGGGCTGCGACTAAAGTTGAATCATCCTCTGGCTCTGCAATGTCAATCTCTGCTGGAGGTTTGACTGATGGATTGTGCAGTTCATCCAGGAAAACATTGGGTGGGACTGACTGTCTGTTGGATCCAAGCCGAGACAGGGCATCTGCAGCTTCATTTTGTCTCCGATCAATATGTTCAACTTGGTATCCAGTGAAATGTCCAGCAATTCTGTCCACCTCTCTTCTATATGCAGCCATGTTCGCATCCTTGCTGTCCCACGTTCCGGAGACCTGCTGTGCCACCAAGTCTGAATCGCCAAAACAGCGTATGCGACTGATGTTCATCTCCTTTGCTATACGTAGACCATGAAGCAGTGCCTCGTACTCCGCCACGTTATTTGTGCAGTTGAAGTGTATCTGTACACATACCGCAGCTTGTCTCCCTTGGGAGATGTTAGAACAACTCCAGCCCCCGAGCCTTGCAACTGTCTTGACCCATCAAAATGCATGGTCCAGTATTTGGTTTCTGCCATGCTAGGAGCGACTTGGATTTCTGTCCAATCGTTAATAAAATCTGCAAGGGCTTGCGACTTAATTGATGTGCGCGGCTCGTAGCTGATGTGATGTGGTCCCAACTCGATCGCCCACTTAGCGACTCTTCCAGTAGCTTCTCGATTACGAATGATATCTGCCAATGGTGCTGAACTAACCACAGTTATTGGATGCTCTTGGAAGTAGTGCTTCAGCTTGCGACTCGCCATGAACACTCCAAACACCAACTTCTGCCACTGTGGGTAACGCTGTTTGGAAGCTGTGAGGACTTCGCTCACGTAGTATACTGGTCTCTGGACAGGGTATTCCTTTCCTGTTTCTTGTCTCTCCACAACCATGACAGCGCTCACAGCGCGGGAATTTGCCGCTATGTATAGTAGCATTGGCTCTTTATCTTTGGAGCCGCCAGAACTGGAGCATTTGTCAATTGATGTTTCAAGGCTGTCAGAGCTTCGTCGGCCTCTGCGTCCCAAACGAAGGTGTCTGATTTTTTCAACAGTCTGTACAAAGGTAGTGCTTTCTCTCCCAATCTTGATATAAAGCGACTCAAAGCTGCTACGCAACCAGTAAGTCGCTGCACATCTTTTATCTTTTCTGGCTTTTGGAGATCCATCACGGCCTTTATCTTGTCAGGATTGGCCTCAATGCCTCTTTCTGATACTATGAATCCCAATAGCTTTCCTGCTGGTACTCCGAAGACGCACTTTGTGGGGTTGAGCTTCATGTTGTATTTTCTGAGATTTGTGAATGTCTCTGCCAGATCACCAATAAGATCCTGGCTAACTTGCGACTTAACACAATATCATCCACGTAGGCGTGAACGTTGCGACCTATTTGCTCATGTAGGCAATTCTGAATGCATCTTTGGTAAGTCGCACCTGCGTTCTTCAACCCAAAGGGCATGCTGACATAACAAAAAGCTCCGAAGGGTGTGATGAAGGACGTCTTTTCTTGGTCCTCCCTCTTCATCTTGATTTGATGGTAGCCTGAATAGGCGTCCAAAAAGCATAACAGCTCGCACCCAGCAGTTGAATCAATTACTTGGTCGATTCGCGGCAAAGCAAATGGATCCTTTGGACAAGCTTTGTTAAGACTGGTGTAATCAACGCACATTCGCCACGTACCGTTCTTTTTCATAACCAACACTGGGTTTGCCACCCATTCCGGATGGTATACCTCCGTGATGAATCCTGCAGCCAGCAAGCGAGCTATTTCCTCTCCTATTGCCTTTCTCCTATCATGTGAAACGCCGTAGTGGCTGCTTCACTGGTTTAGCCGCAGGGTTCACTTTGAGGCTATGTTCTGCTAATTCTCTTGGTACCCCTGGCATATCTGACGGCTTCCATGCGAAGATGTCCTTATTTTCCTGGAGAAAAGCGACGAGGGCCTTCTCCTGCTCTTCTTCCATGTGTGCTCCAATGCTGGTTTGCTTGGATGAGTCGCCAGGAACAAGATTTATCTGCTTAGTGTCCTGGGCCGCTTTGAATTTCATTGGTGGCTCGGCAGATGGCGTGGTAACCACACTCATGTCGTTTGGGTCCACCTGCGACTTATAACCTTTTAGCTCTTCCGCGGCACAGGCGGATTCTGCGAAGGCCGCATCTCCCTTTTCACATTCTATCGCTTTTTCTCTATCTCCGTACACTGTGATGACCCCTTTTGGTCCTGGTATCTTCAACTGTAGGTACACGTAGCATGGCCTGGCCATAAACTTAGCAAAGGCCGTTCTTCCAAACAAGGCGTGATATGGGCTTTGGAATTTTACCACTTCGAAGCTTAGGAATTCGCTTCTAAAGTTCTCTTCTGTTCCAAAAGTTACCCCTAGGGTTATTTTCCCCACTGGCCGTGCGGACCTTCCTGGGACAATGCCGTGAAATACTGTTGACGTGGGCTGCAGGCTGGAATCCTTGAGTCCTAGACGCTGGAACGTATCGTAGTACAAGATATTAATGCTGCTTCCTCCATCCATAAGCACTTTGGTCAGCTTGTATCCTGCAACGTACGGTGCCACAACCAGCGCCAACTTGCCAGGTTCCCGTACTTGTGGCGGGTGGTCGTCGCGACTCCAGGTTACGCGTATTCTGACCACCTTAACCAATTGGGTGTTGCTGGTATCACGGCGTTCACCTGCTGACTTCTGCGGCTCAATTTCTCTTCTCTTTTGGAGGTATCGATAACTATTGTGTGATACTGCCCCGTCTGCCTGGGGTTACTCGCGCCGTGCTGCCCAATATTTGTGTTATGAGCCGCACTAGGGTTTCCTTCATGGGAATTCCCCCCGTTGTGTTGGCTCTCTTCTTTCCACTTCTTGTAATAGTGGCATTGCGCCTTGGTATGGTCCGCTGGCCGTCCATCACCTGTCGCATGAAGGTCGCATGGCCGGTTGAAAACTTCTTGCATATTGATTGGACGGGAGCCGTATCCTCGACCCCTTCCACGCTGGCCTCTGAATCCTCCACGCGCATTGGCGACGAGCCCTGAGTGACCATCTTCGTTTTTGCGTTTGTTTTGATTCGCGTTGTTGTGGCTCGTTTGCTGCTGCTGGGGCTTGTTGGAGTTTTTCTTTCCTTTGGCAGCAACCTCCTCTTCTTCTCCGTCTGACGCGTCTCTGGTTTTATCTGAGCTGGCATATTTGTTAGCCGCAGCCATCACCTCGCTGAGGCTCTTGACTTTATCCTTCATGCGACCCAGCTTATGAATCAGCGGCTCAAACTTGCAGTTTTTCTCCATCACCAGGACGGCTGAGCTTGGTGGTATATTATCTGAGGAGTGTATTATTTCTGCCACCCTTTTCATCCAATGGCGACTTGACTCGCCTTCCTTCTGGACACAACGCTCTAGATCTTCTATATTGCAGAGTCGTTTGCAAGTTCCTTGGAAGTTCTTAACGAAGGCATCCTTCAGTTCCTCCCAAGTATTTATAGAGTTGGGAGGCAAATTTTGCAGCCATATGTGCGCTGCACCTTCTAGCATCATGTTGAGGTACCTGCACATATTTCTCTGAGGCGTTCAATGCTCATCCCCATCTCGTAATTGTTCAGCCAGGTGGTTGGATCCATGCTGGCGTTGTAGTTTGCCACCTTGCGTGGCCCTTTGAAATCTTCAGGAAAAGGTTCCGATCTGATCCTTTCAGTGAAACACGCCGGTCCCTTGAGTCGCGAGGACAGGGCTGTGGGCGCGCCTGCGGGGTTATCTGCGGGCCGCGTTTGCATCACTGGCGTATTCGCCTGCGCTTCTGCGACTTGCTCCTGCTGCCTCTGTGCGACTCCTGATACGTTCTCTGGTGGCCTGCTTTGGACGCTTCTTTCTGCTGCAATCCTGTGATTGGCTGGTACGAGGGGCAGCTGTGCTTCGGCTTCCGCCCTATTGGCTTGTTGCAGGACTGCCGTACTTAGCATCTGAATCGCGCGCCGCGCCTCAGCATTGACCGGGTCATCGCCTGTTGGTACCATCTGAGTCAAGATATTAGCCGCAGCATACATATTATCGACAGGGTTCTGGTAATGGCCCTGCGGGGTGTGAAACCTCCTTGGTTGTTGCTGGGTCTCTTGATTTGTTGGTACCCTTCCTTCCGCAGTCGTCTGGATTCCCGTCCCGCGGCTGGAGTGAGCGGGATTTCCACTGTTGGTTGAGTCGCGCGCAGCTGTGTTTGCGGGTCAACCTGTCGTTGAGTCGCAGCCAGCGCGGCTACTCTCTGCCGCTCCTGTTGGATTCCTTGGTTTATCTGATCGAGCCTGCGGCGCTCTTCTTCCATCCTTCGAACCTCATACAGGAGCTCGGCCCTGGCGGCCTCAATTTCTGTTGCACGGAGGGCGGCGTTCGTGGCTGACACGGGACAAGAAGTGGGTTGCTTGGGGGTGCCGATGCCTCGGTTTCTCCAGCAGTTCCTGATGCGCCTGCTCCTCCGGCCATGTAAACCGCGACTTGCGCCATCTCTTGATCTGGTGATAATGTGATTTCTGGTGGGTAACCCCAGCAACTTTCTTCAAAGGCAGGTATGATGGACCCAAACTCTTGCGAGTCCATGCTTTCCACGGATTCTTCCCCATCATCGGCGACTTCTTCTACTGAATCGCCTTCTTGGACCGATCTAACGGACCTGCCACCGATGAAGCCGACGAAGACGTTGATGGATCCGAACGGGATGACGTGGCCGGTCTCCAAATAATCTGCTTCCGGCCCCCAGCTTGAATCGTCGATGAGGGGTGTGCCATTGACCGTGATGATACGGCCAACAACAAGATCTTCAGCTCCCTTCATGGATCCTGCGCGGAACGTGACGCTCTTGACCGCAGGCCCCACGGTGGGCGCCAACTGTCGTGGGTTTGTCACGTCAGGTGTCATAGATGACTTCGTAGGTGTGGGATTACGCGAGTCAAGCATCTCCGAGCTTGGGATCGCAGGAACAAAGATCAACACAGATTTACCCAGGTTCGGCCCCCTCAATGTGAGGTAAAAGACCTACTTCCTGCCTACCCTAGATTGGTATTGATATGATAATCGAGGTGTTACAATGGAGGCGATCCGATCTGGTACTCGCCGTATGAGCTAGGGTTTAGGGCTTGATAGCTTGACCCGCTCTAAGTCCTGCGAGTCCTCTTTATATACACAGAGGCTCGCTAGGTTACAAAAGGAAACTTCCCCATAAGGAATACGTCCACAGAGGCCTACTCGGAGACTACTTGGTCTTCACGTCCTCCGGGATATGTCTTCTAGATCTTTCCCCTTATGGCGGTTCAATATTGGGCTTGCTCCCAAGTGGGCCTTTGTCGTGCGAGTAAAATAAGTCGCACTGGGCCGCGGGTTAATCCAGAAAGTATTCCCCGGCACGCGCCTCGGAAAGAGGGTTCCTGCCAGGGTGATGTGGTATGCTCGTATAATACCACGGCTGAAACATTTGTTCCAAAACAAATAGCATGTCAAGTTGTTGCGATGGCACGAAGAAGACCGTAAGAAAGACGTGATGATGAGACATCCCGCTGATGGATCGCAGTGGAGAAAAATCGACAGAGACTTCCTGACCTTTGCACGTGACGCAAGAAACTTATGGTTTGGTCTAAATACAGATGGTTTTAATCCTTTTGGAGAGCAGAGCTCCAGTCATAGCACCTAGCCTGTGACTCTATGTATATATAACCTTCCTCCTTGGTTGTGCATGAAGCGGAAGTTCATTATGATGCCAGTGCTCATCCAAGGCCCGAAGCAACCCGGCAACGATATTGATGTGTACCTGAGGCCATTGGTTGATGAACTTTTACAGTTGTGACATGAAGAAGGTGTATGTGTGTGGGATGAGCACAAACAGGAGGAATTTGACCTACGAGCGTTGTTGTTTGTAACCGTCAATGATTGGACCGCTCTTAGTAACATTTCAGGATAGTCAAACAAGGGATACAATGCATGCACGCACTGTTTAGGTGAGACTGAAAGTATATGTTTAGGACAATCTGTTCCGAATGACGATGACGGACACGTAACAATGTGGAAGAAGAAATCTATATTTTTGGATCTAGCCTATTGGAAAATCCTAGAGGTTCGCTCTGCAATCGACGTGATGCACGTGACGAAAAATCTTTGCGCGAACCTGCTAAACTTTTTGGGCGTGTATGGGAAGACGAAAGATACACTGGATGCACGACTGCACCAGCAACATATGCACGAACGAGACGGCCTGCATGCAGAGAAGTGTCAAGGTCCTACCAGCTACGCTCTTACCAGAAATACAAAACGGAGGTAGTAAATATTTTCATGAAACCTATATCAAGCTCATAAAGCTTGATCGAATTTTGTGTGCTTCTTCCTGGTGCACAAAATTTCATCTAGTATATAACAATGTTTTCAAGGTTGAGAGAGGACAAATGGCTCCCGAGCTACATGGAGCTTGTTTTTTGAAAAAAATTGAAAATGACATTTTTAAGTTTCAAAAATCAGCAACAAAATCCCATATGTAGATAGTGATATGATCTACAAGTATGCAAAATTCTAACTCGAAATTCGTTATATTGTGGACTGGGAAAACCGGCCAAATGGGTGAATCTGGGCGGTGAACAATACATAATTTTAAAAACATAAATTTTTGCCCAATTTGTCTTTTTTCTGTAGCCCAAAATATAACAAATTTTGAGTTAAAATTTTGCACTCTTGTAGATCTAGCACTATCTACAACTGGGATTTGTTTCGCAATTTTTTGAAAGTAATAAGTGTCGATTTTGAATTTTTCAAAAATCGAGCTCCCGAGTGCCGGGGCTCCATTTGCAGTTTATGTGTTTTCAATTCCTACTTGTTCTAGCATGCATGTAATTAATGACATCCAAGACTTATATTTTTCTCATTTTGAAGTTTTTGCAACCTTGCGCATAAAAAACCCTTATTAGTGTGACAAGCTTCTCACTACATAGAAAATGAAAATTTAGGGCATATGGCGTCAGTTTGTAAACATTTGCTCTACAACATTGTTGTCTTCGAGCGCACGTCCGTATATAGATTTAACACTATGGTACGTGTGTGATACGTCTCAAACGTATCTATAATTTTTGATGTTCCATGCATGTTTTATATCAATTGCCACATGTTTTATATGCACTTTATATCATCTTATGACATTTATTGGACTAACCTATTAACAAGATATCACAGTGCCAGTTTCTCTTTATTATGTCTGTGCATTGCAGAAAAGGTCCAAAATTGAAAGTGCTCAGAAAAATCTGAAAAAATTACAGAAATTCTAAAACGCCAGAAGACTCCAAGAGCCAGAAGGACAAGTCTGGGGAGGCCTACAGCCTCCACACGCCCATGGGCGCGTTTGGGCCTTGGCCGCCCCCAGGGGTGGTGTCGCCACCTCGGTCACCTCCTCGCGATGCCCTTTGGACTACTTATTCCCCCAACGCAAAACCCTAAGTGCCTGGACGATTTCTCCAGAAGAGTTCCGTAGCTCCGCCGCCACCAAAAACCCTAATTCGGGCGACAGAAGTCTCTGTTTTGGCACCTTGCCGGGACGGAGAATTGCCCCCGGAGCCATCTCCATCGACGCCACCGCCATCTTCATCGCCGTTGCTGCCTCCCATGATGAGGAGGGAGTAGTTCTCCCCGAGGCTGAGGGCTCTACCGGTAGCTATGTGGTTTATCTCTCTCTCCCAAGGTGTGATCTTTATGTGATCATGAGCTTTGTAATCTTGAATCCATAGATGTACTCTTCATTATCTTATATGCTACTCAAGTGGTTTTATTAATGTAATCTCCGGAGTCACCTTTGTACCATGGTGCGAAGTTGACAGTGTGCGCCCCATGTGTGGCTCTTAGGCTAAAGATAACAGGAATACTTATCATGAGTTATTATTTCCGTGGGATGTCTCTATGAAATTGTGGTGTTTGTCTAGTACTATTTAGGGCGCTCAACTTGACAGTGTGGGGTTCCCTAGATATGGAATGCGACTTTAAGATGTGCTTTTATAGCCCTACGCAGTGGATTGGTGTTCGTTATCCAACGAGAGAATAACTCAGAGTAGCATAGTGAAGAGGAAATATCTATGTATTCAATTATATTATTATTGTTGAGAGTGTTCACTAGTGAAAGTATGATCCCTAGGCCTTGTTTCTAAGCATTGAAACACCGTTTACAACCAGTTCTGCTATATGTTTGCTTGCTGCCATTTTTATTTCAGATTGCAATTACCACTTATAATCATCCATATCACTTATATTTTAATATCTCTTCGCCGAACTAGTGCACCTATACATCTGACAAGTGTATTAGGTGTGTTGGGGACACAAGAGACTTCTTGTATCTTAATTGCAGGGTTGCTTGAGAGGGGTATCTTTGACCTCTACCTCCCTGAGTTCGATAAACCTTGGGTGATTCACTTGAGGGAAACTTGCTGCAGTTCTACAAACCTCTGTACTTGGAGGCCCAACACTGTCTACAAGAATAGAAGCGTGCGTAGACATCAAGCTATTTTCTGGCGCCGTTGCCGGGGAGGTAAGGTAAAAGGTATTCACATCCTCCAGCTACTTAGCTATTTTCTAGCACTGTTGCTGACGTGTGAGTGCTCGAAGGTATTTCCTTTAGATTCTGCAATTATATCTTTTTGTTTCTTGTTTTATTTTACTAGTTAGGCTTAATGGAAAACAACAACAAAATTAGAGATCTTTATGAACTTTATATTGAATTTGGACATGATGCTTTTGAAGAGAAAATTAAAAAACCTATGGAAGTTTGTTTGCATAATAGTGATAGCAATGTTATTAACATGAATTCTTTGAACACAATTATTGTTAATGCTATGGAAAAGCTAAGATTGGGGAAGCTAGTTTTGAAAATGATCTTTTTAGTTCCCCAGCTTTGGAGGAGAAAATTTGCTTTGATAATACTTTGTCTCCCATACGTGATAATTCTAATGATGCTTGTGATATCCTAAATCCATCTACTGAAAGTATTCCATTTGAAATACCCATGGAAATTGTTGAAAAGGTTATGGATGAACGTTATGCAGGGGATGGAACAGTCCATCCACGTGATCACTTGTTGAAACTTACAGAACTTTGTGAGTTGTTTAAGGTTGCAGGTTTATCAAGGGAAAATGCCATGAAGAAATTATTTCCATTGTCACTTAAGGACAAAGCTAGGGAGTGCTATGATCTACTAGATGATCCTCATCATTCGGAGTGGAAGGAGCTTGAATTTCTCTTTGACTCTAAATTTTATCCTCCTTATGAAATGCATTTAGATAGGAATTACATTTATAATTTTTGTCCTCGTGATGGAGAAAGCATTGCTCAAGCTTGGGAAAGACTGAAAACATTAATACTCAAATGTCCTAACCATGGGCTTCCTGAGGAAATAATAGTTACTAATTTTTATGCAAGGCTTTCAGGTAATTACAAGGATTATCTAGATACCTGTTCAGAGGGTTCTTTCACAAGTAAGAAGGTTGAAGCTAAGTGGGATCTTCTTGAAACAATTCAAGGCAATACTGAAGATTGGGAGAACGACAAAGGTAAAGAATCAGGTATAAACTATGAGTATGATTGCATTAAGTCTTTCGCTGAAACTGCTAGTTTTCATGAGCTTAGTGCTAAATATGGTCTTGATTCTCAAATTATTGTTGATTATTGTAGAGCCTTTGCTTCTCATATTAATGTTCCTAAAGAAAATTGGGACATGTATCATGAACCTTTCAAAGACACTTGCATGGAAAATGAAATTGTTACTAATGATTGCAATAAACATGCTCAAACTTCTGAAATTACTATTTCTTATAAGCATGTTAATTTTTGTGGAGCACTTAGACCTTGTGAAAAGAATCAAATCGAAGAAGATTATTGTATCCATCATAGGAATGAAAAAACTAGAATGTGGCATAGGGCTCTAAATGATCTTGCTGAAAAAGTGTGTGCCCTCGATCCTTTTATTTGTAAACTTTGCTATAAAAAGGGTCACTTCGAATTCCAATGCTCAGGTTCTAATAAGGATATTGCGGAAGAATTTTGTGATAACATGATCACTCCTAATCAGCATGATGAACTTACATTATTTTTGGGGTGTGAAGAATTATCAAGAAAAACTTCTTCGTTAGATATGAGTGCTTTTGATATGATTAGCGTATTGCATGGATGTCATCTCTATTGTGCTAACAATTGCCATGCCAACACTTACATACAAAATATTATAAAAGATGGATCAACTTTACCAAAATATGAAAGGACTAATGTTTGTTTTACTCTTATTAATGAAAAAGAGGAATCCTCCCAAGCTTCTTCTATTGTTTCTAACAATAAACCAGGGTATGTGGTGAAGCCTCCTTTCAAGCCTCTCCCTCCTAAAGAGGGAAAGAAGAAGAAGAAGAGGAGTAAAAGGAGAGAGGAAACGGTATCTTCCCCTAAGCATATTGCTCCTATTACAGTTGTTGCTGATGAGTCTGAATTCGATGATGATCCTATGCATGTTACTTATAGTAGTGATCATGATTGGGAAAAGCACACTACTTTTGGTATTGAAAATCTTTTGGGTTCCAATTCTGAAAATGATGATGTTAATAATTGCTATACTATTAGTACTATCCATGTTCCTTCCAATGATGATATAGGAAGCATTAAGCTTGGGGATGAGGTGTTTGAAAATCCTTTTCCTAGTAATAATTATATTTTTGAAACCTCTCCTCCTGTGATGTTTTTGAAAATCCTTTTGCTAATGATGATTATATATTTGAGACCTCTCCTTCTAGTAAAAATGATGATGATATGTTTACAAATGAACACACTTTGGAAGATAACTATTCTACTGTTTATGATGATACTATGCCTCCAGTCTTTGATAATTATTATAAAGATAACTATGACATAGGTTATAATTACAATCATCCTCATGAAACATGTCATAATTATGGAGGGATTTCTCAAAACCATCCCTCTAATATACAACTTGTCTATCATGTTCGAGTTCTTTATGATGATCCTACTCCCATTGTTATTAATAAGAAGGATTTTGCTTATGTGGAAAATATTGATACCTTTATGCATATGGGTCATGATAAGAATGTTTCATGTGATGGTTATATTGTGGATTTTATCAATGATGCTACTGGAAGTTATTATGAGAGAGGGAGACATGAATTCATACATCACAATAATATTAAGTCCCTCTCTTTATGTTGAAGGTTTTGATGTTGCACTTGTTTTGCCTTCCAATGATAGTCACTTTGTGCTTTATTGATTTATTTTCTTACAAGATTCCTTTGCATAGGAAGTGGGTTAGACTTCAATGTGTTTGATATTTGCTTCTTGATGCTCTTTCATATTCACCTCTTATACATATGAGAGCATCATCAAAATCACTATGCCTAGCTAAAAGGCTTTAAAGAAAAGCGCTTGTGGGAGACAACCCATTATTTTTATTTTCTTCTATTTTTATTTATTTGAGTCAAGGTGCTGTTTAATTATGTATCAATGCCTTTGTATGTTTATTTTCTTGCATTGTTGTGCCAAGTAAGGCCTCTAATAGGAAGATGATGCTAGATTTGGATTTCTGCGCAGGAACAGATTTCTGCTGTTCACCGTTTTGCTTCTGTAAAATCACAGAAAAATTATTTAAATCTGAATTTTTTTGTGCGTGATTCTCAGATATGTATGCATCTTTCGTTAGTTCAAAGATTTTCCATCTGAGCGTCGTAAGTGCCTCGAAAAAATTCGTATTTGCGGACTGTTCTGTTTTAGACAGATTATGCCTTTTTATTTTGCATTCTCTCTTTTACTAGTGTTGAGTGGAATTCTTTTTTGGGTGGAAGAGCTTCACATAACATCAGTGGCAGTAGCTAATGTTTAAAGTAACAATTCATATTGCGTCTTTTTAGAACATGTGAGTTTTTGATTGTGCACTAACCCTCTAATGAGATTTGCTTTGAGTTTGGTGTGACGAAAGTTTTCAAGGGTCAAGAGGGAAGAGTGATATAATAGGATGGATAAGAGTGAAGAGCTCAAGCTTAGGGAGGCTCCCATGGATCTCCCCAGCATATTTCAAGAAGACTCAAGCGTCTAAGCTTGGGGATGCCCAAGGCATCCCTTCTTCATCGGCAAAATTATCAGGTCATCTCTAGTGAAACTATATTTTAATTCTTTCACATCATATGTGCTTTTCTTGGAGTGTCTGTGTGCTTTTATTTTCAGTATGGTACTTTTATTTTCAATAAAGCTTAACTGGACCCTAGAATTCTTAATTGGGAGAGAGACACGCTCCGCTTTTTCATGGGAATACTCCTATTCTTCACTTATATCTGTTGAGTATTCAATTTTCGCGCTGTTTAGCTTCTAGCTCTTGGTTTTCATGTACCTCTTGTCAGAGCTATTAGTTCTTTTGTAGAAAGTACTCTCTTGCTTAACTTATATTTGTTTGGAGAGTTGCTTGGTTAATATGTTGGTTCAGAAAATGTTGCGTGTGGTAGTGGTATAATGAAAACTTGCATAATCTTGTAGATCATTGAGCTTTGATAACCTGATTCCTTGCAAACGTTTTGAGGTATTAAGTAATAGATGGTAAAGCTTGCTAGTTAATTAAGTTAAAATCATTAGTGGATTATTGTCTTTAAGCTTGTACCGTACTACAAACTCTACTAAAATTGTTGAAGGTGTAGTTGGACTTGATAGCTTTCCATGTCTGAAAAGTGGTTCGTAATAACTAGGTTGTGTGTGAAGGTCGAGGGATCTAACGGGGTACTTGTGCCGCCGTGAACGGCCCTCCTTGGGGTAAATGTTAACCATGCACTTAATGTTGAACCTGCTAGTTGTTTGCAATAAACTTGTGAGTTCTTTTTGACTAATGTTAAGCTACGGTTTTGGCACTTTCACCATCCAAATTTGCTAGCTTCTTTGGTGTTGTGCATTGCCCTTTTCTCACATTGAGAGTTGTGCATACTTCGCCAGTACATCCAAAACCCGTGGGAGGGCTTCCTCTTGTTCTCCTACACATAAACCCATACATCTTCCTCAAAACAACCACCATACCTACCTACCATAGCATTTCCATAGCTGTTCCGAGATATATTGTCATGCAACTTCCATTTTACATTACATGACTTGTTGTCATTTATCATTTATATATTGCTTTGCATGATTCTATATAGCTGATGTGTGGTTTACCCATGTTACGCTAGATCATTGCACATCCTGCTACACTGGCAGAGGCATACAGTTTTATACATCATGTTTTGTTCATTATGAGTTATTTGTACCAAAAAGTTTGTAATCATATTAGAGTGTTGCCCCTGCTAGAAAAGAGCCATGGAGGCCATCGAAAAGAGAAACAGAAAAAGAAAAAAAAGGGGGGCAACACTACTATCCTTTATCAAAGTTGTGCTCATGTTTAGCACTTGCAGTATTCATAGTCATCATTTGTGCTCATGTTTAGCAGCTATGCTCCATTTGAGAGAGTTTTCATGCTTTACTAGTATAACTATGTGGGGAATATTACGTTATAGAACTTGGGTTGTATATTCCAATGATGAGCTTCCTCAAAAGTGCTCTAGGTCTTCGTGAGCAACCGAGTTGGATGCACCCCCACTAGTTCCATTGGAGAGCTTTCATACACATATAGCTCTATGTGCATCTGTTGCATGGCAATCACTACTCCTTGCATAGCTTCGATTATAAGACTTCCTCTTGTCTAATGATCACTTATAGCTTTGTGAGACTTTCTTCCATTGGCCTTCCAAACCCCCATTAACGTTCTCTTTGCCATAACATCCTGGTGCCTATACTAAATGCTTACGCTCACCGGTTGAGTAGACCTCGAAACAGTGGATTCATGACATTCATGTTTACTTTTACTTGATTGGATCCGTTCTCTGTGTTATGAAAAATTGCTTGATGCTTGGAATTGAAGGATAGAACTCCTACACTGGATACTTAAAACATCTATAATGAACCTTGTACGGTTTCATGTCTTAAAGGCCGTCATTCATGAAAACTTTTAGCTTGTTTAACTATCTTGCTTTATTATCTCTTATTTAATATCAATTATAGACATTTGCTTTGAATGATTTGATCTCAGCTCACTTGCCATTACATCACTATTAGATCGAGATTATGATGGTAGCATGTCACCTCAAAAATTATATTGTGTTTATCGTTTACCTACTCGAGGACGAGTAGGAACTAAGCTTGGGGATGCTGATATGTCTCAAACGTATCTATAATTTTTGATGTTCCACGCATGTTTTATATCAATTGCCACATGTTTTATATGCACTTTATATCATAGTACGACATTTATTGGACTAACCTATTAACAAGATGCCACAGTGCCAGTTTCTATTTATTATGTCTGTGCATTGCAGAAAAGGTCCAAAATTGAAAGTACTCAGAAAAATCTAAAAAAATTACAGAAATTCTATAACGCCAGAAGACTCAGGGAGCCATAAGGACAAGTCTGGGGCAGGCCCACAGCCTCCACACGCCCCCTGGGCGCGTTTGGGCCTTGGCCGCCCCAGGGGTGGTGTCGCCGCCTCGGTCACCTCCTCGCGATGCCCTTTGGACTACTTATTCCCCCCGACGCGAAAACCCTAAGTTCCTGGACGATTTCTCCAGAAGAGTTCCGTAGCTCCGCCGCCACCAAAAACCCTTATTCGGGGGATAGAAGTCTCAGTTTTGGCACCTTGCCGGGACGGGGAATTGCCCCCGGAGCCATCTCCATCGACGCCACCGCCATCTTCATCGCCGTTGCTGCCTCCCATGATGAGGAGGGAGTAGTTCTCCCCCGAGGCTGAGGGCTCTACCGGTAGCTATGTGGTTTATCTCTCTCTCCCATGGTGTGATCTTTATGTGATCATGAGCTTTGTAATCTAGTTGAATCCATAGATGTACTCTTCATTATCTTATATGATACTCAAGTGGTTTTATTAATGTAATCTCCGGAGTCACCTTTGTCCCATGGTGCAAAGTTGACAGTGCGCGGCCCGTGTGTGGCTCTTAGGCTAAAGATAACAGGAATACTTATCATGTGTTATTATTTGCGTGGGATGTCTCTATGAAATTGCGGTGTTTGTCTAGTACTATTTAGGGCACTCAAGTTGACAGTGTGGGGTTCCCTAGATATGGAATGCGACTTTAAGGTGTGCTTTTATAGCCCTACGCGGTAGATTGGTGTTCGTTATCCAATGAGAGAATAACTCAGAGTAGCATAGTGAAGAGAAAATATCCATGTATTCAATTATATTATTATTGTTGAGAGTGTCCACTAGTGAAAGTATGATCCCTAGGCCTTGTTTCTAAGCATTGAAACACCGTTTACAACCTGTTCTGCTACATGTTTGCTTGCTGCCATTTTTATTTCAGATTGCAATTACCACTTATAATCATTCATATCACTTATATTTTAATATCTCTTCGCCGAACTAATGCACCTATACATCTGATAAGTGTATTAGGTGTGTTGGGGACACAAGAGACTTCTTGTATCTTAATTGCAGGATTGCTTGAGAGGGATATCTTTGACCTCTACCTCCCTGAGTTCGATAAACCTTGGGTGATTCACTTGAAGGAAACTTGCTGCTGTTCTACAAACCTCTGTACTTGGAGGCCCAACATTGTCTACAAGAATATAAGCATGCGTAGACATCAGTGTGTCAAACGACAACTCATTACACTGCAAAAAAAAGACTAACGACAACGGTTCAAGAAAATGGATTTCCAAAGTCAAACAAAATTGTACTCCCCTAACTGTTAATTACAGTAGCGTGACACCAAACTGGCATCTCCGTAAGACTAGTCCCAACGCAGGTAACTTCAGGCGTAACTTCGGGTCCAACTCAGCAAATTTTCCTAGGTGGTAGTGAGTTAATGAGGACAGAGGTAATCAGAGTAACCTATTTGGTTACCGTAGCATTGCACAGTAAACGATATTTTTTAATGCCTAATTGATTCATTGTGGCTCGTCTCCTCTTCCTCGCATCCCCTAGCCTCCTCGTCCAGAAGGACCAGAACGCCTCCACTCTCCATCTCCCTGCCGCCTCCATCTACCTCGCCCCAGTCACCATCTCGCCGGCCAGCGGCAGCTCCAGCCGGCGGCGCCTCCCAGGGGGCCATACAAATCATGGTGAAACCCCGAGCCCCCAAGGAGACGGCGACAGGCCGAGCGTCGGTTACCTCGCCGCCGCAGCAGTTCACTGGCGCCTGGCAAGCTCCTACACCAACCCTTCGCCGCAGCAGTACCCCGACACCCGGACGAGCTCCTCCACCAATCCCTCTACCGTCCCCTCATTGAATACATGGTACAATTTTTAGAATCAATTATCAGCAATTGCAATTTCAGTGAATCAAATATATATCACTCGGAAAATTCCTATGATATTTTTTCAAGTAGAGAAGTCTATAGCTCTTTCTGACCATGATGTGTGTTGTACGTTTGTTTTGTTCGTGTCAGTTTAGTTGATTATGTCAGTTTAGTTCATGTAAATTCAAGGTTGTGATTTGGAATATAATCTGTATGTCAGTTTAGTTCATGTCAGTTTAGTTCATGTCAGTTTAGCTCTACTTCCACTAGTCGAATCTCTGCATGTTTGCTTTGATCATGTTCATGAATATGATACTTATAACAGGAGGCCGATGTATAACCCAGCACCTGAAGGCCTTCTAAGTTTTGGACAATTCCCGCACATGCATCCTTTTAATTTCCAACCTCCTCTGATGCACCATCATGAACAAGGACACCAAAATATGGAGAATTCACACTTTTTTGGTGCTTCCTCACATGATTCCTTTTCAACACCACCGCCACCACCACACTCTAAACTTTCATCTCGGTCTGCTCCCACAAAAGTTAATTCGACTTCTTCCAAAAAGAAAAGGAAGGTCACCAATGTAGATAACGATGAATCGGGTGTCGGGGGGCTACCCCCGGGTAGGGTCATGGTGTGGTAAAAGATATGCCCAGGTGTGGGCCAAGTTACAGTAAAACTGGCATAGCTGGGCTTCAGAGTGTGGTGCAGGTGCAAACTGACATAAGGCTTACCGAGATAACCTGGGCCAGAAGGGACCGGGGTACCATGCTGGTGCCAGCCAGCATGTGTCGACCGAGACAAGGGATCCGAGATAAAGATCCGAGATAACATAACCGACTTATGTATGTCGGTAACTTGTATGTTTTTCTTATGTGCAGGGAAGGTTATTTGAGGAAGGAAAATCCGGCATATCCATGCCGGGTTATCCTAGTGTCGGACGGGAGTCAATGCTCCTGTCGCATCCCGTCTGACACGGGAGCGTCTGGCACGGAAGCGCCTGACACGGGGGCGTGCGTGAGGAGCGAGATAATAGGCCATCATTCCACCGTTGACCCCGGCTTATCCGAGGACAGACTGCGAGGCAGAGGCATGGGCAGGCCCTGTCATGTCACTGACCGAGGGTATTTTCTAGCTGTGCTGTAGAGCTGTAGGAGATGGGCATGCCACGTCCTGTCTCTGACAGGAGTAACATCATGACATACCTTTGGCATGGCTACAGTGCTTCGGGAGGGGTGTTCCCGTAACTCGGTTTAGCCTATATATATGCCCTCACCCCCTCCTGCGTGAGAGAGAGGCTCTGAGATATCTTTCCACCCATAGCTTCATCTACTTCCTTGTGCTTTTCACCTTGTTGTGTTATACAGCTCAAGGAGCAGCTTGTACACTTGATACCGAGATATATAGAGAGAGGCAGGCAGGAGTAGGGGCTTTACCTCCTCACGAGGGCCCTGAACCTAGGTAGATCTTGGTGTGCTATTGTGTTCTTCGTGTGTGCTTCTTAGCGCGCTAACCCTCTCCCGGATCCACCAGCGTCCATCGGCCCCACACTTTAGCCATCCTATGGCATCTGCCGTGATACCACCACGACAGTTGGCGCCCACCGTGGGGCAGGCAGCGGCGCTGGCTGGTGTGACATTCCGGACGGGCTCCATCATCGACTCCGGCGAGCGCGTCGTTTGCGGGCTCGTCTGCAAGCTCGGCGCGCTGAACTTCATCAGCGACAACGCGGGATGCTTCGGCAGCAGGCCGTTCCCGACGAACGGCTGCCTCATCAGCTTCGGCACCTTCGTGACCTACGTCGCCACCGAGGTTGTCTGCAAGTACCCCGAGCAGGTGCTTGTGGCTGAGGATCCTCCTGCTATCTGTGCGGCTCGCGGCCGGCGTAGCGCTCGCCCCGGGAGCTGCGCAGAGGTCATGATGACCGGCACTGCGGCTGATGCCGGTAAAGGAGACCCCGGCAAAAGAGATGCCGGTAATCCCGCCCCAAGGTTACCAGATCGGCGAAAGTGCCGCTGGAGAGGAGGGAGAACCTCCCGGTCAGGCCGGTACATCCCATGTGCCGGTTAAGCCGGCTCACCTCGAGGAGATCATAGAGAAATTGCTGTGCCGGTAGCTGCCGGTACAGATGCTGCCCAATCAGAGGCAGAGTTGGAGGCACGGCGTCAGAGCTTGCTTCAGGAGGCTCTGGAGATGGCCGAGGTGAGAAGAGAATTTGGGATAACTGTCCGTGAGTATAACCTAGCACATGGTTTTACCCCGGTAGCTGCTCGCCCTAGTCGAGTAGAGGATGTGCGCAAGAGGGTAAAAACCTCAATGCCGAGATTGCTAGAGATGGTAGATCTAGCTCCAGCAAAACTCCTAGTACCTTATCGGTCGAAAAACCGAAGTATAGTTCCCCTGCTAAGACTCTTAGAGCTGCCGAGGCAGCAAGAGCCGAGTTGTCTGGCTTATCCGGAGAAGCTCTCCGCAGGCAGCAAGACCGAGTTAATGAGCTGGTAGCTGTGGCTACCCGGCAGAATGAGGCCTATCGCAAGGCCAACACAGTTGCAGGGGGTCCGATGTTGTTCACTCGGCTAGGGGAGCCAGTGGATCTAAGGGGCAAGCTTCATCACCGCATGTCGGTGGAGATCGTGACCGGAGTGTAAACTCCGGTAAGAGCAAACAGATGCAGGTGTATGATCCGGCGTGTGCCGGAAAACAGGTAGTTGGGCGAGGTAGTGCCGGCCGGGGTAGAAGCAATCCCGGTCAGGGCGGTCCAGGTGCCGGGGTAGTTAACTCGGCTGGCCGAGGTTATCCACCTCGGTATCCGACACAAAATCTCGCCCAGCAGCAGCAAAATGTCGGGCATGTCCAGCAGCCACAAGTTGTTGAACAGGTGGCTAACCGTTATGATGATGGTTACTCGGCTATGGAGAAAGCCGGGTATCCGAGATATGAAGGTGCACTGGGATCTCGGTTGGGACCTCGCCAGTTGTCACCAAATGATGCACGCTACAAGTTGGACAGGATTTATATGTCCGAGATGCTGGAAGAGCAAGGTCCACCTGGACCTGCATGTTTTGGACCTCGGATCATGAGGGAACCACCGGTGCGGCACTTTCAGCTAAACCGAGGTGCAAAAACATATGACGGCAGCACTAAGCCGAGGACTGGCTGACAGATTATGTGTCGGCTGTGCATATTGCGGGAGGTAACCGCAGATGGGCGGTGAGGTATATCCCGCAGATGTTGGAGGGGCCAGCCCGGATTTGGCTGAACAACCTGCGAGAGGGCAGTGTTGATTGCTGGCTGGACTTTGAAGAAGCATTTGTTAGCAACTTCTCCAGCACATACAAGAGACCAAACCGTCCTCAGCAGCTTGCGATGTGCAAGCAGAGGGATAATGAAACTGACCGGGATTACTTAACCCGGTGGAGTACTATTCGCAATTCCTGTGAAGGAGTTGTAGAGGCACAGGCCATATCTTGGTTTGCCCAGGGTGCCGACATGGCTCCATGCTCTGGCAGAAGTTGCAGAGGGAAATGCCGGCCACTCTGGCCGAGACAATCCGGATTGCGGATAGCTATGCACTGGGTGATCCGATGCAACCTTTGCTGAACTCGGGAGAGCCGAGTAGAAGATACCCGGTGAACAACAGACCCGGGCCAGTCAGGCAGAACGATCGCCAGGACTTCGGTAACAAGAGGAGAGAACCGGATTACCGGTATGGCTCGAACCAGGTTGCAGCTGTAAACCAAGACCAGCCAGATGCCGGTAATAGCCAGCGTCCGAAGTTCAATGGCCCAGCATGGGGCCAGAATCAAGAGGGAAGAGGCCATGGGGTGACCAGAAGCCATCCTTAACTTATGAGGCTATGTTGGATGGGCCATGCAGTTTCCACACCCAAGACATCCGCAGGCCTGCAAACATACAACTCGGCAGTGCAGCTGGTATCAGCGCACAAGGGGAGAAGGAGCCAGAGCCGGAGGAAATCAGTGGGGGCACCTCAGAGAATTCCGCCGAGGCAAAACTTGCCGCTTACCGGAGCAAATGCTATCCCGGTGATTCCGCCAGTTCCGAGGCAAGCAGATCCGAAGCCTGTGAATCAGGTGAATGTCGGAGGGAACAATAACAACACTGGTCCCAGCAGGCAGGGAGAGTATCCCCAGGGAGATTACAGAGAAGCTCATCAGAGCTATGTGATATTTGTGACCGAGCCAACTGACAAGAAGAGCTTGCATCGGCGTGCACTGGAGGTGAACGCAGTTATGCCGGCTGTGCCGAAGTATTTGCACTGGTCCGAGCAAGAGATCACTTGGAGCAGAAGGGATCATCCCCGAGTTATGCCAACTCCGGGAGGTTATGCATTGGTAGTGGATCCGACATTCTTCGGACCACACTCAATATTCGGTTCACCCGAGTTCTCATTGATAATGGGAGTGCTATCAATATCATGTACCGAGACACCATGGTGAAGATGGGTATCTCGGCAAACATGCTGCAACCGAGTACACCTTTCATGGCATAGTGCCGGTGTTTCATGTGCACCTATGGGCAAAATTTGGGTTGATGTGTTTTGGCACCAAGGACAACTGCCGAACTGAGAGTATCCAGTTTGAGGTAGTGGACCTCGAAAGTCCATACCATGCTTTACTCGGTAGGCCTGCATTGTCCAAGTTCATGATATCCACCCATGTGGGTTACCTCAAGATGAAAATGCCGGGTCCTAATGGCATCATCACTATCTCGGGTGATTACAAGCGTGCACTGGAGTGTGCCTCGGCTGGATCGTGCTTAGCCGAGTCACTGATTATCGCTGCAGAGAAGAAGAAGATCCATGAAGTGGTGGCATTGGCTCAGTCCGCACAACTCGGTATGCCGGGTATGACTAACCCGGAGCAGAATGCAACTTTCGAGGTGCCCAAAGAGACCAAGAAGATCAATGTTGACCCGGCATGTCCGGACCACAACGTCATCATTGGTACCGGGTTAACTGAGAAATAGGAAGGCGAGCTCAGTCACTTCCTCCGTGAGAACCGGGATATCTTTGCATGGTCAAATCAGGACCTGCCAGGTGTTCCGAGGGAGTTGGCTGAGCACTCTTTGTTCGTCAGACCGGATATGAAACCGGTGAAGCAACCTATGCGGCGTCTCTCGGATGAGAGGAGAAAGTGATAGGTGATGAACTGGCCAGGTTACTTGCATCTGGGTTCATCATGGAAGTGCTGCACCCGGACTGGTTGTCTAACCCGGTCCTGGTGGAAAAGAAAAAAGATGACCCGAATGTGGCCATTGTGTGGCGTATGTGTATTGATTACACAAACTTGAACAAGGCATGTCCTAAGGATCCATTCCCGCTGCCTCGGATGATCAAGTGATCGATTCCACAGCCGGGTGTGAGCTGTTATCCTTTGTAGATGCTTATTCTGGTTTTCACCAGATACCACTGAACCCTGCTGATCAAATGAAAACTGCTTTTATCACCCCGTATGGGGCTTATTGCTATCGTGTCATGACCTTTGGTTTGAGAAATGCTGGTGCCACTTACCAGAGATGTATGCAAAAATGCTTGCATGATCAAATAGGAAAAAATGTGCAGGTGTATGTCGATGACATTGTCATCAAGTCTAAGGAGAAATCCACTCTGATTGATGATCTCCGAGAAACATTTGAGAATCTGAGGAAATTCCGGATAAAACTTAACCCGGACAAATGTACCTTCGGTGTGCCGGCAGGCAAATTACTCGGTTTCCTCGTGTCAAGCCGAGGTATCGAGGTGAACCCGACAAAAATCCGTGCTATTGAAAGCATGAGGTTACCGACATGTCTCAAAGACGTGCAGAAATTCACTGGATGTTTGGCATCTTTAAGTCGGTTTGTTAGCAGGTTGGGGAAAAGGCATTGCCTTTGTATCAACTCATGAAGAAAACAACCCACTTCGTGTGGACCCCGCAAGCAGATGCGGCGTTCACCGAGTTAAAAAAGATGTTGGCAACTGCGCCGATACTGGCTTCACCATTACCCAAAGAGCCGATGTTGCTCTACATTGCAGCCACAAACCGGGTTGTGAGTGTCGTATTGGTAGTGGAGCGAGAAGAGATGGCAAAACTGTGCAGAGGCCAGTGTATTACCTAGCGAGGTGATCTCGTTATCCAAGCAGAACTATCCGCACTACCAGAAAATGACATATGGTGTCTATCTGGCTGCTAAGAAGTTGAAACATTACTTCCAAGAGCATTCAATCACTGTGGTGTGTGAGGCTCCTATCTCGGAGATCATTGGGTGTAAAGATGCAACTGGCCGAGTAGCCAAGTGGGCTATCGAGGTGTCCCCTTACACTCCTCACTATGAAAGAAGAGATGCCATTAAATCTCAGGCACTGCCGGATTTCCTGGTGGATTGGGCTGAAATGCAATATGAGCCACCACCTGACCCCAATTACTGGAGAATGCACTTTGATGGTCAAGGACAAAAATTGGTTTAGGTGCCGGGGTAGTCCTTACCTCGCCTAAGCGAGATCAACTGAGATATGTGTTGCAGATTCATTTTGCGGCATCTAACAATGTGGCCGAGTATGAGGCACTTGTTCATGGGCTAAATGTGGCCAAAGAAATTGGTATTCGCCGGATAGAATGTTTCGGAGACTCGGATTTGGTGGTGCAGCAAGTCTCGGGAAATTGGGATGCTTTAGATGCCAACATGGCGTTGTATCGGTTTCATGTCCAGAAGATCTCGGGGTTCTTTGAAGGTTGCGAGCTCACGCATATACCTCGGGCTGAAAATGACGCCGCCGATGTACTGTCCAAGCTAGGTTCATCCCGGGATCCAATTCCACCCGGCATAGCCTTGGAGCATCTGAGGAAGCCATCAATCAAACCATCGCCGAGTCCGAGTCAATTTTTATCCCGGCGAAACCGGAGTCTGGTGCTGTTCCCATGGACGTCGATGTCGGATGCATTTGGGAGAACCCGGGGACTGCTTGGCAGAACCCGGGGACTGGTTACTCTATCTCGGAAGAAGTAATGTCGGTTGACCTCATGGAGGTGGATGATCTGATCTTTCCTGTGCGTCCTGTGCCGGAGTGGGCACAACCAATAATGGCATTTATGATGGATGGGAGTTTGCCAAGTAATGAAGTTGAAGCTAGGCAAGTGCAAAGAAGATCCAAGGCCTACACCATCATCAACCAGGAGTTATACAAGAGAAGTGTGACCGAGGTACTGCAGCGCTGTGTCGAGCCGCAGGAAGGGCAGGAGATGCTCCTGGAAATTCATCAGGAGAGTGTGGTCATCATGCTTCATCAAGAGCCTTGGTGGCTAAGGTATTCCGGCATGGGTTTTATTGGCCCAGTGCTTTGAACCAGGCAGAAGATATCGTCAGAAAGTGTGAGGGATGTCAGAGGTTTGCTAAAAAGATCCACCTGCCAGCCTCGGCACTCAAGACAATTCCAATCACTTGGCCCTTTGCAGTTTGGTGCCTGGATATGGTGGGAGAGTTCAGGCCAGCCCGAGGTAACATGACTCATATGCTGGTGATGGTGGACAAGTTCACCAAGTGGATCGAGGTAAAGCCAATCCGGAAGTGTGATGGTCACACAGCGGTGACCTTTTTGAAGGACATCATTTTGAGATATGGTTACCCCCATAGCATTATCTCGGATAATGGCACAAACTTTGCTGTGGGAGAGTTTGCTCGGTTCTGTGCGGATAAGAGAATTCGGTTGGACATAGCCTCGGTGGCACACCCTGAGGCAAATGGGCAAGTGGAAAGAGCAAATGCATTGGTGTTAGCCGGTATCAAAGCCCGGTTGATTGAACCACTGTTGCGAACTCCGGGATGTTGGATAGAGGAGATACCAGCAGTGCTGTGGGGTCTAAGGACCACACCAAATCGATCAACTGGCTATACGCCATTTTTTCTGGTCTATGGAGCAGAAGCGGTCTGCCAACCGACATGGAATATGACTCGCCAAGAGTGGCGCTGTACACTGAAACCGAGGCAAAAGAAGCTCGGGAAAATGATGTTGATTTGCTCGAAGAAGCACGAGAACTGACCTTATCTCGGTCAGCTATATATCAGCAAAATCTCCGACGCTATCATA
This sequence comes from Poa pratensis, assembly GCA_947311845.1. NCBI lineage: Eukaryota > Viridiplantae > Streptophyta > Magnoliopsida > Poales > Poaceae > Poa > Poa pratensis. Next base: position 132,047,372 of record CAMZMU010000041.1, on the reverse strand, counting down.
GCCGGAAGATCAGCCCTCGGGTTTTCCGAGAGGGAGATTTGGTGTTGAGGCTAGTGCAACGCAAAGCAGGCCGACACAAGTTGTCACCTCCATGGGAGGGACCGTTCATTGTGAGCAAGGCTCTGCACAATGATTCATACTATCTTATAGATGCACAGGCACCGAGGAAAAATGTGATGGACAAATCCGGAGAGGAGACCAAAAGACCCTGGAATGTAGCTCTACTCGTCCCTTTTACTCATAAGGGCGCAGTGTATGTATCTCGGTTTTCCTTTGAATAAAATGCCGGCACTCCGAAAAGAAACTCGGGGACTGCCTTTGTCCATATGCTTGTGTTTTATCTCGGTTTTTTCTGTGTTGTTCATATGTCGGATGATTTTGAGACCTCGTTTCAAAGTTCAAGTAATGTATGCTATTTTGTTGTGATCTTGTGACTCGACTGACGAACGCCGAAATGGCAGTCAAGAGCAGAGGTTATGGTATATGGTAAACATGAAAATGGACTCGGGGACTCGGTCCTAAAAAGATCCGACATATGTCGTTTACTAACCCGGTTTTTTCGTTCCTTTTCCTTGTGTCGGATGACTCTAAACCTTACCTCAAAATTTACAAGTATTGTATGCTATAATGATTGATCTTGTGACTCGACTGTCGAACGCCTAAATGGTAGACAAGAGCAAAGATTACTAAGTATAGTAAACAAGAAAGTAAACTCGGGGACTTGGTGCAAAGTGATACGGCATTAAGCTTGTCTTGTTGAAACTAATATGATAAAAGTAGCACTGCGAGATACTTAAAGTATATTTACATCTGCACCCGGCATTCCGGGGATTTAATGGTTCAATGTTTGATAAGCTTAGGCAGCTGCCTCGGAGGAGCTCGGAGCAGTTGGAGCGGTGCGAGGCTCGGGAGCAGTCTCGGCGGCAGAAGAAGCTTCAGTGGTTGGAGCAACCTCGGGAGTTGGAGTGGCTGCCGAGGCACCAGCAGTGTCGGATACCGGCTTCTCAGAAGTCTCGGTTACCGGCTTCTCTGAAGCGTCGGTCGCAGCCGGCTTGGCAATGTCGTTGCTCCAGCAGCAGAAGTGTCGGCTGCTCCGGCAGCGGAAGTCTCGGTTGCTCCGGCAGCAGCTGTCTCGGTCGCTCTGGCAGTGGCAGCGTCGGGAGCTTCGGCCTCGATCTCCTCATCGATGTCATCTTCTTCTCGCACCCTCTTCATCATCCTGGTCATCTTCTTCGTCATCCGAGTAGGCGGGACCCGGATGAAGTGTCGGGTGGGAGCATAGCTGGCCATGAATTTGGCTGCATCTTTGCGGCTCTCTATCAGTGTCGGATCGAGGTCCATTTGGAGCCTTGGCGCAGGGAGCGCACGGCGTTGAGGTTGATGGACTCGTACCAGGAGAGCACAAAGGTCAGTGCTTGATCAGCTCCGGCACGAGCTGCTGAGGATCTCCACTCTCGGATCCTGGCCTCGGCCCCCGACAGACACTTGGACAGTTCTTCAATGCTAGCCGGAGTTGGAGATCCTGGCCATAAGGCTCGGTAAGCTTTGATACCGGCATCAAGAAGATCCAGGCCAATGGCCTTCAAAGGAGAGATGCGAGCATTCAGAGCAGTCAAGTAATCTTCAATATCCCATTCCTCCGGGATTGGGCCAGCCTCGGCTCTCTTCGCTCGTGCCTTGCGAACAGTGTTGAGTGCAGCAGCCTTGGAGTGGGCGAAGTGATCTGAAGACAGAAAAGCTATCACCGAATTGAGTTATATACCGGCATATCTTAATGTCGGTACAAGTAATGAAAGCAAAAGGAAAGGATAAAGAAACTTACAGTCCATCTCCTTGTTCAGCCGGGTGAGCTCGCGGAGCCAGATGTCGGATTTTGCCTTGAGGGCATCCAGTTCTCCTTGAGCCGAGGTAGCGCGAACCTCGGCGCTCGAGCGTTTCCTTGTGCTTTTGAGCAGCTTCCTCCTTTTGCATCAGGGCCTGCTCAATGCCGGTTTTCTCGCCCTGGACCCGGGCAAGTTCCTCCTGGAGCCGAGACACTTCCTGTCGTTCCTTCTGAAGGGCAGTGGCGTGCGTTTTCCTTGTTCTTCAGCGTCTCCTGAAGTTGCTTGTGGGACCTCTTGAGCTTGTTGTGGTCCAGAAGCAACTTCCGAAACACTGTGGTCCGAGCGTTGGTGCAATCCTGAAAAGAGCAAAGAGTTAAAGATTCATGCCGAGTAAAGCTAATGTCGGATTTCTTAAAGATTCCTGCCGAGTAAAACTCGACAAGAATCTCGGGGACTGGATGTCGGATTTTGTGAAGATCCTAAGTGTCGGATTTTTGAAGATCCTAAGTGTCGGATTTTTGAAGATCCTGAGTGTCGGATTTTTTGAGTCTAATGATGAAAATTTTGTGAAGATTCGCGCTGAGTGATCTTTACTCGGGCAAGCGCAGGTCACTCAACCCGAATCTCGGGGACTGGGGATTGTGTATGTTTATCATCTATGGCAAAGGAAATAAAAGTTTGGCTGAGGAAAAAATACCTCGGCAAGCTTGCTGGCTCGAAGGGTCGAGACTTGCAAATTGTGCATGGCCTGAGCAAGTGCGCTGGGGCCAGCTGGATGTGGAGTGACCGGGTGCGCGGAGGAGACCTCGCTTGTGTCGGCAGCATTCCAGTCCATGTGGTACTGCTTCTCCGAGCCTAAGCTGTGTCCACTTGAGTTTGGAGCTGGGGTAAAACCCAGCTGCTGCTGGTAACTCGGGAGACAGAGTGGTGAGAGCTTGGTGCTCCGGGGTAGTGGTTGGAGTCAACACCACTTGTCTCTCCGGGTTGGCAAGCTGTTTCCCGGTGGCTGCTTGGCTCTGTGCCGGCTTGGCTAGTGGAATAGCTTTCCGAGTTGCTAACTCGGTGGACTTGTGGGGACTTGGTGGTGGACTCGGCCGGGGCGGCTGCTTTGGCTGCTGCTGGTGCTGTTGAGGTTGCTGCTGTTGTTCTGTTGCTGTTGTTGCTGCTGCTGTTGTTGTGCTGTGGTTGTTGTTGCGGCTGTTGTTGGTGGTGGTGGCTGTGCGCCCGAGGTCACCGAAGTGTCGGCCCGCGGATGTCGGTTTCCGTGGTGGGGGCACAGAGCCATCATCTTGGTCGAGGATCACAACCTCGGGAATGACAGTTGAGGTGGCGGGTGCCCCGGAGTCACGTGGCCGAGGTTCGGCTGTACTCGGAAGGGGCGAGCGCATAGAAGAGGCACTCTGGTCAACTTCAAGGGGGCACTGCATCAAACAAGAAAAAGTGTTATGTCGGGAAAGTTATCCCGGCAGAAGGAAAAAAGGAAGTAAGCTTGTGTCGGCAAAGAATATCTTACCCTTCAGTAACTGGCGGTGTCTTCTTGCCCTTCCTCGGCTTAACCGCTCCCTCTTCTGTCGCTTCGCCTGCGGTGCTGCTGGATCCGAGGATGTGGAGGTCCGGTTTTCGAGGTACCGGTCTCTGCGCGCTTGCGAGATGCCACTTGTTTGCCCGAGGTAGCAGGGCGTGCACTCGGGGCAGAGCCACCCGGGTTAGTTGATGCCGAGGCTGGGTGAGCATATGCGATGGGACGAGCGTCAATTACCTCTAGCATTTCGCAATCATCATCATCTGACCAATCTCGGATTGAAGCTCGGGCTCGAGGCTTACCCGGGTAGGGGCGCCAGCTCTCGGTATTGGCAGCTGATCCTCATCATCCGGGTCTTCTACCTCGGCGACGTCCGGGGCAGGGATATCTTGGCCCCATTTGGTGGAGGGATCCTCTCCATCTTCAGTCTTTTGCCGGGTAAACCTCTGCAAGCCAGAAGCAGTAAAACCGAGTTACTTTATGAGCGGATTATGGGACCGGCATAAGAGTTACCTCGGTAGGAAAAAGTATGTCGGTGCAAGTTGCAAGGTTACTTACTTGCTCGGAAGCCGAGTTCTGTTATGAGGTTCTAGACCCCATTCCCATTCCTCGGTCATCAGCGTGCGGGCAATTGCCTTAACACGTCTTCTGATCTCGGCTTTGTTCAGCTCGTGGGTGCTGATCCGAGTTGGATCATACTGGCCACTCATGTGGCAGATCTTGTGAACTCGGTCTTGAAGGGGGGAAACTCGGCGGCTGATGAAGGTCCTCAGGAGATCATCGCTCGTTAGGCCTGCCTTCACCAGCTCCTCCACGACCTTGTGGATCTGGTTGATCTCGATGTTCAGGTCCTTCGGGTTGAGGGACCAGTTGAACTGTTCAGTGGGGTGGCGATGTTGAATAGCGGCAGGTTCAGATAATCGGCATTGTCTGGGCTGTCCGGGTTCTTCACGTAGAAGAACGTGCGCTGCCATTTCCGGCATGACTCCAGCCCTTGAATCCGAGGTAAGACGGAACCCCTCCGAGGTATGATGGTAGCAGCTCCGCACGGGGTCATCTCCTTGGGGAAGTTCTTGTTCTCCGGATCCGGGACACTTTGCTTCCGGAGTTGGAAGTACTTGGCCCAGAGCTCAACAGTGGGCCAGAGTCCGAGGTATCCCTCGGAGAAAGAAACACACGCAGAAAGCGTGGTAATGGCGTTGGCTGGAAGGTGGTGAGGTTGAAGCCGGAATCGATCCAAGAAGGACCGGAAGAACTCGCTCGCCGGGAGTCCAAAGCCGCGCTCGAAGTGCGCGACGAAGACCACGCGCTCGCCGGTTTTCAGCTTCGGCTCGGCCTCTTTGCCGGGAACCCGGCATATCACTTGTGCCGGAATGCGTTTGGTCCGGACTAGCCAGTCTATCTCGGCCTGGGTTACGTCGGAACCCTCCCACCCGGGCGCTCTCCCTCCTCAACGATATCCTCGGCAGGCTCCGGGGTATTGCTGGTTGACATCTCGGAAGGGATCTGCAAAAGAGGCACAGAAGAACCGAGATAAGTGTCTCAGAATGTTTGGGCAACAAAGGAACGGATATAAGTATCTCGGAATGTTTGGGCAACAGAGGAAAATGCGTAAAGGGCGGGAAACACCAATCTGTGACTAAGTGTTGGTGAAAAGATCTACGGAGAAGAATAAATAGAGGATAAAGGCAAGTTTTATAAGTTGAAAACCTAGAAGAACCTACGGAGGAACTACTGCATGGGTAGTGCGAGGCGCAATGGAGAAGATCTAGAAGGAATCTAAGCAACTAAGAGTAATAGCATCTACGGAGAGGAGGAGCAAGTTCATCGGGCAAGATAAATGAAGTTCGTCGGAGAAGAGGAACGTGTTCATCGGTGAGGATGAACACGTTCATCGGCAATGGCAAGGGCAAGAAACTTACCGGAGATTAAGACGGCGGTGCGAGGCGAAGAAGCGCGGGGCTTGCCAGAGTTGCGCTTGTCCGGTGGCGGCGCGAGGTGCTCCGGTGGGCGGTGGCGCGCGAGATCCGGCGTCGTGCGGTGGTGGAGCTCACTGCGCGGCGGCGGCGATGTCGCAGGGAGAGAAAAGGAAGAAGAAGGATGCGGAGAAGACGAGAAGAGATGCCCGCTCCCCTATTTATGGGCACGGGGCGCGTGCGGTTTCCGTTTTTACCGCGTACGGTTACCGTAACGGCGCGCGGATTAACCGCGCACGATCTGCGCGGTTGCGAGGTTTGCGGCCGCACGATCAGCCGCATCGTGGGCCACAAAGTGGTAACGGCCCGCGGCGTGATCGCGTGTGGTTAATGGCGCGGGAATCCCGGAGATGCGCCGCGGTCAACACACTCGAGTGCTTTTTGAGACGTGACAGCTCATGACGTATGCGGCGTGCGTGCAGAGATATGTCTGTTCGTGCGCGGGAACCGAGGCAGCGCGCAGCGTCTCTCTGCCACGTGCCGCGGAGAGATCTTTGAGAGATTGTGGGAATCTTCTTGTGTCGGAGAGCCCGGCACAAGAGTAGATCTCGGAGGTTGTGGAAAGTTTGGTCCTTGAGGCTTGCGATAAACCGGCATGTGAATGTCGGATGTTTGATCAGGATAAAACGGTTGCCTTGTGTCGGAGCAACCGGCATAAGGGCATATGGCGAAATAGTTGGAGGTTTTATCTGGATATTGGGGGTGTACCGACATGGTTATGTCGGATGGTTGGGTTAAGTTGAGTTGGTCGTGAAAGCTTGACTTGCTCTTTCAGCGGAATTCTTGTGTCGGAGAAACCGACACAGGGGCAGATGTCGGAATCAGGCGGAGAGTTTTATTAGTGGTTTTACAGTTGAACCGACATGGCAATGTCGGATGCTTATTATGGTTGTTTCGGTTGATTAAACCTGCTGTGTCCCTTCATCCAAGGCTGCAGGACCGCACCAGCTTCGGGGACTAATGTCGGGGGGCTACCCCCGGGTAGGGTCATGGTGTGGTAAAAGCTATGCCCAGGTGTGGGCCAAGTTACAGTAAAACCGGCATAACTGGGCTTCAGAGTGTGGTGCAGGTGCAAACAGACATAAGGCTTACCGAGATAACCTGGGCCAGAAGGGACCGGGGTACCATGCTGGTGCCAGCCTGCGTGTGTCGACCGAGACAAGGGATCCGAGATAAAGATCCGAGATAACATAACCGACTTATGTATGTCGGTAACTTGTATGTTTTTCTTATGTGCAGGGAAGGTTATTTGAGGAAGGAGAATCCGGCATATCCATGCCGGGTTATCCTAGTGTCGGACGGGAGTCAATGTTCATGTCGCATCCCGTCTGACACGGGAGCGTCTGGCACGGAAGCGCCTGACACGGGGGCGTGCGTGAGGAGCGAGATGACAGGCCATCATTCCACCGTTGACTCCGGTTTATCCGGGACAGACTGCGAGGCAGAGGCATGGGCAGGCCCTGTCATGTCTCTGACCGAGGGTACTTTCTAACTGTGTTGTAGAGCTGCAGGAGATGGGCATGCCACGTCCTGTCTCTGACAGGAGTAACATCATGACATACCTTTGGCATGGCTACAGTGCTTCGGGAGGGGTGTTCCCGTAACTCGGTATATGCCCTCTCCCCTCCTGCGTGAGAGAGAGGCTCTGAGATATCTTTCCACCCATAGCTTCATCTCCTTCCTTGTGTTTTTCACCATTGTTGTGTTATACAGCTCAAGGAGCAGCTTGTACACTTGATACCGAGATATATAGAGAGAGGCAGGCAGGAGTAGGGGCTTTACCTCACGAGGGCCCTGAACCCGGGTAGATCTTGGTGTGCTGGTGTGTTCTTCGTGTGTGCTTCTTAGCGCGCTAACCCTCTCCCGGATCCACCAGCGTCCATTGCGGCACTAGTAGGAAAAGCCTTATCAGTGGCGCACCAAAAATGGATTCTGTGGCGCAACCCCAGAATTGCAGGGTGCGCCACAGAATCCTCGCCACTAAAATATTTTTTCTGTGGCGCACGTCTGTGGCGCACCATGGGCGTGCGCCACAGAAATCCACTTTCTGTGGCGCACCAGGCTGGTGCGATCGCACCAGCCTGGTGCGCCACAGAATTCTGAAAAAATTCAAAAACTACAAAAAAAATAAAAAAGTTTCGAAAAAAATCAGAAAAATCAAAATATGAAAAATCTTAATTATTGGAATTATTTTCAGATTTTTTGAATTGATACATTCCCGCTAGGTCACCCATCCTCAAATTGCTCCAACCCTAGCACGCTTAACTTCTAAGTTCCACCCACTTCACCTAACCTTGTGCTACTCAAGTTCTTATGGATATATATATCATATGTATCATCTTAAGTCTTGTATGTGTATATGTTATGTATATGTTATAAACATGTGTTTTTAAATTTCAGATTTTTCAAAAACTTCTAAACTTTCAAAAGGAGATTCAAAAGTTTCAAAAGATCCAAAAAAAATTCAAAAAACTTAAAAAATTTCAAAAAATCCAAAAAATTCAAAAAATCCAAAAAAAATCCAAAAAAAATCAAAAAGTCAAGAAAAGTCAAGAAATCTTTGTTATACATTTCTGTGTCTTTTTTTTGGAATTTTTTAATTTTTTTGAATTTTTTGAATTTTTTTGATTTTGCTGCGAAAAATCGTCTGTTCGAAATAATTTTTTTTCTTTTGGAATTTGAGGAATCTGTGAATTGCTGACCGGGAAAACTCGGGTGGATTCGAACTCGGATTTTTCTCACGATTTGTTTGACATATTTTTTGCGTTATTTCGCCGTCGTATGCAAAAGTTATGGCCGTTACAAGATTTCTTTTTCATTTGTTGCAGAAAAGGTCAAAATTCATATTTCAAAATTTGTATACCTACTAGATACTCATACCTAACTACATGTCAAAGGATTTTATTTATAGCTTGGTGCGCCACAGAATGTCACCTTTTTGTGGCGCACCTGGCAGGTGCGCCACAGAATGTCAACTTTCTGTGGCGCACGTGCCAGGTGCGCCACATAATTATTTTTTTCAAATTTTAACCCGCCCACCGGATAACTTTCTATGGCGCACCTAGCCACGTGCGCCACAGAAATGTGACTTTCTGTGGCGCACCAGGCTTGGTGCGCCACAGAAAGTATTTCTGTGGCGCACATGGCTAGGTGCCACAGAAATATGACTTTCTGTGGCGCACCAAGCCTGGTGCGCCACAGATAGCAACCTACCTATAAGGGTTTTCCTAGTAGTGTCGGCCCCACACTTTAGTCATCCTATGGCATCTGCCGTGATACCACCACGACATCGGTTGAAAGGACCGCATATCGTCTGCCCTACACACCCAAGGAACATGTCAGACTGGTAAGGATATTCTTTGGTCAAATAAATATTATGTGCATGTAATTTCTTGTTGATTGTTGGCCTCAACTAAATTAAATGTGTACAATGTAGGCAGGTGCTTGGCTGGAGTGTTCACTCAATCCCATCGATGGGAACGGAAAGAAGTCTGAGCAGTTCTGGGATGACATTGCTGCTCTATACAATAGCGCCATACCAAGTAACCGGAAGAGAGATCGGAATCAGTTGAAGATGGAGTGGCAAAGGACCAAGAAAAGGCTCGCCGCTTTCCATGGTGAGTAGACTGCCGTGATTGGAGTGTATCATAGTGGTCACAGCCAACATGACCTGCAAAAAATGGCCTTGGAGAAGTATGAAAGCAACTATCACCAGCCTTTCCAACATTTAACTATGTGGGAAAAACTCAAGGATGATGGGAAATGGCTAGCATCTTACAGAAACATGATGCCAAAAGCAGGGACGAAAACATCTGCGGAGCGCCCATCAAATGTGATCAACTTGGAGGCTGAGGAGCGCCCATCAGCTGGTCGTGATAAGGCTAAGGCTAAGCGTGCTGGTAAAGGCAAGTCAGGAGTGCTCTCACAAGAGCTAGGAGAAAGACTGGACAAGTTCATCGAGGTTAACAATCAATCAATGGAAGACCGCCAAAAGGTGATAGACAGCCAGGTGATTCTATCAAATCAACAGCTTGGAACCGCAAAGATCAACAACAAAACAAAGATGTTGGATGTTTACTCCAAAATGCTTTTAGCGGACACATCTAAGATGGATGATGGTGAAAAGGCCCGGCGTGCTAAGGCTTTGAGTAGGATGGAGGCCATGTTATTTCCCGAAGGAGATTCAGGTATTTGTTGTTTGTCTTTCGATTGGTATTTGTTGCCCGGCGTGCTAAAGCTACTGGCTATTTTTTTGTCTACTATTTGTCAAGGTGATCAAGTGGAATAGCATACCAGGGGATAGATTATTCAGCTATTGCATGTTTTAAGAACCTGATGTATCTCGGTCAGATATGTGAACCTGATGGTGGTTGTCTGGGTTCGCTTTGTCAAACTGATGGTTGTTGTTCAGTTTGTGTGAACCTGATGGTTGTTGTCAGTGTGTGAACCTGATGGTTTGGTCCTTTTGTGTCTCGACAACTACTCTAATTTATGTGAGCATGATTGTTTCGTGTCAGTTTCTTTTTTTCAGTGGGTGAACCTGATGGTTTGGTACATGCCACATATAGATCACAAAGTTGAAGTATTATTATAGATCCCACAAAACAATAAATGAAATCATCTATGTTACCACCTCTATGTTACTACCCACTATGGAGTTGGTAACATAGACTAGTAACATGCTTATGTTACTACTCTTAGTTACTTCCCATTATGACTAGTCTAAGCACCCATGTGTTGAACAGCTCTAATTAATTGATGCACTTTCACTACCACCTTGAGAAAAATATTCATGCACTTTACAGGTACTCCTAATTTACTCCACTAGGGCAGGCGAGGACACATGCGTACAACCTCAGTCTCCAATCTTGGCGACAGGAGAGTGCAGTGTGATTTGCCGTATATCTCCATACAAGGACAGCTTACATATAATAAACCATTGTCGAGTAGTAATTTAACACGGCGTACGGCCAGTCATGCATATCTATCGACCGATCGGGCACTTTACCTAATTACCTTGTCACTCTCCTATCTTCTTTTCACTTTTCTATTGCCGCTTTACCTAGAGAGCGACAAGACTAGTCAACACAGCCATTTTTGTAACACCATCTGTCACGGATTTGCGGCTGCTTTTGCCCAAGCAAATGACACGAACTAAGGTTCTTGTCTCCCGTCAATTGCCAAAATCCAAACTTACCGATCCACGTTGTCAAGCTACTCGCAATTAGTTTGCAGAAACTAGGATGCGTACATGGATGTCACTGGATATTTTTGCTTACGTCGCGAGATCAACGACCCAGGAGTAAAGTAAGAACTAGTGATACTAGCCGGCGATCAACGACCCAAGTGAGTACCACTACCTACTTTCTCATCATTGATTACAGTGATACGTCGGTTTTTTACATACATAAAATATATGATACTACGTATAATATCTCCACTATCGTAGTTTAGAGTAGCGACGAACATGGCTTGCAGTTGCTCAAGAAAATGAATGTCGATTCTGAAACGCAACTGCTTTAATTTTCTTCAGATCGGCACGATCAACCACGCGACCTATTTATGGAACCTCATTCTATTTTCCCATGGAAAATTTGGTCCCCCGATTCAACTCGATCAAAGACGGCTGCGGGGGTGCTACCTGTGTTCGACTTTCACCACCGCCACCGGCTCTTGCGTGTCCGCGTCCGACAAGCGTCTCCTGATCTCCTCGTACACGTTGACTCACTTCATGAGTCTGGTGTGCCCGAACAACACAGATACACCGACATGCTCCGCGACGGAGAGCGTCTGGACGGCCGACAAACTGTTGACGATGCTCTTGGTGACCTTGAGACATATCACCGCCATCTTGTGGATCTTGAGTACACTACTGTATCAGGGCTCGTAGTCAATCCAGTGCTAGTAGGTGACTGGACCGTCGAACGAGCCGACGTACACGACACAGTCCTCTAAGAATTTTGTAAAACAATTCTGATCACTTGGGACGTCTAAGAATCATAAAACGGATGGAGAACCTGACAGCAGGTGTTGCCGCATTCCTCGATGCCTCCCAAACTCAGACCTAAAATATTTGTGAGCTCCTACTACGCAATGTTTTTCCAATTTCACGCGTATTACCAGAGAAATCCTACACTGGCTTGCATATGGTTCGTATGGGTGGTACTTGGATATGTATGTGAATTCTTCTTCGCCAAAGTTCAGAGTGAGCTTTCTCCCGGGTTACTGAATCTCATTTCCTTTCACTTCTTGTAAGGAAAGAAACGATACGTCTCTTAAGTCAATCAAGTACAATGCAACAACCTTGCAATGTAGTACTCCCTCCGTTCCAAATTATATGACTTTTATTTGACCACATGTGGATGTATCTAGACATGTTACAAGTATAGATACATCCACATTTGGGTAAATGGAAGTCATCTAATTTAGAACGGAGGGAGTAGAAATGAATGTGCCTCAAGACCGTCTTACTGGAAGGAAATCAAGAGGACGTCTCTTAATAAGTGAATCAAGTACAATGCAAAAACCATGCAATGTAGTAGAAATGAATGTGCATCAAGACCGGCTTACTGGTTTACCATGTGCCGATTTGAATTTGAACCAGGTCCGGGTAATGCTACTCGTGTGGAGCTACAATACATATTTTATTTGATTTACATGTACGAGGCTTAAGAATTTTGACTTGTGTGGAGTAGATTTTCTTTGAGGCTTTTTCATGTTTATGTGAATGACTTGTGTGCCTTTTACAATGCCTCGGTTGCTACAATTAGTTATGCCTATAATATGATTGGAATTCACGGAAAGTGTCTTTTGCTCCTGCGCAACAGTGCTCCTGCCATTTACAAAAATAAAAATGGCTTCCGAGTTTCAATTTTTTTTGAAAATAAATCTGGATGTAGGTAATGGTGTATCCCACAAACGTGTAAAATATGAATTTCAAATACTTTATATTATGGGCTAAAGAAAGATGACAAAATCTCATAAAATTTAGAGATTTAAAACTATGCATACTCAGATCCACACCTTTCTCATTTTTTGTAGCTTAGAACACTAAGTATTTTAAATTTACTTTTTGCACGTTTGTGGGATTGATCGTTGGCTACATCCAGGTTTTTTTTCAGAATTTTTTGAAATTCGTAAATATGATTTTCGAATTTATTGAAATGGTAGGAGTACTGGAGCCCGGAGCAAACAAATCTGCACTGTGGAATTCATCGTTATAAGAGAACTAACGCTTACTAGTCCTTAATTTTTTTCACTTTACCAAATACTAATGCTTCCTGTTGTGCCAATTGCTACCAGTGTAAAAATCACAAAAATGATTGTATTTGATACCGACTGCTTAGCTTATTTATAAAATGGTTTTATATGATGCAAGCTACTTAGCTTACCAATATTCATTTCCTCGTTTTTTTTCGTTTTCATGCAGGTCAGGTCACCAAGCTAGGGGTGGAATCCAGCCAAGCCGAGCCGGCTCGAGGCTCGGCTCGGGCAGGCTCGGTAAAACTCGAGCCGAGCCTGGCTTGGCTTGGTACGTGAATGATTCTGAGATTCTGAAAAGTGGGCTCGCGGCTCGGCTCGGCTCGGCGGGCTCGAGGCTCAGCTCGCGAGCCGGCCGCCACAGGAGCCCAACTAAACTGCCCAAACGAACACTCCCTCGCAGAAACGCCATTCCCCTCGATCCCTCGCGCTCGCAAACTCTCGCTCGCTGCTCTGGCGCCGTGCACCGGCGCCGTCGCCGAGCGCCACCCGGCTGGCCAAAGCCCCTATGGACTTCTCCCATGGATCCCCCCTCTACCCCGTGCTCCTTCCGGCTGAGACGCGCAAGGCCCGGTTCGTCTAGGCAATAGGCCGCCGCCGCCGGCCCGCTGCATCCGTATGAAACTAATTAAGCGCCAACTTAAGAGTCTAGCGTTGTACATGGCCTAAAAGAATTAACCCTTCTTAGTCTTGAATTTCTTTAGTTTACCAATACTAGTACTTTATGTTGTACCATTTGTGACCAGTGTGAAAATAGCAAAATGATTTTATATGATACAAGCTCCTTACCTTATTCTAGTTTCCTCGATTTTTGAATTTCATGCAAGCCACGAATGATCATTTTTTTACGGAATGCCGTATGGGTAAGTTTGTACCCAGTATCTACATGCATGTATATTGTTGGTAATGCGTCAATTTTTTTTCTTTCGCCGGGTTTCAAGTTTGACACAGGCTCTAAAAAGGTTTTCGGAAGAATCACCTCTCCTGTCGTCCTCATAGTGTGGGTGCTTGCAGTGGCGGTTTCAACGACAATTACTCGCGTACTCCGATACAAATGCTATAAGATCATATTAGGCAATGCCGATATGCATGGGTTGTGTGGCAAAGGTGGTGGTCCGAAACTCGGTTGTTGGGACGATTATCGCGAGATCGGCCTAGAATTGACTTGTCATTATCGGCACACATGCGATTCATAAGATTGTTGGTAAATTTTGTGGAGATAATGTTGTGAGGCAGATGCGCTTGAATTTTTTTCCAGATGTGGACTATGTCAACTTTGCAAGTTAGAGTCTGAGAAGGCAACACACAAATTTCTTCAGATGTAGATACTTGATCCGAGGTTGGAAAAATATCAAAGCTTGGCTTGGAGCACAAAATTGGGCAAGCAACCCCTCAGTTCGGCACTTGGTGGCACTAATTCGTCCTCTCATAGCCGGAAACCGGGGAAAGGCCATTGCCTTGCTTGCTATCCTAGTCAGTTGGGAGATATGGAAGGAGAGAAACGGACAAGTTTTTCGTCAAACATATACAATGCCAACTTTCGTAGCGGCCAAGATAAAAAAGAGGAAAAAAACTGGGTGACCACGGGAGCTAAACATTTGATTGAAATTTTACCGCAAGAGTAGGCTTATAAAAAGAGATGTGAGGTTTCCTTAAAACACTCGGAACTTTTTGTTATGTACTTATGTTGTCTAAAACCCCTTAATTAATGAGACGAGACAAAACTTGTACCTCTCTTTCGGAAAAATATACTTTCCTAACTATTCATTACAGTAGCGTGACACCAAACTGGCCTCTCCATACATACCCACGTGTTGAACCGCTCTTATTGTTGTACTTTAGTTACCACGTTGAAAAAAAATATGAATGCACTTTACACGTTCATACTTAATTTACTTACACATGCACTTTACACGTACAATCTCGGTCTCCAATTTTAGCGACAAGAGAGTGCAGTGTGACCTGTCAGAGATCTCTATACAGGGACAGTTTACATATAATAGTCCACTGTTGAGTAGTAATTAAACACGTCGTACGGCCACTCATGCATATCTATAGACCGATCGATCGAACACTTTACCTTGTCACTCCCGTATCTCCGATTCACTTTTCCATTGCCGTAAATCCTGGTGGGTGACAAGAGTATTTGCCACTGCCATTTTTCTAACAGGTTTGCGGCTGCTCTGTGCTCAAGCAAATGACACGGATTAAGGGCGGCATTAAACTACTCGAGCTCGTCGTTAGATCAGGAAGTATACTACCAGCTCGACCGATTTATCACGCTCCTGTCTCCCGTCAATTGACAAATCCAAACTGAGCGATCCACGTTGCCGAGCTACTCTCAATTAGTAACAAAAATAGGGATGCATACATGTCACTGTGTTACTAGCTGGCGATATGAATTATCCATTGATACCGTACCTTCATCGCTCGCGCTTTAAATATGTTATCTGAATCTATTATGGACATGACTCTGCTTTGAGTTAATTGAGTTTGCTTTTTCCTTGAAGAAAAACTAGCGCTTTAGACCTACCTCGGATATGTTAGACATGATTTGAAGCACACGCAGCGAAACTTCCATATCTTTTTTGATTAGTCTAATAAACTTGGTGGTAGGGCCGCGGTAATCGAGCAGCTTTGGCAGCTGATCAGATTTGTTCAACACGTTTTTGTTTGTAATGCGATTCAGTACGCACTTGATGCCAGCTCATTTGCGACCTCTAAGAATATTCTTTGGCAAATCACCATATGGTGGTGTGCTCGAGATGGCAACTCTGATCAGATAGCTCAGATGTCACGTCACTGCCATTTCGTGGCCCTTGAGCACACGAATTACTTTCTCTCGGGTTACTGAATCATTCCCTTCCAACAGCTCCTTATAAGAAAAGTAGCGGACACCGCCTTTTAATTGAATCTAGTGCAATACAAGTCATGCCAAGTCTAGATACATCCGCATGTGGACAAATGGAAGACATCTAATTTGGAACGGAGGGAGTATGTAAATGAATGTACTTCCAAACTGACTCAACTATGTTACCATGTGCTGAAATTGAATGAGGTTTGGGTTAATTCATTTTGCGTTGTGCTCCGGTAAATATTTCCTTGATTCACCTGTACCAGAATGAAAGATTTCGTCCATATAATTAGATTTTCTTTGAGGCCTTTTCATATTTATGTTAATGACTTATGGGTCTTTTATATTGTCTCGGCTGCTACATCTAGTGCTGCCTGCAATATAATTGGAATCGTTATAAGTGAAGTAATGCTTCCTACTCTTGAATTTCCCCGGTTACCAATATTACTGTTTCATGTTGTGCCATTTGCGACCAGTACCGCGAAACCACAAAATGGCGTTATATGATAGGGCTGCTTAGCTTATTGTAATTTCGTCGTCTCTTGATTTTCATGCAGGTCAGAGTAGATCCAGTTTTTTTAATAAAAAGTTTCATAAGATCGTCCCGAGTATCGACATGCATGTATTTTTTGGTAATATGTATTAAAAACCTTAAAATTTGCAAAATTTCCCGCCTAAATTTAAAATTTGCACGTCGATTCTAAAAGGTTTTGTGAAAAAAAAAACACCCCACGCATCGATTATCCTCAGTTGGGCGACACAGTGAGAGAGGCCAGTGGATCAAGGTGACCGAGGAACTTCTCGCCCAGGTTAAATCCATATCAGATGGCGGCGACAAAAGTCGCCGATGGGCTGTTGGTGGTCCATTGTGACAGCGGCCGTGTCCAGGTGCCGATGTACCGCCGGAGACTCATGTGGGCCGATCGCGATGAGTGCATGCGCGCCGGTCAGTTTCGAGTTAACGAGTTCGTTTTTTTTTCGAGAAAATAACTTGCGGTTTGGACCTACCTCGAATATGTTAGACATGGTTTGAAGCACACGGAGCTAACTTCCATATCCCATTCTGATTAGTGTAATAAACTTGGAGGTAGGCCCGCGGTAATCTAGCAGTTTTTGCAGCTGATCAGATTTGTTCAACACGTCTTTGTCCGTAATGTGATTGATTGCGCACTCGTTGCTAGATCCGTGTACCTTTTACTCGGTGTCCGTATGTGAGTGAACACTTTGGTCTGGGAACCTTCTTGCAGGCCATTGCGAGGGCCAGTCTCCATGTCGTAGGATGATTCTTCTAGAAGGCTAAAAGGCTCTGCTTTTTCTCATAAATTTAAGCAAGTGCATGGCATTGGGCAGAGCAAGATGGGGACATGGACAGACCTAAAAGTTTCAACGTCCATATATATATTACTCGGCTGATCGGAAAGTCATTTTTCCTACCAAATTACAGTGCTCCCTTTAATTAAAAAAGTTTTTAAAAAACTTACTTATAAGTTTTAGACAAATCTGAAAAAATCCCACATGTTTCCAATGATGTATCCCATAAAAGTGCAAAATCTCGATTTGAAATACTTTATATTCTGAGTTATACAAAACTAACAAAATCTTGTATATTTTGGAGATTTGAAAGTGTGTACATTTGAACACATATTTATCATTTTTTTTGTAGCTCGGAATATAAAATGTTTTAACCGAGATTTTACGCATTTGTAGGATACATGATTGACAATGTAATATTTAATTTTTCATTAATACATATAAATATGATTTTCTTTATTTTAATGATCGACGTGTCCTCCTGGGAATTCAACAGTAGCTCTAGCTAACTTTTAGCTAGTTAGGACTGTTGGTCATTTAAATTGGTCCCTCCTACATGGTTTAGTTGCGTGATGCTCGATGATGTGATCGCGTCAATCTTCTTCTTCTTTTGCTCAAGAAAGGAAGAAAAGGGCAAGCACATGACATGAGAGAAGCTGCCGGGCTGGAACATGGCTCTCTCTTTCTGAAGAAAACGAGTGTCGTCGATTGTAAACGCAAGCTTGCTTCAGATCAGTCGTATCTATCCCCTCTCCGATCTATAATACTTGTCGTATTTTATAACCAATCTCGATTTAAAATTGAGACACTTATTTTAGAGTAGCTAAACTCAGCACCACACATGAGCCACGTGTACAAGTTGTCCACCCTCATAGCCTTAATGCATGCTCTTTGTTTTTCTTAGTTATTAGAACACGCTAAGCCAGATTCCAGTTGTAAACAAAGTTGGTCAAATACAATTATACAATACCCGAAAAATTTTTATTCAAGTACGCAATTGACATACTACAATTGAAAAATGATCTTTTGGCCAATTTTTTTGGGGGGCAGAACAAATTATATATTTCTTGTTGTGCATCTTCGGCTTATTTTTCAAGATACGTGCTACACTGCAACTGCTGTCACTCTTTCAAAATTGTACTTTTGAATTCCGCAAAATCACAAAAACAATTCCACAGATGCATACACATATGTTGTATATTCTGCGAACTTTCGGTGAAAAGGTGTTTTATTTTGGGGTATAGAATAAAAGATATTTGTGGCTGAATACATCTAGGAATAAATGAACATTTTTTTGCCGAAATTTATCTGTTTCTGTAGTCTAAAACATAACATTTTTTTACGATTTTTTTAAGAAACGAGAGTACTGGTGCTGATGTGCAACAAACACATGTGCCTGGGAACGCGAGGCACATTACCACAATCTCGTGGCCCATGAGCACACACTCTATCTCTGGAAACAAGGCAAAAGATTTGCCTTTTATATTGATATAGAAGGAGCAAAGACAAAGATCTGGCCGAGACCAAAATTAAAAGGTACAAAACATTTCGGCAGCACCGAAATGCAACCAGAAAAAGCTACTACTCGCAACTCTCCGCCAACTTCTTGGCGCCTGCAAGTATCCAGTTGCCGCTTTCGCTTCTGATGCGCTGGAAGAGAACAGAGGGCATTGTGAAGGTGTTGTTGAAGACTCTCGCATTTCACTTCTTCCAAATTTCCCAGGTGATGACGATGATCGCGGTCTTGAGCCCCTCGCGGGAGGGAGATGGAGTGGCGGCCAAGTCCTTCCAGTAGTCGAAGATAGTGGGTTTTGTGACCCCCAGGCTCTGCATTAGCGTCTCTATCTCACAATGACAGGTCTAGGGTTGGCGCCACCTCCCTTGCTCCTATCGATGCCAGCTTTTCTTTTAGGAGACACCCAATCGTCCTGCCGGATCTAGAGTTATCATTTTTTTAGCCTAAAATACAACATCTACTTGTTTATTTTTTTTTGAGACCCTGATTTTTTTTTAAGGAACGAGAGCACAGGTGCTGATGTGCAACAAACATTTTCTGGCAGAACAATCTCTTCGACGTGGTGGCTACTCGTCTTTGGCTGGCGCTGCTTGGTCACATGAAAGAAGCGTTCGTTGGTGTGGTCATGCTTGCTGCTGGATATTTGATCTGCGATACGCCGGACTTGGCCTCAAGTTTATATCTGAACAACCGGACGGAGTTTCGAAAAATGATGGATGTTGCTCGCACGATGCCGCGCCGGCCTCCGTTGGTCGGTGCTGCTAGCACCCCTAGCTGCGAGCACTGGTGCACAGGGCATCTCCGGCTGCCATGTGAAGTCCAGTTCCACGGGATCCGAGTGAGCAGCCTCGAAAGGGAAACAAATGGTAGCGACGTTCTTTTCTATGGATTCCACATGAGTTTGTTATGTGTCCCACGGAGCGCAACAGCTCGGCGGACCTGTCGAGGCTTTCGATGTACAACTCGACTGTCGGGAATTTTGACGTACAACAGAAACGGCCGACTGGCACTGGAACCGGCTGTCCTCTCCTCTTTAATTTTTTTAGATAAAGAGATTTTATTACTTAAGAATTTTAATCATTACACTCGACCTTTGCATAGTTAAGATGCACACAGCCACCAGTTCACGAGTACTCAGATCGATAAAAGAATAAAAGAGGCGAATTACATATCATAATGAGAAATTGTAGATCCGCCTAAACTGCTGGTAGATCGATCCGTAAACTATGTTGCCATCCATGCTGGGAGAATAACTCCCTGGCCACAGCCTCCAGTCTCGATGCCACCTCCAAAAATAACTTTCGGTGCTCCACATGCTGCAGGGCCGACCAAGCACGTAGCGTAGTTGTACACCGATAGATAACCTGCATAACAGAATCATTTTTATCGTTAAAAAGCTTACCGACCACCCTACTGAAGAGTTTAAACCTAGGATCCACCCCATTTAACCAGCTGCCAAAAATATTTGCAACGGACTGTGATGGATGTAGTAGAACCTATCTGGATGGCTGACCATATAGACCGGGCTAACTCGCATTGGAAGAATAAGTGAGTAATAGTCTCGTCATGGTGACAGAAGACACACTTTTTGCTTCCGTGCCAATTGCGCTTGGCAAGGTTGTCTTTTGTAAGAATTACACCTCGACGAAAATACCACGCAAACACTTTTTTTTCAGTGGTATCTTCATCTTCCCAGCGACGCACTTCACCGGACAGCCTTCCCGGCGTCTGCGAGGCACATCAAAGCCATCTCCTGGCACTTGAGCAGACAACCGTATCTGGCCTCGCCGTGGATCCGGTTCCAGTAGGTGACTGTGCCGAGACGAACACTTCAGTCGAACAATTCGGATCACTTACGACCTCTAAGAACCACAAAACGGAGTAGCAAACTTCCCACCGGTGGTGCTTCATTCCTCGATGCCTTCCGCTCCCACTACATACACAGAGGTAAACCGGGAGACCTCACCGGGCTCTCTCCTACGTTTGGATTCCCGGCCGTCGGATCGGGAAGTTACGGAGTGATCTGGAGCGTCCGTTCGCGGTAGCAGCAACAGTGATTTCCTCCACCGTCGTGGTGTGTGTTTCACGTGCCACTAACTGTGGGCCCAGGGCGTCGCCGGTCCCACGTCGGTCCCGCTCGACAGGGTCACGACGCGTCGGTCCGTCGGTGCAATTCTACCTCCACAAATCCGCTGCGCGGACATTTTGCAGAAAAACGCCCGCAAAGGACCTGATCGTAATTTCCGGAAAGGTCGAGGACTTTTTTGAAAAAGTACCCGCAGAGCTCGCTCCCCTTCCTCTTCCTCTCTCTCCCGCGACGGAAAGTCGCCGTGGCCGCCGCCGCACGCCGCCGGCGCTACGGCCCTCCCCCGACGGATCTACGGACGCCGGAAGGTTCCCCGTCGCCGCCTCGACCTCCTAGCCTACGCACACGTGCCGGGGCGCCGCGGACGCGCCAGAAACACCGCCGCCGTGCTCGGCTGTGCTCCGGCGACCTGCCGCGTTTCAGCGCCGCCGGCGGCCGCTCCGGCGACCAAAGTGGGGCGGCGCCGCCAGATCCGGGTTCCCCGCGGCTGCGCGCGTCGAACGCGCCGATCCTCGCGTGCTGGAACGCGCTGCAGAGGCGGCGCCGTCGCCGGCGGAGCCGCGGCCAGATCCGCGCTCGCCGTCGCTGACGTCAGCGTGACGACCCTGTCGTGGGGCCCGCATGACAGTGAGAGAGAGGGAGAGGGAGGCCGATGCGGGGTGGCAACCGTGCTGGCTGCTGGGCTTCGGCCCAGTTGGGCCTTTTCTTCTTTTTTTTTTGTTCCTTTTCTCTTTTTCTTTTCTGAAAACTTTTATAACTTTTGTTTTAAATATCCAATTGAATTCAACCAGTTTCTAAAAATTTGTAAAGATCAAAACAGTCATTTTAAATACTTTGGGACCATTTCCAAATTATTTTAAATCTTGGAAAATTTAAATGATTCAAAAAGGCTTAATTGACACCTTTATGTCATTTTCTAAAATATGGTTTTAAATTTTTCTTTCGAACTCAAATAATTGACATGGGCGAATTTCAGTTTTTTTAAAACAAGCTATTGTTCATTACATGCTGACATGTGGGTCCCACTATCAGATATTTCACAATTACAGGGGAACATGTTTAAATTCCAAAAAAAAACCTTCTAATTTCCAATTTAAAAAATTGCAAACTTATGAAGATTTCCAAACTTTCCTACGCAAGAGTTGCACTCAAAAAACAATGCCCAAAAAAAATCACTCACCCAAATTACATGGTTTTGAATTAAAAAAAAACTTTGGCCATAGAATTCAAGTGAATAAGTATGCGTTTTCAGTCATTACAATTTTTTTAAAAAAAATAATGAAACGTATAGACATATTCAAACAGCCCGCAAAAAAAAAACTATTTACAGCACAAAACGAACATATTCGAACTTTTTCAATAGGTAACAAATTGCGGAAAAAACAAATGCACTTGCCCAAACTACATGGGTTTGAAGTTAAAAAATCTGTTTAGCTACAAAATTCAGATGAAATTCAAACGAATAAACATGCATTTCCACTCCTTTCCACGCATGCGCGGCATTTGCAATAATTTTCAAACCTAAACGTTTTTAAAATATGTACACTACCAAACTTGAATTATACCATCCATTTGCGACATACAAATTTGCATATTTTACAAATTTAGATGCCTTTCAAACCTAGCCATTTCATAGATGTTAAAAAGATTCAAATCCAAATAACTTACCAATTCAACCAATTTCAAAAAAAAACTAGACAACCTTTTGGGCATAAACTTTTTTCCAACTTTGGTCATATGACATAAATAGGCAGTGTTTCATTTTATTTTGCATTCTGATATATTTTCCATGGAGTTATTGATATTATTTTATTGTGTTTTTTATTTCACTTACAAAGAAATATTAAGAATGCGTAAATTTGAACCAATAGGCAGTGTTTTCTATTTTGCATGAATTTGAATTTTAACACACGGGCCGTGCGTTAATTGTGTCATATTAAGAATGTTTGTTATAGCGTTTTACAAACTGAAAACCAGTGTCAACGGCGGGTGGCGCGCGGCAAGCCGCGCCAGATCGGGAAGTTACGGAGTGATCTGGAGCGTCCGTTCGCGGTAGCAGCAACAGTGATTTCCTCCACCGTCGTGGTGTGTGTTTGAGGGGTCACTGACTGTGGGGCCAGAGCATCGCCGGTCCCTCGCCGGTCCCGCTCAACAGGGGCACACCGCGTCGTGCCCTCGGTGCGCGTCTCCTTCCCCAGTCCGCTCCTGCGCGGCCATTTTGCAGAAAAACGCCCGCAAAGGACCGTTTTGCAAATCTAGAAAACGACAGGGGCGTCCGTGCAAAAACGCCAGCACAGCCCCCATCTCCTCTTCCTCTCTCTCCCGCCCGCGGTGGTGCCGCCGCTGCCGACGCGCCCGCCCTGCGGTCGAAAACCCTAGGCGCCGCCAATCCCCTCGCGTGTTTTCTCCTCTTTGTTCCTCAGGAAACTGAATATCTGGATCAAAGGAAACTTTTCTGAACCTAGCACTGTCTTTGCGGGTGAACATGTGCTCCAGTCTTCTGAAAAGGTCCTGTTGTGTCCATCTTTGTTGACACCTTGGTTAAACCGTACGAAACTATTGCTCTCTATCTGTCTTTATGTTGTTGCTCTGTGAAAATCTAGAAAACTGAATTTCTCCTTCAGATACTGGCAAATTATTCATTAATCAGGATTTAAAATTACTCATGTGTTGTGTATTTCCCTGTGGATGTGTAGTCAGATCCATGTATTATTTTACAAGATAATTAAATCAATATATACTGCATTCTTGCCATCTAATTTGAATCTTAATTAGTTCTATTCTTATAGGGTGCTAATGGGACAGCTCTCCCACCGTCATTTGTAAAACCCTATGGTATAAAGACTGGAGTTAGGTACGTGAACACAGGCTACAACTACCGTATTGTTTGATCTTGCTGGCATACATGCTTCTTATTCCTGTAGCTTAGCAATCATGCTCCATCGTTTCGTGTAGTGATGCCGAAAATATTCAGAAATCATCTGTGAAGAAAGCTGTTACAACAATCACCTTCTCGAGTTGGATCTGAAGAGGTAATTCCCTGCACTGTAGATACAGCTGATCATGATAGTTTATACCAGCCATGCTTATTTGTCATGGTTTACTTGCTTGCTACATCAGCTTGGTTCTCCTGTGGTTGAAGACTGATGAAGTTTATCAACCACCGTCACCCTCTGCCATGGGTTCAAATGAAAAGAGGTAGCTCTTGATATTACTTATTAATCTAACATGGTTGTATTAGTCTCTGTAGTGAGTTTATAGTTCCCTTTACTGAACCGATCTCTGGGTAAATTGTTTGTACACGCAGGCTGCCATCACAGAAATTTCAGGCCACGCAGGCTGCCATCGTAGAAAGTTCAGTCATGTGGACAGGACAAAAAGAAGAAAACATAAACCAAGGCCAGATTTGGAGCCTGGAGGACATTTCTAAAGCATTTATGTGCAAGTTTAATCAGCAGATGACAAACTAGGTGTGCCTTCTTTTTCCTATGAAATATTTAGTAGAAGGTAGACATATTCTCAGTCTTGGGGCCTATTTAAGTCAGCTTGTGATAGAGCAGATATAGTTTCTATTTTGCCTACACAGAATTAGCAGATAGTACAGATGGAGCCTCTTTAGTACTGGGTGAGCAGATTAAGTGTGGCCTTTGTGGTTACTTTTCTCAATCTTGAGCATACATCCTGGCTAATTCCTACTTTATATAAGTTGCAACTGAATGTTCTTTATATAGTTTGCGTACCCTGAACTCCGTTGGCTCTGCTCCGTCTTTTATTAATGGTTTCTAAATATGAATCTGTTGCCTGTCGTGGCGATTCTCCTGTGTATCCTAAGAAAATGTTGCTACCATCATGTGTTCATGTCGATGTTTCGGACCTTATGTATGAAACCTTATATGTAAGGTCTAAGTGCTTTGCTCTATACCTAAACATACTCTGTTACATGTAACATATTTCCATTTCCTTATGTTCACTACATCGAGAATTGAGGATTGGTTAATATAGTGATTTATCAAGCGGTTGTGAATGAGAAAGGCAGGTGGTGCGTGCCTGGATGTCAAGTTTGCTGTCCAGAGTGGTACCTCTGATTGTCGAAAGTCAATGTATTAGGGTTGTTTGATTACATGGTTGCTTAGTACTCTACCATTATATTTATTTGTTCTTCACTCATGCATTCTAACACATAGTTCCACTATGTATAGTAATCGTGGCCTGACATGTCATATTAATATGTCATATTAATGATGCCTACACATAGCATTTTGTCTACCGTGTCATATTATGAATGTTTGGTATAGCGCTTTGCAAACTGAAAACCAGTGTCAACGGCGGGTGGCGCGCGGCAAGCCGCGCCAAGGAATCTAGTAATACATAGTTGTCCAGTTTCACCTCTATCAGTATAGAAATTCTATACTGACTTCCATATGGTTGGTACGTGAGGTGCCTGGATATGTATCTGCCTCCTACTTTAACAAAGTTTATGGTGAGCTTTCTCCCAGGTAATGAATCATTTCTTCCAGCTGCTCCTTTTAAGAGAAGAAACATACACGGTCTCTTAATACAAACTATTCCAATGCAACAACCATCCGATGTATGCAGAAATGAATGTGCCTCCACACTGACTTACGGGTTTACCATGTGCTGCATTGAATTTCCACCAGGTCCGCGTTAATGCCGTTTGCATTGCTCGGTTGCTACAAATAGTGCTGCGTGTAATATGATTGGAATGGTTATAAGAGAAAGAACGCTTCCTAGTCTTTAATTTCTTCAGTTTACCAATACCAATGCTTCATGTTGTGCCAATTGCAACCAGTGTGAAAATCACAAAATGATTTTTTATGATATACAGGCAGCTAAACCAATGTTATAAAACGATTTTATATGACACGGGCTGCTTAGCTTACCAACATTCTTTTTCTCAATTTTTTTGATTTTCATGCAGATCACGAATGATCATAATAAGGATATTATAACTGAGCACTCTATGCTGCCTCTCATCCCATAGATACTTGCTCTAGAATTTTTACTTTCATTCAGATCATAGGTGGAAAAGAGTACATGCATATACTATATATGGTGAGTCATCAAACGGTGATTGACTAATTACAGCCGCCCAAGAAAATTGATTTCCGGGTTTGTGTGTGGCGATTTGGAGCTCGGTCTTCAAGGAGCTCGATTTTTGATACATTCAAATTCTGAATTTTGATGTTTTCAAAAAGTTTTGTAAAAAATCCTAGATGTACTTTAACTACCACCTTGAGAAAAATATTCATGCACTATACACGTACTCTCAATTTACCCCACTAGGGCAGGCGAGTACAACCTCAGTCTCCAATTTTGGCGACAAGAGAGTGCAGTGTGATCTGCCTATATCTCCATACAAGGACAGTTTACATATAATAAACCAGTGTCAAGTAGTAATTAAACACGATGTACGGCGAGTCATGCAGTATCTATCGAGTACTTTACCTGGTCGCTCCCCTATCTTCTTTTCCCTTTTAATTGCCGCTTTACCAAGAGGGCGACAAGAGTACTCACTGCTGCCATCTTTCTAACAACATCTGGCGGTTTTGCGTCTGCTCCATACCCAAGCAAATGACACGAACTAAGGACGGCATTAAACAACGGGAGCCCTTCGAAAACACGTTAGACCGCGAAGATATTACTAACACCTCGACGGCCGATTGATCATGGTCTTGTCTCCCGTCAATTGACAAATCCAAACTGAGCCATCCATGTTGCCGAGCTACTCGCGATTAGTAACCAAAATAGGGATGCTTACCTGTCACGAGATATCTAGGCTTACGTGGAGAGATCTACCGAAGAGAGTAAACTAAGAACTGGTGATACTAGGTGGCGATCTCAAAAGGATCATTTGGTATTGCTCGCGCAATTTAAGTATGTTATCTGAATCTATTCTAGACATGACTCTGCTTCGAGTTAATTGAGCTCGTTTTTTTTTCAAGAAAAGAACTTGGTCGAGCCAGCGTACAGGACGCGGTCCTCTAGAAAATCATTCGGGACCTCCAAAAATAACAAAAACGGAGTGATAAGCTGATGGATGGTGTTGCTGCATTCCTCGATGCCTACCAAACTCAGACCTAAAATATAGCTCCAACTACACAATGGTTGTACAATATCACTTCTATTACCAGAGAAAATCTATACCGACTTGCATAGTTTTCGATAAAGATACTGACTTGCATATGGTTTGGTATGCGTGGTACGTGGATATACGTGTTTCATGGGTGAGCTTTCTCCCGGGTTACTGAAACATTTCCTTCCGACGGCTCCTTTTAAGAGAAGGAACGGGCAGGGTCTCTTTTATTGAATCGTCCGGTTCATGCAGAAATGAATGTGCCTCTAGACCGGCTTAGGTTACCATGTGCTGCATTGAGTTTGAGCCAGTTTAGGGGTGTTGAAATACAATTGCCTCGTCTCTCCTAAGAGATCGGTCTTTTAGGAGAATTGCCTAGAGCATGCGATCCAATAAGGGTTAATACTTCTTGCGTTGTGCTCTAGTAAATATTTTCTTGATTTATCTGTACCAAATAGGGGTTTCAACAATATATGTAGATTTTCTTTGAAGCTTTTTCAATGACTTATGTGCCATTTACATTGCCTCGGTTGCTACAAATAATGACAACTATGGCAAGCTCATAAAAATTCAACAAATGTCGTGTGCGTAGTGCATGAAACTTCACTCATAGTATATAATAGCGTTTTCAATTCAAACACTTACATTTTTTTAATATGTTTTATCCAACCTCGCAAATAAAAAAAGAGCTTTTTTAAAGCAGGACTTCCAACGAAAAGTCACATTGTAGCCCGCGGGCTAGCCCGGGTTTTTGAAATTTATTGAAATCACCATTTTTAAGTTTGAAAAAATTATGGCCGCTTTACCTGGAGGGCGACAAAAGTGTACTGCCAATTTCTAACACCACATCGCGGTTTTACCCGCTCAACTGATTGATCACGGTCTTGTCTCCCGTCAATTGACAAGTCCAAACTGAGCGATCCACGTTGCCGAGCTACTCGCGATTAGTAAACCACAAATAGGGATGCATAATGTCACGGGATATTTGGGCTTACGTCGCGAGATCTATGACCCAAGAGTAAAATAAGGAGGGTGATACTAGCTGGCGAATTCAAGGATCTATTGGTATCGTACCTTCATCGCTCGGGCTTTAAGTATGTTATCGTCTGATGACTCGATTCTCGACATGACACTACTTCAAGTTAAAAAAATACTTCCTCCGTCCAAAAATAACTGTCTTAGATTTGCCAAAAAGTGGATGTACCTACACATGAAACATGTATAGGTATATTCACTTTTGTACAAATTTGAGACACTTATTTTGGGATGGAGGGAGTACTTAGGATATAAGTAAATTCAGTCCTCTTTTTTTGCGCTTTAGACCTACGTACGTACTCCCTCCGTTCCAATTCAATTGACTTGTTATGGACCACATGTGGATATATCCATACATGTAACATGTCTAGATACATCCACATTTGATGGATAGCAAGTCAATTAAAATGGAACGGAGGGAGTATCTCGGATATGTTAGGCATGGTTTGAAGCACACGCAGCAAACTTCCATACCCCCTTTTTGATTAGTGTAATAAACCTGGTGGTAGGCCCGGGGTAATCCAGCAACTTTGACAGCTGATCAGATTTTGTTCAACACGTTTGATCTCCATGTCATAGGGCGATTCTTTGAGAAGGCATAAAAGGCTCTGCTTTTTTTTTACCTTTCATAAATTAAGAAAGTGTACACGGCATTGCGCAGAGTAAGATTGGGACATGGACAGACCTAAAAGTTTCATCGTACACATATCGCTCGGACAGCCGATGCTCTTAACTAATAGTCCCCACAATCTGAGGGCGGTAGTAGCAAGCGTATACATGCAACGTTGACGCAAGATAAAATTAGCAACGGTGACTAGGTAAGTACTCTCTCCGTTCCAAATTAATTGACTTCAATTTGGACAAATGTGGATGTATCTATACATGTAACGTGTCTAGATACATCCACATGTAGACAAAAGAAAGTCAATTAATTTGGAACGGAGGGAGTAGCTAGACAGATACTCCCTCCGTTCCAAATTAGATCCGTTCCAAATTAGTTGTCATCTATTTGTACAAAAGTCGATGTATCTAGACATGTTACAAGTATAGATATATCTACTTTTGGACAAATGGATGACATCTAATTTGGAACGGATGGAGTAGATGACAGGATGAATAGTCGCGAGTGCAAATACCAAAGAATTTTAGAAATTCAAAAAATAGTCGAAACATTCTGAACTTTTTTACACTCAAAGATGACCAAGTATTCTACTTGTGTAGAAAATTTGGCTAGGAAATGATTCTCTTTTACTTCTAGGAAAAAAATACGTGTGTATAGCACTACTTTAGACAAATATTTGACCCAAGATGCAATAAAAATTATTTTTTGACGAAATGTTTTGTACGGCACAAGACTTGATAATGTTTGCCCGAAAGTCCGTTTTAGAACTTTTTAAACATTTTTAAATCTTTAAATCATTTTTAAATATCAGGGTATATGATACCCAGGTTCTCTCATATGTATTTACGCACCAACATCTTATATATTGGTACGGAGGGAGTATATAGTAGGGGCCATGTGAATGTTCTACGTATCTATTTGTATGTTAAGCAATATTTTGTATCAGATTAATTACCAAAATCAACATCACATATCCATTAGTAAAATTAACCATATAAAACAAATTAGACATGCATATGGGGCAAATACTAGTGTAAATAGAGAGAAGTAGCAAATAC
Source organism: Poa pratensis (assembly GCA_947311845.1). Taxonomy (NCBI): domain Eukaryota; kingdom Viridiplantae; phylum Streptophyta; class Magnoliopsida; order Poales; family Poaceae; genus Poa; species Poa pratensis. The sequence continues at coordinate 132,018,215 of CAMZMU010000041.1, read as the reverse complement.
GTGTTGACCAGGAAGAGCCCCTCCACATCGATGTTGCAGTCGGTCATATTGCTGAAGAGGAAGGAGACAAAAGGTCGGCACAGATATAGTCGAACGGAAGCAGTCGATCCCAGACGCTCCCCAAAAACATTATATGGCCTATCCCGGTACATATATCAACGGATGGGATGTCGTAGCCCTGCTCTTCTAGATACAACCGTGCACGCGGTCGCCGGAATGGAGAAGGCCGAAAGCAACATAGTAAAAAGGAAATATTATGTGTAGACATGAAGAGTGGTGGTATATGGTATGATTTGGATCTGTTTGTACTGCTCTCTATACTAAGAAAACGCAAGTGCCACACAGTGTAAGAAACAGGACATGCGTCAAGCATGCACATGCGTGTAGTGTAAAATGCAAAAGAAAAAGATTCTATAAAAAACGAGCTCTATCTCGATTCACGAAACACAATGTGTGTTCGTGCGATGCGATGCAGGCACAAGAGGAGGAGCACGCGTGAACTTATCCTATTTTCACTCACTTAGTGAGATTAGTGACAATAGAAAATCTCACTTTAAAAGACCGACTCGTTCCCCTCCCCCTGCTACAGTACATCGAGGCGAAAAGAAGGCGACCCGGGGTCTCGCCGGCGATTCCGCCGCTTCCCTCCGTCTCCGGCGCCGTTCCGGCGTCGCGAGGCGGGGGGAAGCTCCGGATCTTGTCCGTGCGTGTGTATAGGTGTAGGTTTTTAGGTAGTAGGGTTTGTTGCTCTCGGATCTATCGATCCGGTGAGAGGTGGTGCTCCGGCCTTGGTCGTCGACGTGAAGACGGTGGCCAGCTTGTGGAGCTTGTGTCCCCTGCTCCTTTCTTCGCCGCAGTAGGGTGGGCTCTGGCCCTGCTGTGCGGGTTCTGGGGGTGGTGCGGCTGCTCTAGCCGCATGTACAGGAGCTTCATTTCGTGGATCTTGGAAGTGCTCGCTGACCTTCGAGCGCTGTTCTGCCTTCTCCGGCCGGCCGAGGTGCCGAGGGGAGGAGGTCTTGGTGCAGTTTGCTCCGGTTCCAGTTGGCCTTGGTTCGTCGTCATCTGGCCTGCCGTGGTGGTGTGGGGAAGGTCTTGGCGTGCTTGGTCTTCGGCGACGGCTCCGGCGAGGAGAAGATCGTGCTCAGTGCAGGGTTGCTGGAAGATGGGTGGTTGCGGAGAGGATGCGCCATGGCCGTGCGCTTTCAACGTGCTCGGTTTCGTCGCCTGCGGCGGACGGCTCATGCGGTCTTCTACAAGAGTGGGGGTGCTCTCTCCGGGGCGTGGCGGTGGCCTGGTTGCTTCCTCTCCGGCGACGAAGAGGATGCTTGCAGGTGTTGCGGAGGTTCAGCATTCAAGGTTCCAGGTTCTTCGTGTTCTTGGCCTTGTTGCTGTTGTTCCGGGTGTTCTTCTCTTTGATCTTTGGCGTGCATTGGTTCTTTCACTTGTAATTCTGTGGTGATCGCTCGCTGAGGAAGTTCCACTATAAAAAAAAACTCACTTTATAAGTTATTCAAACTCATTCCCAACTAGTAGTATTAGATTAAACTTCGTATCGCTCTCACTTTTGTACACATGTATTAAACTGAATAGAGCTTTAAGATTTTAGAATTTGTCCAACAGTGTCCTGCTGGGAATTAGACAGCGGTGCTAGCTCGGAGTGCTGGTCATCTGGCCCCTAGCTCGTTGTTACGCTGCGTGAAGTTGGATGACGTGATCATGTCGACCGTCGCGTTATACGGAGCCACGTATATTGTTTCCCATGGGAACTTTGGTCCCGATCGAAGCTAACAAGGACGGACCGGATTTTGGAATTCAACAATGCGTAGTCTAAATGATTTTGCCCGTTTGGACAAAAGGCATGCAAAAGTTGTCCACCGTCATAGCCTAAATGCATGCATTGTCATTTGCTAGCTCTAGTTTCTCAGTTAGACTAGCTATATTGGAGAGTATCATACACTAGTATTATGCATATGATACTAGTCTATGTTACTGGTTACATAGCGGGTAGTAACATATTTGTGGTATCATATACTAGTGTATTTATTAGTATGCACACTCATTTTGCATTGAAATCCGTTATGTTACGGTATCTACCTATGATACCACTACCAACTCTCTCCTCATTAACTGCAGTGACATGTCATCTTTTTGCCAACGTGGCATGCATGATATCACCTATGTTACTCCCAGTATGGCTAGTCTTAGAACACGCGCTAAGTCAGATTCCAGTAACGAACCGCAAAGCTCTTTCTCGGCCGGGCTACCATTTAGTTGGTCAAATACAACTACACGATTGACCTACGAGGCTACGACTCCACATGATCTGTTGGCCTGCTTCTGGTCAAAGTCAAATCCTGCAATTTCGGTGTTTGATTAATGCTTCGGCTCATTCGAATAAAAAGAAAAAGAACCCTAATTAAGCTTTGGTGTAGCCTCGATCTCTGTCGTTGAAACTGCATCCACACGGTTTGGAAGCGTCCAGAACAATTTGTTTTGCTCGACGTACGTGGTGGCTACTCGTCTTTGGCTGGTCACAGGAAATTAATTAGAAGCGTTCGTGTAACCAGGATTTCTGCGGGATATTTGATCTCCTCGCGATACGCCCCTCGGCCTCAAGCTTGCATCTGAACCACCGGACGGAGTCTCTGAAAATGATGGATGTGGCTCGCACGATGCCCCGCCGGCCTCCGTTGGTCGGTGCTTAGTGCACTGTTGCACAGGGCATCCCCGGTTGCCATGCGAACTCCTGTTCCACGAGAGCCGGGTGAGCAGACTTGAAAGGGAAACAAGTGAAAGCGACTTTTTTGTGTGTGTAGTATTTGTGCGATGTATCTACTCCTTCCGTCTCACAATATAACTTGCCAAACATTTTACATTGTGGGACAGAGGGAGTCCCCTACGATTCAAGATTTGCACTCTTGATGTTTAAATTTTAAGATACAGTCTCTGTATCGTTAAGACAACCTTTTGCGCATAGAACTTACCTGTTAATACGTTGCTTATGCCGTACAGAAAAATCGTTCTTGTGAAATGAGTCAATGACGAGGACTCAAAGACCGATGTGCTCGGCCAAGCCTCTACGACAATGTTCCATTGACCGCGAGGCACATCACCACCATCGCATGCCCTTGAGCACAACTTTATGTCTCGCTCGCCTTGCCGTCGATTTAGTGCCAGTAGGTGACCGGGTGCCGTTGGATAAGCCGACGTACACGATGATGTACTGTATTTTTGAAACGGACGCAATTTTTTTGTCTCATTAATTAATTAAGAAGAAGAGAGAGTTGTCCAATTAATTTATAAAAAATCGAGCAAAACTCATTACGAACTTAATAACGAAAGGCAACCAAAAGACACAATCCCAACATGCAAACGGACTACTCCCAAAATAAGAGACCACACGGCCACATAAAAAGACATGCAAACACTCGAAACACGATACTCCTACGACGCATCAACGGAAGAGACACAACATAACCAAAGTGCTCCCATTCGAGGAGCCGCTGGTCGGCGCCGCTAGCTCATGGTCATGCTACACTGCTACAGAGGGCATCCTCGGCCTCCACGCGATCTCCTCTTCCACGTGAGCTGGGTCAGCAGTCTAGGAAATAAAAAAAAGCTACTTTCTTTGTTATGGTTTCTACCGGTCTATATGTGTGCGATGTTTACATTATTTAAGCTGGAGTACCAAATACAAGCATCGCCACGATTAAAGATTATCACTCTCTCCGTTTGAATATCAGCATACAGTCTCTGTATTTAAGACAAACCTTTCGCCCAAATTTTACTGTTAATATATAGTAAGTGGCATGTTGTTTATGCGGTAATGAAAACAATCACTAAAATTCTTTTGAAATTCATCTGGTCACAAGGACGGTCTTTTTGCTCAAAGCAGGGTCGGCTGGGCGGACCTACAAGTTTAGCAAAATTTTAGAGCGGGAGCACTTCTTTTATAAATTTAAATTTTCCAGTGTTTCTATTTGAGAAAAATTGAACAGATTCTCTTGAAAATTTTAAATTTGAGTGGGCCTAGGCTCTACTTGGGTCTACCCCTAGATTCCAAGATGAACTATAAATTAGTTTAAAAAGAGCTAAGTTCCTTTAAAAAGCTGACTTTTTGAAAACATATATACTCATATCTTGTATGTGTGTGCAAAGTTTTAAGAACAACCGGTCCAAGACATAAAAAAACAACACTCGATGTTCTAAAAGAAATATTTTGACGAACTAATTTTGTCCGTAGTGTCCACAAAACTTATCTTTTCTCCATAGATTTTGAGAACGAGACAAAGGACATGCATGGATATTAAAATGTCAAATTATTTTCAATTTTCTTTGCAACGGAAACGTTATTTTTCAACCCGGAAGCATATGCTCGTGCAAGCCTATATGAATATCAAACATGAATTTCAATTCCATAAACCATTCTAAGAAATCGGTTGTCGGTTTAAGTATTGTCTGAACAAAGGAAGTATACATTAACAATCCTTTTGTGCATCTTTTTTAATCACAGTAATTACAAACAAAATCACTCGCAAAACCATTTTGCCTCTTCCATTGAATTTGGCACTTGACGTGGCCCGTGATATTTCACTATCAATTCCACCGCCCATTTCAACTACCCAGAGACCAGATCTCTGCCACCGGGTCACCACACCACCACACATTTCATTTCCCACTTCAAAATACATACACTTACAATTGCTACTAGTACCGTATGTTCTACGTATATGTTCAATCTCTCTTGTACGATCTGCTCGATTACACGTGTGGCCAGCACATTGTTTCCATGCGCGCACGTCCGCACGATTGCATCGCCATCACGCAGCTGCCACGCGCTTGAACTCCGTCGTCCGGTACGTCGCCCACGCTTCCGCATAAGGCGCCGGAGCCGGCCGGCCACTCCACGCATGCGACGGCTGCGGCGGCGCTGCTAGTGTTCGCTCTGTCTCCACCGCCGCCGGCTGGTGCGCGTCCGCGTCCGACAGGCGCCACACCTTGACCGACCCGTCGAGGCTTCCGCTGTACACCACGAACCGCCGATCGCCGCCCGAACCAGCCGCCTCCTCCTCGTCCATGGCGACGCACTTGACGGGTCCCGTGTGGCCTGACAGCACGGCCAGACTGACGTGCTCTTCCCCGTCGCGCCGCCAGACGCAGAGCGTCCGGTCGGCCGACCCGCTGACGAGGACATTGCCGGCAACTGCGAGGCACATCACTGCCATCTTGTGTCCCTTGAGCACACCGCCGTATCTTGCCTCGCCGTCGATCCAGTACCAGTACGTAACCATGCCGTCGGACGAGCCGACATACACGACGCGGTCATCGGGTGACACGGCGATCGCGGTGACCGCGCTCTCGCCCTCACGGAGCACCTTCTCCAGGACATGCTTCGTTGCGCCACCCTTCGCGGACATATGCCGCCGCCACACCTTGACGGTGCCGTCGGCCGATCCGGTGAACACGACGTTGTCGAACCCGGCCGCCGCCACGGTGTTGACGGCGTCATCGTGAGCGCGCACCGACTCGAGGCACTTGGAGTCGGAGACGCGCCACACCTTGAAGGTTCTGTCCCATGAGGCGGAGTAGAGCAGCCCGGCGCCCTCGTCAAGGCTAAGGGAGGACACGGCGTCGGAGTGCTTGAGCCACACCTCGCGTTTGCATCCCCGGCGATGCGTCTCGACGTAGTTGGCAGGGTTGACTGCACTCTTAAGGTAATCCGCTAGCCTGGGGAGCGAGCCGACCTGGCGGTGCTCGGCGGGGCTATCGGCGTCGTCGGCGCGCCACACGCGCACCTTGCCGTCCTGGTGGCCGGTAAAGATGCGTCCGTCGGCCGCGACGACGATGGCCTTGACGAGGCCGCTTGCCGTCCGGAACGACCCGGCGAGCTCGCGGTTGTCGCGCCACACGCGCACGTTGCGGGAGTCGGTGCCGGTGTAGAGGACGTCGCCGGTGGCCGCGAGGGAGTACACGTGACCGTCCTCCTTGACCAGCGACGCGATGAGGCCCGTTGTGCCGGGCTGGGTTGCGGCGCCGATTCCCGGGAAGTGCGCCCACGGTGACTTGGGCGTTGGCGGGGTGGAGGAGGCGTAGCGCGACGTCGTCGGCGAGGCGTCCCCGTCCGTGGTGGGGTAGGAGGAGCAGCTATACCCGTCTTCGTCGGAGACGGAGGCGGAAGAGGAGGAGAAGGACCTAGGCGAGCAGGCGACCACGGCAGGGTCTTGACGGAAGAAGTGGAGGAGCTTCTGGTGGTTCCCCATCTTTCACAAGTTCACACAATCACACGAGACAAGACGAACGATCACTGAGCTAGCTGGTGGGTTTCCACTGCGCGGCAGTGTTTTTATGGCGTGCAAGCCGAGTCGAATCTGGAATGACCTTGGTCGCAAGGAAGCAGGCCGGCCGAGACCGAAAGGGAGAAGGTGTAGGAGAGGAACTGAGGAAGCTTGCGAGGTTGGAGAAGGTGAGGAGGAGCAGCGGCGGTATATATATCGCGTGAAGACGCTGAGAGACAGAAAGGAGACCGATGCCGTGGGAGCCACGACGTGCCGACAGGTGGATCCGGATCGAGCGTTCCGATTCCGATCACCCCCTGCTATTTCAGGGAGGGTTTTGGTTTCTTGATGTTTTGTTGGTTCTAGAATTTCCATTCTTATTTCATTATTGGGAGTGTGTTTCGGACTCGATCGGGGCTGGGCTGATCACCGAACGGGACCCACGTGGCGGGCGTTGCTTTGCTGGCAGGACGGTTACGTCATTCATCATTGAGGTAGCTTCGAAATTTTTAAAAATTGCACTATGGTTGAAAGTTCACAGAAAACGCCGTATCAAATCAAACTTATTAAAATCTAAGACAAGTTTTTTATCGACGGAATAGTCAAGCCCATATATACGTGATCCAACATTGCAGATCACCTCCAATCGGCCTGCCGCACTGGTGCAATCTTGCCCATACTAGATAGCCCAGTCCATCAACATGTGGAGATCATGCTTGTACAGTTGCACATAGCCATGCAACCACCAACTGTATGACTTTTGCATTGCATATGTTGGGTCATCCGAAATGGGAGTCTCTGTTCAAAAAAAGAAATACCAAATTGGAGTCCCTGGTAAAAAAAAACGAACTTCACTCAGTTCAACCTTTCGAGCAGAACAGAATAACTTCTTTTATTTTCTAACTCCTCGCATGGATCAAAGATTGCATCAACTACCTCTCACCTCCACGTTTTACAGCGGTGTTTTTTCTCATTTTTGAAGGACCCCTAGGTTATAAGAACCTCATGGGGTGTGTATGAATTCACTCTCACTAAAATGGATTCAAAGTGAGGGTGCTATAACTTTAAAACAAGTTCAGAGGGCCAAGTATCGTATTGCAGAAGACTAGTTCAGCCCAAACTGACATTGCGGGAAGAGTGATTCAGACTCGGATTTGGGAAGACTAGCTCGGCCAAATCTCCTACCTAGCCTCCGCAACACTTTCCTAACATAGGAGTAGGTTGCGCTCCAACGAGAAATCTGAACCTATTCAGAAAACATTGTTCTGTCAATTTTCCCTTAGTGTCCAACGACCTTCGCCATAAGGCAGCCGTACACCCCCCCCCCCCCCCCCCCTACTTACGTTACAATTTTACTACGCCTGAAGAGATACCCCATTTCGTCGTAGTTTCAAATACTACACAACAAGTGTGATGACAGATAGAAAATCAAATGAGTCCCACATACTTGTATAGATGACTTTGATAAAACTTTGGCACTTAAATTGTTAACCACATTCAACACCATTTTGTTTACGACACTACCTAGAAACTACAAGAGATCGGATTTGTTGTGACGAGCTGAAATTGTCACGCAATAGTCAAAAGACCCATAAACACATTTATGATATTTTCTAGCATCACAAGTATCGCCATAAAATTACCATCATAGATTCCACCTAGTGACACAATGCGCAGAAAATGTCACCGGGGCATTCATCGATGTTTTCTACATGGTCACCGATGTGGTGAATCGTTGACGGGATATAAACCTAACCCATTACGGAGCAATACATCACAGTATATCATTTTCGGGTGACGGTGCACCATCATTGACTTTGAAAGTGCATGTGTTGCACCATGTGTCGTTTTGGTAATTAATGACAATCCTTATGGACTAATGTTTGCTTTGAGATATACTTGTAGATCTTGTCCATAGGAAAAGATTGGAGTTCATGTGTTGGACTCTAGAAGATTACATGATGACCAAGGGTTTATATGAAGAATGGTCATGAGAAGAGTTGAGCCTATTGCATGCATGGCTTGGAAAAGAAGATTGAGTGAACTTCATGTTTATCTCCAAGCCATGCATCCATATCAAGAGAAGAATATGAAGCGCAAGTGGATACATGAAGACGGAGCTTAGCGAGACTCTCCCATAATGGTGTATGGTGGAGCATTTGGAGATGTCTTCATCAAGCATGTGCTAGCAAGCGCATATCAAGAAAAGTGGTTCACTTGAAGAGATCAAGATCGTCATCATCTAGCTCAAGTGGAATGCGCAAGGCAAATGTATGATCTTGATAGGGTTTCTATTTTACTGGTCTCATGGTGTTAGTGGGAGACCGGGTTATAGGATAGATGCCGTACTATCAAGAGGGGCTCTCAAGTGAGTAACTTGATCGCATCTTTGTGGAGAGCTCAAACCTTTGCATACTTGGCATATCATTCTTTCTTGGTTCTTATTTGGCTTTTATCCATGTGAGAATCTAGAGCTTGTGTTCATCTCCATACCAAGCTCTAGTTCATCATAAACGGATTTCATTTGAATATCTTGTGATGTTTTTGATGTTGGAGGTTTTACCGGTTTGTCTTTTCTAAGAGAGGTCAAACTCTCTTCTTATGGTTTCCTCCTCACATGATGGACTATGATGTGTATATGCATGATCTTGTGGTGCTTGTGATTATCTTCGGAGCAAGCCCAAGATCATTGAAAACGGAGTCCGGATGGAAAACTAGTTGCTTTATCGGTGTTGGAAATATTACCGGCCCTCCTCGAGATAAGGTCCACACCTCCCATGTGTGGTATCCCCTCTATATTGGTGACCCTTAATATTTCCAACGAAATTGGATTCACCTGATTTGGAGTTCGAACGAGAAAGTTATTGCATTTCAGGCTTTGCAGTTCTGCTGGTTTTCCTGACCGGAGTCTCCGGTGTCAGGGCCGGAGTCTCCGCACCTCTGGGTCCGGAGTCTCCGTGGTTCCTGTCCGGAGTCTCCGGTCCCTGGCTTTGTTGTTCTGCTGCTTTTCCTGTCCGGAGTCTCCGGCTCCAGGACCGGAGTCTCCGGTCCCCTGCATTCGACGTTTCTCTGCTCCAGGACGGCACTTGCTGTATAGGGTCCGGAGTTGGTCCGGAGTAACCCCGGAGTTTCCGCACTGGCCGGAGTCTCCGGCCTTCGTGGTCCGGAGTCTCCGGTTTGAGTTTTCTGCAACGGTTTTTTTTCCTGCTCTTCCGGGTCCGGAGTCTCCGCCCTTCTGGTCCGGAGTCTCCGCCCGGGCCGGAGTCTCCGGCCTTCGTGGTCCGGAGTCTCCGGTGTAAGTTGGCTGCAACGGCTCTTTTTCTGGGAGGGGTATAAATACCCCTCCACCTACCTCCAGCCGGTGAGCTCTGCCTAGCACGATTTACATTCTCTCTCCTCCATTGTTGCAAGCTCAAAACTACAAGATCTCCCAATCCCTCCACCCAAACTCGTTGATCTTTGGAGGATTGAAGGAGAAGACCTAGATCTACATTTCCACCGAGCCGTTTCTCCTCTAAGTGAGTGGAACCCTTTCGATCTAGTTCTTGAAGTTCCATTTGTTGTGTTCTTCTTTGTTCTTCCTCTCTTCTCCCCCACAAGCATTTGTTTCTTTGGTGGGATTTGGGAGTGAAGGACTTGAGCACTTCTTGTGTTCTTGCCTTTGCTTTTGTGCATAGGTTTGCTCTCTCCACGAGGATTCGTGGAAGTGAAGATTGTGAGCTCGTTACTCTTGGGTCGTTGGACCCTAGACGGTGTTCTTGTGACCTTTTGTGGTCAAGGCCTTTTGTGGCTAGTTGGGACCTTTTGTGGTCCACTTGGGAGCTCCCAATCCTTTTGTGGGTTGTGCCTCAAGATTGTTGTAAGGGACTCGATTTCCGCCCAAAAGGAAATCAATAGTGGAAGGTGAACCGAGCTTTTGTGCGAGGTTCATCGGAGAATAGGGTGAGGCCTTTTGTGGCATCTTGAGTTTGATACTCACACCCCTCCAACGAGACGTACTCCCCTAAAAAGGAGGAACTCGGGAATACATCGTCGTCTCCACGTGCCTCGGTTATTTCTATACCCGAGCTCTTTACTTATGCACTTTACATTGTGATAGCCTTCGAGCTTGAAGTATTATATCTTGCTATCACCTTGTTACTTGTCTTGCTTAGCATAAGTTGTTGGTGCACATAGGTGAACCTAGTTTATTTAGGTTGTTGGCTTGTTAATTTAAACACCTAGTTTTATTCCGCAATTATCAAGCCTAAACCGGAAAAGTTTTAAACGCCTATTCACCCCCCCCCTCTAGGCGACATCCTTGTCCTTTCAATTGGTATCAGAGCCTGGGCTCTCTTTTAGGGCTTTACCGCCTAGAGAGTAAAGATGTCGTTTAGAGAATTAGTGCACAATCCCACTTTTAATTCGATGGCACAATTATGATGTTTGGAAAATTCGCATGCTTAATCTTTTTAGGGCCATGGGTCCAAATTATATCATGAGTATTGTAGATGTGGGTTTTTCTCCTCCAAAGGATTCGCAAGAATTATCTTTAGAGGAGGAGGAAAACTCTCATCTCGATACTCAAGTATCTAATGGCTTATATGTGTTTTGAGCGATGTAGTTCTTGCTTCAATCATGCCTTTCCGGAACGCTCATGAGCTTTGGACCAAGCTTCAAGATAAATATGAAGTGTCCAACATTATTGAGGATGATTGTTGTCCCTCCACCTCCGGACGTGACGAGCTCACTTATTCTTCCACTTCACCAACATGTGATTTGTCACAAGGTAATGACATGGTGAGTGGTGATAGAAATTGCATTGTTGATGGCGAATCCTCTATTGACTATACGTCATCTCTATCTCATTGCAATGATCTATCTTTGGACTTAAACACTTCTAGCACTCAAATGTCTTACATGCTAGTGTTGATAGTCCTTGCATATCATGTAATAGTTGTTTAACTAAATCTCATGATGATATGCTTCATATGTCTTGTTGTCATGAAAACAATACTTCCATATCCTCTATTTCGTGTGTGGCTAACAATGTAGAGGAAAACCAACATTTGTTGGAACAAGACATGGATCTCAATGGTGCTTCAAGCTATTCTTCATCTTCATCGTCCATTTCTCACTTTTGCCTTATGGCTAAGGAATCAAAGGTATCTTCACCTTTGGAACCCTCTACACCTTGTGATGATGAGGATGAGGATTATTATGGATTAAAAGAGAATGATATTGACTCCTTAAAGGAGAAGAGTGAGTTGGTATTTGGTGCTCTTCCTAAAGGTAGTCAAGCTTGCTCTTACTTATGTGAAATTTTGAGTTTGCTATTAAGTGCAAGGATATCATTGAAGAAAAGGGAAGGATTGAAAGAGAGGATGCAATGGAAAAAGCATCCTTAGAAAATGCTCTTGAGGAAGCACATGAGCTTCAAGTGTCTCTTGATGAGAGAAATGATTTAGTGGTTGCTAAACTCATTAAGGAACATGAGCATACCTTTGCAAAATATAAGTGCTTAAAAGGGAAAAGGTTGAATTTGGTGTTGGCAATGCTAGACTAATTGAGGATGTAGAGAGACTTGACAAAGCTCATAAGGCTTTGGAAAGTGAACACTCTCTCCTCACCAAGTCTCATGATCAACTCCAAACTCAACTATCTAAAATTGATGTGCCTAGCTCCTCTACTTCCTCTTGTAATCATGCTAATATTATTGAGGAAAATGCTAGGTTGAAAGATGAGCTTGCTAAGTTGTCTTCTTCCATTTCTAATATTAATGATGCTTGTGCTACTAACTCCACTTCTCGTGAAGCATCTATTTTGAAGGAGAATGTTGAGCTAAGGGCTCAATTTGAGTTGCTAACTAGCAAGTATGGGAAATTGGAAGAAAGTCATGAAAAGCTCTCTAGCTCTAATGAGGATCTTCTAGCATCCCATGCTAGGCTAAAGTTAGCTCATGAGGCTATCGCTACAAAGGTAACATCTTGTGAGCCTCATGTGGACAAAGGCACAACTTCTACTAAAAATGCTATATTGCCTTGTGCTAGTCCTAGTAATTCTACATCACATACTATTGCTAAATCTTGTGATGAATTACTTTCCTTGCCTTGTTGCTCTAACAATGAAGCTTCTACTTCCTCTAGTGTTTGTGTTGCTACTAACCATGTAGAGGAATTAAATGAGCTCAAGGCCCAAGTCACTTCTTTGAAGAAAGACTTGGAAAAGCGTCATGGTGGGGATTCTACACTTGACAATATGTTGAGTGTTCAAAGACGCCCCAATGACAAGAGTGGACTTGGATTCAACTCCACAAAAAGAACAAGTCCAAGTATCAAGAAGAAAAGGGCCAAGAACAAGTCAAGATTCGGCCAAGATTGTTTGCTTCAAGTGCAAAGTTGAAGGGCACCATGTTAGATCTTGCCCTTTGAAGAAGAAGCTCTTAGTGAGAAGCAACAAGGGAAGAAGCCTCAAGTTCAATCAAGTTCCTCAAGTTAAGAACGGCCTCTTCCCAAGAAGAATCAAGCTACCCCTCCTCAAGTCAAGATTTCAACTAAGAAGAAAGGAGGAAGCAATGTTGCTACTATGCCGTGAGAAGGGTCACTTTGCTTCTTCATGCACTAATGGTACCTTATCCAACCCCATTATTATTGATGATGATTATTCTCTTCGGAAGGATAAGGTTGGCAATGTGTTTGCCAAATATGTTGGTACTCAAAGTGGTGTCAAGAAAAGAACCATTTGGGTTGCCAAACCTATTGTGACTAACCTCTTAGGACCCAACTTGGTTGGGGACCAACAAGCTAAAACTTGATCAATAGGTGTTGTTGGAGGGCATTGGAGACTTGGCTACATTATGAAGAATTAAGGGATCTTCATCAAATATTCTCTCAAGCAAGTCATTTGGATTATATTGTTCTATCTCATATCCAATGTTCCTCCTTGCGGTAACTTTTATTTAAATCATATATACATTGAAAGTTGCTTGCACCCTTGCATGTGTTAGGTTTTGTACCTTGCTAGTGTTGGTATGTGTTGTGCTCTCTACTTACTTATCTTGAGTAATCAAGATTGTGTATGTTGGTTTGCACACCATTTACTTGTGTTGAGCCTTATTGCTTTTATTTGATTTCTTATCTTGTCGGCTCTCTTTTGAGAGATTAATGGACTATCCTATTTTGGAGGAGTGATATGCTTCGTGCACTTCACAATCCTAAAATTGTGTATACATGAGGAATACCACTTAGTGTCGATATTTCAATGTTATCTATTCTCTATGTGGTATGTCTTGCTCATGAGAAATTCAAATTCTATATGTCCATTAATTTCTCAAATTGGTTTTTGCTTGCCTCTTGTTTTAAAATAAATGGATTATCACATTATGGGGGAGTAATAAGCTATGTGCATATTACAAGCCTAGAAAATGTGAACATGTGAGGTATTGCCACCTAGAATTGATATTCTTCATTATCTTATTCCTATGTGGCATGTTTCTCAAACAAGTTCCATATTTGCTAAAATGATTTTGTTTTCACACTTTTGGATCTTGTTTGTGATGGAAGTTCTTGATATGGCTTTCCCTAAATATGTTCTCATATATCTTTTTGGGAAACCAATTGCTTCAAGCTACTCCTTGGAGTTGCTTTGCATGATCGCGTGAATATTTGAAGCTATCAAGAATATCTATCTATCTAAGCATGGCTTTTAATTCCTATCCTTTGCCATATGCTTATGTTTTGTGAATATGATCTTGAATATATCTTTGCAATCCACCACCGAGAAATATCTCCATACATTACTTGTCTTGTCAAGTGATAATCATATTTGTGGTAAATATATTGATCATATTCACTTTGTCTCTTGCTTTGAATTGCCTTATTTGATTGCCAATGATTTGTTTTGATCTAACTCTCATTTGTCTTCCTTGTATCTTTTGGATCCTTTATTGCTCTACACAAAATTTATTTTGTGCTTTCTTGAGTTGGGAAAAGCAATGATCCAATTCTTGTGCATTGACATTCAAAAGTCATACTTCTTAATAATGCACTATTCTTTGGGAAGCTATCCTACTTTGAGTAAAACACCGTTCTTTAAATTGGTATTGCAATTTCTTGCCTTTCTTGAACATGACTAGTGTTTGAATAATATATATATATATGGAGAGTAATGATCTCATGTGTGCGCATTTTGTATTCAAATGCAAAATCATAAATAATGCACATATCTTGGGGGAGCAATCCTATATGCTTTTTGAACATTAGTTGTCTTCATTTGGTATTGGATCCCGATGACATGTCTCCTTGGAAGACAAACATTTTTCGTCTTGGTACTTTGTGCCATCATGAAAAGTGTAGAGGGTTTGGTTTATTCCTTGATGATATTTTCATCAATTGGTATCTTGATTTCATTGTGTCTTTTCAAAGTGGTACCTTCAATCATGTGTTGATTTGGGTCTTTGATATAATTTGGGCAACTTATTCCTTGTCACACTTGTGTGTACTTTGTTGGTTAATTGGTGTTTTGTCCGAATTGTATCTCGTTTGGTTCTTGAAAGTTTGTGCATGCATATTTACTATATGTATATCTTATGGCATGCTTACTTTCATTGATCCAATATATAGGATAAACTCCATCAAATCCTAAATGGCTAAGATGTGCATGAAATTCAATTTCATATCAATATGCACATATTTATGTGGAGTTTGTCCTATGTATTGTAGTTGCTCTAACTACTTGGACCCAATGAGTTTGGGTACCATTTTGTACTTGAATTTGTTTTAGGTACATTGGAGATGCATTGGAAGCTTGTCTCATTTACAAGGAAGGTGTTATCACCATGTGCTTATTGGAGCCAAGCTCGGATGATCGTGAACTCTTATCTTCTACATCACCAATGCTATCTCGGTAACAAGTATCTACCTCATGCATACTTTTCTAGTTTCAACCTTGTGTAGGTTGTTTCATGGCATGAATCTCTTTGTTGCAATTCATTTGGTTCTTGCAAAACAACTTTGTTGCAAATGTGGGCAAGCCGGGATGATTACATATCAAGGGGAATATATATAATCATTTTCATGATTCATCAATCCCATATATGTTAATCTAGCACTTTCTACTCTATGTCTCGCATATGCAATATTGATGTTTTTCAAAATCATTTGCCTTTTGCGATACTTGTTATCTTTCTCGGAGCATCCCATTTTTATCACTTTATCCCTTGTGGATAGTTTTGATGCTATGATGAGTATGTGTTGGAAGTTCATCTATATCCCTTTAAGATAAAATTGAGCTTTGTGCTATGCTTTTAAGCAAAGATCTTATTGGTATATATATGACTTCCCTTGGATATCATGTTCTTCACCGTAGTATCTACTTTGTGTGTGCATGTTTCTTTGTGGACTTATATCTTCGTGATTGGTGTCTACTTAGAAACTTATACACATGAGAATAGTTACATCTTTAATTGGTATTCCAATTCTTTAGTGACCACCCCTTGTTCCTTTTTGATTCTTTGGTGGTTTCTAATTGGCACAAGCTTTGTTTTATTTGTTATGCTTTTGCATCTTAATAAGCTTGTGGACCTATTTGCTCCATCTTTTGGGTTGTGTTTATGGAAAGACATGATATGCACTATGTGCCACTTATATTGAACGACTATGTTGATGCTACGCATCTTTGCATTAGTCTCCTAAAAGTCTCTCTTTATCACACCCATCTTTTTCGGTTGTCTTGCTTTTTGTTGCTCAACTTCTTATTTGTTGCAAGTTGTTTTGCTTCTTTTCTTATATGCTCTTGCGAGTGTTTGTGTTCAAAATTTCTAGGAGGGAGTGAGGATTCCATGTTGTGCACACATATTAAAATGCAAATCTTTGTGCACGTACCTTGGGGAGTTCCCTCTTGATTTTGAGAACACTTTTTCGGATCCTTTGATTGGTTACTTCTTTTGTCGAAGTATCTTTCAATTTGATTTTCTTTTGCAATCTTTGGATCCTCAATATAGTTTGATCTCCTTCCCAACTATTCGTCATTGGATATGTGCATTTGATTTCACTCATATTATGAGAAATGCACACATTATGGGGGAGCTCTTACTATATTGGCCTTCTAAAGTTTTCCTCCCATTTCGGCAATCGATGCCAATGGGGGAGAAGTTTAGAGGGTTTAAGGGAATTTGGTTTTATGCTTTAGTTTGCTCTTAAGCATTTGCCTTTCTTCTCTTGCATCCTTGCTCTTTGTGTTGCACGGTTGCTTAATTCATTATATAAACCCTCGTAAAAGGGATTGTCATCAATTACCAAAATGGGGGAGATTGAAAGTGCATGTGTTGCCCCATGTGTGGTTTTGGTAATTAATGACAATCCTTATGGACTAATGTTTGCATTGAGATATACTTGTAGATCTTGTCCATAGGAAAAGATTGGAGTTCATGTGTTGGACTCTAGAAGATTACATGATGACCAAGGGTTTATATGAAGAATGGTCATGAGAAGAGTTGAGCTATTGCATGCATGGCTTGGAAAAGAAGATTGAGTGAACTTCATGTTTATCTCCAAGCCATCATCATATCAAGAGAAGAATATGAAGCGCAAGTGGATACATGAAGACGGAGCTTAGCGAGGCTCTCCCATAATGGTGTATGGGGGAGCATTTGGAGATGTCTTCATCAAGCATGTGCTAGCAAGCGCAATCAAGAAAAGTGGTTCACTTGAAGAGATCAAGATCGTCATCATCTAGCTCAAGTGGAATGTGCAAGGCAAAGGTATGATCTTGATAGGGTTTCTATTTTACCGGTCTCATGGTGTTAGTGGGAGACCGGGTTATAGGATAGATGCCGTACTATCAAGAGGGGCTCTCAAGTGAGTAACTTGATCGCATCTTTGTGGAGAGCTCAAACCTTTGCATACTTGGCATATCATTCTTTCTTGGTTCTTATTTGGCTTTTATCCATGTGAGAATCTAGAGCTTGTGTTCATCTCCATACCAAGCTCTAGTTCATCATAAACGGATTTCATTTGAATATCTTGTGATGTTTTTGATGTTGGAGGTTTTACCGGTTTGTCTTTTCTAAGAGAGGTCAAACTCTCTCCTTAAGGTTTCCTCCTCACATGATGGACTATGATGTGTATATGCATGATCTTGTGGTGCTTGTGATTATCTTCGGAGCAAGCCCAAGATCATTGAAAACGGAGTCCGGATGGAAAACTAGTTGCTTTATCGGTGTTGGAAATATTACCGGCCCTCCTCGAGATAAGGTCCACACCTCCCATGTGTGGTATCCCCTCTATATTGGTGACTCTTAATATTTCCAACGAAATTGGATTCACCTGATTTGGAGTTCGAACGAGAAAGTTATTGCATTTCAGGCTTTGCAGTTCTGCTGGTTTTCCTGACCGGAGTCTCCGGTGTCAGGGCCGGAGTCTCCGCACCTCTGGGTCCGGAGTCTCCGTGGTTCCTGTCCGGAGTCTCTGGTCCCTGGCTTTGTTGTTCTGCTGCTTTTCCTGTCCGGAGTCTCCGGCTCCAGGACCGGAGTCTCCGGTCCCCTGCATTCGAAGTTTCTCTGCTCCAGGACGGCACTTGCTGTATAGGGTCCGGAGTTGGTCCGGAGTAACCCCGGAGTTTCCACACTGGCCGGAGTCTCCGACCTTCGTGGTCCGGAGTCTCCGGTTTGAGTTTTCTGCAACGGTTTTTTTTCCTGCTCTTCCGGGTCCGGAGTCTCCGCCCTTCTGGTCCGGAGTCTCTGCCCGGGCCGGAGTCTCCGGCCTTCATGGTCCGGAGTCTCCGGTGTAAGTTGGCTGCAACGGCTCTTTTTCTGGGAGGGGTATAAATACCCCTCCACCTACCTCCAGCCGGTGAGCTCTGCCTAGCACGATTTACATTCTCTCTCCTCCATTGTTGCAAGCTCAAAACTACAAGATCTCCCAATCCCTCCACCCAAACTCGTTGATCTTTGGAGGATTGAAGGAGAAGACCTAGATCTACATTTCCACTGAGCCGTTTCTCCTCTAAGTGAGTGGAACCCTTTCGATCTAGTTCTTGAAGTTCCATTTGTTGTGTTCTTCTTTGTTCTTCCTCTCTTCTCCCCCCACAAGCATTTGTTGCTTGTGGTGGGATTTGGGAGTGAAGGGCTTGAGCACTTCTTGTGTTCTTGCCTTTGCTTTTGTGCATAGGTTTGCTCTCTCCACGAGGATTCGTGGAAGTGAAGATTGTGGGCTCGTTACTCTTGGGTCGTTGGACCCTAGACGGTGTTCTTGTGACCTTTTGTGGTCAAGGCCTTTTGTGGCTAGTTGGGACCTTTTGTGGTCCACTTGGGAGCGCCCAATCCTTTTGTGGGTTGTGCCTCAAGATTGTTGTAAGGGACTCGATTTCCGTCTAAAAGGAAATCAATAGTGGAAGGTGAACCGAGCTTTTGTGCGAGGTTCATCGGAGAATAGGGTGAGGCCTTTTGTGGCATCTTGAGTTTGATACTCACACCCCTCCAACGAGACGTACTCCCCTAAAAAGGAGGAACTCGGGAATACATCGTCGTCTCCACGTGCCTCGGTTATTTCTATACCCGAGCTCTTTACTTATGCACTTTACATTGTGATAGCCTTCGAGCTTGAAGTATTATATCTTGCTATCACCTTGTTACTTGTCTTGCTTAGCATAAGTTGTTGGTGCACATAGGTGAACCTAGTTTATTTAGGTTGTTGGCTTGTTAATTAAACACCTACTTTTATTTCGCAATTAGCAAGTCTAAACCGGAAAAGTTTTAAATGCCTATTTAACCCCCCCTCTAGGCGACATCCTTATCCTTTCAGACTTGATGTCATGTCAGCATCGAGCAGACCGTGGACGACTAGAAACCGTCACGGATTAGCATCACATGATGTCAGTGTTGTAATATTTGGGGGAAAATAGTTATTTTCTATTTCTAACATGTAACTTTTTCGAAATTGTTTTTCCTGATAATTTGTAAACAAAAATTATTTTTTTGTGAATTATTTTAATTATTTAGGTTTTATTTTTATTTTTGGCTAATTTTTTGTGCAGGTAATTTATTCTGAATTTAATTTAGAGAAAATTGTCCGGTTAAATCTAGTTCCAATACATATGACAATACATATTCAATTGACATTAAAATCATAACATATAGTTAACTACCAATCACAGTGTACATTGAAAAGCATGACAAATGATAATAAATAAGATGCGATGTAAAACTATCAGCCTCCTCACTATCATTTGGCTCATATTCGGAGCCAGTGCTATCATCCTCATCTTTACGCCTCACTTGGTCATGACCGCGCTAAACATATCCTACTTCGCCAACTATTTTCTCATACCGCTCTGAACATATCTTACTTCACCTGCTTTTTTCATGTGTGCAATGTGCTGACTCATAAGCCCTGCATCTCGTACTCTCGCTAACATGTTTTTCTCGTACTCTGGAGTTGGCAGCATGAATGTGGTACCTTAGATAAGAAGGGTATTATCGTGGGATTGACACGTCAAATGTTATCATAGGGTGGCTTACGTGAGGCCGTATGGACCGAACCTGGGTGACTCGTCTCCCATCGTTCCAAACTCGGATGTACTTAAGTCGCCTAGCTCCACACCTCATGTAAGACACCCTATGATGGCATTTTCCGTGTCAATCCTGCGCCAGATATCTTAAACCATTAAGAACCAAATCTTATGCGACCAAGCATTAGCTTAATTCATAGTCAAGTGACTTCATACCATAATTTTATACTACGTGATTTTTTTTTAGTTCCAACTCTTGTGTAACTCTCACCCACGAATCAGGATGTAATTCCGACCGTATTGGAGTTGAATGAGCTATATTATAATTCTTATTCTAGCGAGAATTGGCAAAACCGTATGAATATGTCCTAGTTTGACCAAATTATAGAAAAATATCCATGTACGAGATCAATTCGTACTAAACTTACCGATTATGACAAAATTTATGTTATAGAAAGGATGAAGTAGATCACAAAAATTGGGTTAGCAGTTCACGGTTCGAATTCTTGTGGCAACCTAATACTGGTATTTCTAGAATATAATTGGTGCAAGAGCATTTCGTTGGAAACTCAAAATAACCATGCTGACTTAATAGGAAACGTACCCAGAAAAAAAACTTCCTCAAAATATAGTGCTTGGTTCGCGTATCTGTTCTTGACCAATTTGGTACAATTTGGTAGGCAGAGCAGGAACTGTACAAGTATTCTTTTGTTTCCGACTTTGTGTGTAGAGACCTGAGAGAAACCAAATGGGAAAAAAAGGTTAGCACATGGGCGATGGGTCTCTAGGCAATGGCGGTGTACAAGTGTTGCACGCTCTTCTCGGATCGGCAAAATCGGCTCAGCGGATGGCGGAAAGGGCACACGGTTTGTCTCGGTTTACTTGTGCCGTCCATATTGGATCGTACGTCTCAGGAAGGACGGTGCATGCGAGTTGCTTCCGGGACCAAGGTTTCCAATAACGAATTAAACATGTGGGTTATGGGCGCGTGTGCGTGTGCTAATTTCGTTTCATACAGAAACAACAAAGATCAAATAATTGAATCCACGGTTTCATCTGCTCACGAGGACACTAATCTCTTCAAGAAAGGGAACAAACAGCGAAAATTCACAATGGCTCCCGGCCTCACATGCTCCTGCTCGACTTAAAACTTAAAGAAAAAAACCCGAAAATTGCAAAACATTCTGATATAATTGGAGACAAGCATATACAGGAGTTCTAAATGCGTATAAATTTTTGTGATGAAATGACATTTATGATGCTCTATGCCAAAAAAAAAAATCAGTTGCCGAAATATATATTTTAGAGCATTGTTTTTGTTTATTTTTGCACGGAGCAATGCGAATGTGCCATTTCATCATGAAACTTTGCAGATATGTAGAACACTTATGTATATTTGTCTCCAATTTGTTTCAGAATTTTCGAAATGTTTAACTATTTTTAAAATCCAGCAGAGCATGTGATTTCGGGAGTCAAAACGCCTCTTCCCAGGAAATTCATCTTTGTTACCGAGCTAAATTATCATTCACGAGGATGCAACATAAATTAATGTACTTCTTCAGTACGTGCAATCTGTGGCCAACATACGTTTTGCTGCATCGCAGCTCTGCGCATTAACTACTTTCTCATGTCTGTTTGTTATCTTAGAAAAAAAAAATCCTTCTGCTGGTCAAGCTCCATCTACTCCCTCCGTTCCAAATTAGTTGACTTAGATTTGTCTAAAGACGGATGTATCTATACTTGTTTAGTGTCTAGATACATCCGTATTTAGACAAAACCAAGTCAAGTAATTTGAAACGGAGGGAGTAGCTAGCAACGAAACATGGCGACCAGCGTGATCGACAATTAACGTGATCAAACCCCTAACCTTAATTGCATCAACAATATCAGATGAAATAACTTGTGCCAATGGCGACGTTCAGAAAAATAAAAGGAAATTTCGCGATACATCATCGTTGCTTTCGTCTCAGCTCTACCGCCGAGTACGTCTTGCATCTCTCAGGGCATGTCGGTACAACTTCAATCGGCAACCCTGTGTTGTCGGCTTGTCGCTACTTTAATTTTCCTGTTCGCCATTTGAGAGTTAAGGGCTTAACACAAATCACGTCGTCGATCGAGCTTTACGCAAAGCAATCACGAGGGCGGAAATACTAACCAATATATCTTTACCTTTCTAGCTAGCAGTCTAGCACATCCATCCCCTGCGTCTGCAAGAAATGGGGACACCTGGACTGTCATCGTGCAAACGTGGCCGCCTTACGTTTTTGCAAGCACCGATTTGTTCTCGTTTATGTTCCCCTTTTCTCTGCTGCTGCTTTATTCGTGTGAGGCGATGTAAATCACTCACGGGCCAACACGTTAGCCTGTGTGCCAACGTTTCACGTCATCTATGCGGCGCCACCGTGGCATCACGTGCCTGCATGCAAGATGAGTTCTAAATCCAGTAGATGCTTCTAGAGTCTTCTTGCTAATGATCAGCTGGTTGAGCGTTGAATGTCAGGCTTGTATAGCAAACTTGAACGACACCCCACGCGTTGTAGCGGCTATCTCTTAAGAAATTTAATAAAATATATGAAACCTGATGCAAGATTTAGTTAATCATGGCAGTCAAAAATATGCTACAAAATAGACATCAAATGTATGTGTGGTTTATAATTTAAAGATCGTTAAGATTTAGGGGTGTATCTGACTGATATAGATAAGACTATATCTACGAACCAGATGTTTTGGATGGCTTGTATGAAGATGGGGACATGCACATTGCAAAATAATATTTCTAGAAACTTTTTGAATGAATACATATAGAAGAGCCCATAATTTCAAATAACATCTATATGATTTTCATCATCGAAAATAATTGGCAAAAAGTTCACGGGCGAACTAATTCTGATGTTATACTTGCACATGATTTACTTGTGTAACTACATAGAGACATGGTATGATCTTATCATTCGAACATACAAAATGATGTGGACAATTTGATGGGCTAAAAAAATATGATGTGGATGCTTGCATGTAGAGATAGAAAATAGTTAATAAATGTTAGTGGGATGACATGGACAATTGATTGGCTAAAAGAGCGAGCGATGTGGATAGCTTGCTTGTGGAGATAGAAAAATATTAATTACACTTAGTGGGGTTTTGCTTTATAAGAAGTATAGATTGATCACCAGGGACGATATTTACGGGCATGTGTAAATTTGTATAGCTTTGACGAGTGATACCGGCGTTTCCTAAGTGTCGCCTCTTTGCTGACTCACTGCCTTTCATTTTCAATTTTCATGAGAGACATCGCATATAGCAGACTTTTGTCGAGTGCCCGATAAAAAGCACCCAGCAAATGGCTAGACATTCGGAAACGACCAAATTATGGTACTGTTTTTTGTTGTTGTAGAGAAATTCTGGGTAGGTTTCAACCTCGTATATAGATATATTCATTTTGTCGAGGAATATAAGCCATTTAATTTGTACTTTCTATTGTTTCCAAAATTGGTCGTGTCTCATCTAAACATGACCGCAATAGCTACAAAGATAATATAGTGGTATAATCAAAATTAAAACAAATGACCGGCACAACACAAGTACATGAAAGACTCGTTAAAAACGTTTAAGGTGGTGAACTGCCGATCTAAGGTGCTACGTGTCCACTGGTTTTACCAATCGAACCATACGCTCCGTTACGCGTTGAACAAAGCCGATCAGCTACCAAAGGTAAAACAAATCAAAAAGCGGGCTAAAAGGTTTGGACTGCCCGCGTTAACTAAATCATCACTGTGTACACACTAAAGGTAGGTCTAAAGCGCAAATCTACATACGGTCCAGTTCGATTCCAAGCAGATATTTGATCCTTGTCCCCAGGAAATCACAGCAATTGATTTTCAAAGAACACTCAGACCACAGTGACGTGCGTAGGATTCAGGTGATAACATATTTAAACGAAGCAGCATATATAGGATAAAAAAAGAGATCCCAGCAAATCGCCAGCTAGTACTGTCACTCGTTAGTTTACCCTCCATTGGTAGATCTCCTTACGTAACTCGTATGTTGGAATTACGTGCGATTTGGCCAGAATTTAGCGACGACGTGGATCAATTCGGTTAGCATTTGTCAATTAACAGGAGACATCCTAATTTACTTGTTTCCATTTGGACGTCGTCCGTGATCGGTCTAGCTCGCGACCATTTTCCCGTTTTGGGCAACGGAGACACCTGGCCTGTCCACGTCGACAGACGACAGTTTGGTCGTCCTATACAGTACTCCCCTGCCACGTTGCATGCATCGCGTGCATAATTTATGCTTTTCCATTTCTACTACTACATCAGCTAACCGATTGCTTCTTCGTGCGCGCTTAATTCCTTGCAGCCATATCTGCTGGGTGTCACGTTATCGTCGTCAGTTTATGTGGTACTAGTCAAGATGGCGCGACGACACGCCGCGTCCGTGTGTACATGAGCGTATTTTGTGTTTTCAACTGTGTTAATTAGTTAGTTTTTTTGTTTAAAAAGTAAAATGGATGTGCTGAAGTGAAAGATTGTATCTATTAAGAGAAGTGTTTGTAGTTAAACGTGTAAGTTCAATTTGTATTGACAGATAACGTAGGTTTGTTAAATCATTGTATAATTTTGTAATCACCAATTATAATATTTTAAAGATAAACTGGGATGATACAATGGATAATATTGTTGGAAAATTTACCGCGTTGACACGCGGCGCCCGTTGTGTTTGGAAATTATGAATTCCATTTGATTTTTTTTACAGTGAAAAAATAGAAGAATTATCTAGAGGACTAACTTAACAAATTATAATCAGAATGAACATTTGTTAGTTCATGTGGGAATTTCGAAAAATTCTTAAATTTCAATATTTTTTTAGTTCCACTTTTGTATGCAATGGTTATTTGCTACAATCTTTGTGTTGAAAGTTTGAAAAATTATTAAATCTGAAATTTGTGGTACGCCGTGCCCGCTACAGTGGTCTTGATATATTATGTATCTGTCTACGCAATTTGTATTGAATCAATGCAGCAAAACCTGTTCATGAAAAGAAAATCAGAGGAACATGTATTAAATATATTTGAAATTTCTGTGAATATTGTTGACTATTCTGGGGAAATAATATTTTTTGTGTGTTATGTCAGGAAAAAAATAAAAAATCATAATGCACTTCCTCCTTGGAACAATTTCCTCAAAATGAAAATATTTCGGAAAATACCCTCACAAAAAAAATGTTGACTATTTGTGGCATATGATCAAATTTCAAATTTAGATATTTTAAACAATTGTTTTGCAAAATAAAATGGCTTGTATTTATTTTTCTTCTTTTTAATCATTATTGCAATGTTGTTTTATTGCGAACGAAAAGAAAAGCAAAAAACAAAAGGAAAACAAATATGAAAATTGAATTTCAATGTTTTTTACAACTTTATTTGAGCAAACTAAAATTAAAAAAGGGAAATTATAATTGTTTTGTAAGCTGAAATGTTTTGCAATTATTTGTCTTCTTCTTGGTCATTATTGTAATGTTGTTTTACTGCAAATCAAAGGAAAAGCAAAAAAACAAAAGAAAACAAATACAAAGATGGAGTTAAATGGAGGTGAGATGTTATCTCTACTCTCTATCTCTACTATCTAAAAAGCACGAAGTTTCCCTTCGTCAAGCCTCTCGCTTTGTTTTTTCCGCAACAGTTTTCTCCCCGCATCCCGTCGTTCGCCTTTTTTTCCCACGTCCCCTCGTGAAATGCTTCGTCACATCCTTTCTTCTCAATTCTTCTGACCTAGCCGCTGCGACAGACGGGAAGGCCGCCGCCGCCGCATCTCCATCCTCGACCACCTAGCTAGGCTACAGCTACATGTGTCGCCGTGACCCTCACGGCCAACCCCACCGCATCTCCTCCCCGGGCCGCCGCCACCCCACAGCATCGTCAACTTCCTCTCCCGTTTCCCCGACGCCAGATTCAAATCACCGCCCACCTTGCTCCGGCCACCGGATCCAGCTCCACGTCGCGCCAACAGCAGAGGCGGCCGTCGTTCGCGTGGGCGACCAACAACTCCCTTTTTTTGCCAATGAACGTTGCCGCCCTGCCGCTCGCAGCCGATCTGCCCCGCCCGTGACGCACGTCACCGCCCTGCCCGGCTGCCGGCGCCCGCCGCCTCTCCCGCTTTCCCACCATGGATCGCCACACCTTCTCGCCGGCGGATCTCCCCGATCTGGATCTCACAAGTCTGCTCCTCCCACGATGGGTCGCCCCACCCCGCGTGCATCCTCTCTCCGGCGACGGTCTCAGTTTCCTGCCGGTTTCCTCCGGCGGCGCCATGGTCCCCTGCGACCCCATGACCTCCATCGCTTGCGCGGCCGCCCCTGCCCCTGCTCTCACGCCGGCCGCGAATTCAGATAGGTGAAAGGTGAGCAGCGTTCTCGCCCTTACAGCCGAAGGCGGAGCGCGGGATGCCGTTGAGGCACGCGGAAGCCCCGGAGCAGGAGTGTAAACGAGCGCCCTGGGTTCCAAGCTCCACCAGCGCTGCTCCCTAAAAATCTACCATCCAATCGAGGTATCTAGCTTAATTCTCCTCGACCACCTTCTCTCCAATTTCTAAATTTTGCTAGCTTCAAGTTTGATCACGTACAAATCCAGCATCTTTCTTGAAGCTAATCAATTCCCACGATTGGCCGATGCGGCAGAGGAGAAGTGCACAAACAATAGATTGATGCAGACAAGGCAGATGCCTTCTTGGGAAACTATGGCGGACGCCTCGGTGTTGTCCGCTCACTCTCCTCCATCTACAAAAAAATCCGCACTACACATTCACCTAACTACACGAACATCTCTTTATTGGCAGCAGTCCTTCGGCCAGAGACATCTGAAGGTTTTCTCAAACGAAACTTCACCAATATTGCCTCCTCAACTTTTGAGAAAAGATGGGGGAGATAAAATCTGTGTATCTCCTGCTTTGCTTGGTTTGGTTATGGGAATTGTTAGACTACATGTACGGCTGAGATTAGAGATAGAATTAGGTTAATGACCTTCTTGTATTCCAAGTCTCCATCTACCCCCATGTACTTCTATATATAGCCCCGTGAGGGTCAAATCAATACACAACAAAGATTAGGGATTCAATACTTTTCACATGGTATCAGAGAGGTTAGTCTCACGACGCCGATCTTAGGACTTCCACCACTTCCGCATCGCGCACCACCCGGGGAGATCTCTTCTCTCCTCGGGGCGCGGCACCCGGTTTCGATCAACGATCGGATCGGTTCTTAGATTCAAAATTTCGAGTTCATAGATTAGACTAGATTTCCGAAATTCCCAATCCTGTAGATTAGATCCAATTAGCAATAAATCCCTAAATCTCCACGACCCGAAATATCCGGTGAAGATCGAGTGCTAGTTCCCTCCACGGCGGTGCGCGACTACAGTATCAACATCGCTGCCAAGGTTACTCGCGAAGGAGCGGCGCCAGGATCGACAGGAGCTGCGTCGTCTTCATACATGCAGAGCAGCTGTGCCTGCCACATGCAACATGCATGCGTGCATGGCACTGGAATCCACATGCTGCTCCAAGATCAAGATCGGGACACAGGCAACAAGGCAAGGCGTCTGCTCCTAGTCGCTCCTACTACGATAACTCCTACTACGACATCCTACTACGGCATCAAGATACGCCCGCCAACTGATCTGCACCGCATCCTCCCGGACTACACCGAGCCGAACCACGACATTGAGCTGTACGACTACATCAAGATTTTCGTCGAGTTCTACACCACCAACACAAATCAGCGCTAAGGTCTACATCACGCGAGTCGAGCCGCACGTCACAAAACCCGCCGCCTGTCGCCGCCGCTCCCATGCGAGTCGCTGCCGCATGCCGTCAAAAACCTGCCGCCGCCGCAGATCCGCTGCCGCCGCCGCACAATGACACAAAAACCCGCCGCTTGCCGCCGCCACTCCCATGCGAGTCGCCGCCGCACGCAGCCAATGACAACCGAAAACCCGCCGCCGCCGCAGAAACCCTGTCGCCGCCGCCTAAAAACCCGCCGGCGCTCTGCTAGGGCGATCATACAATCGCCTCGCCCGCCTGGTAAAAACCCCGCCGCCGCCGCAGAAACCCTGCCGCCGCCGTGCTACGACAAAAAAAAACCTGCCGCCGCCGCAGATCACTGCCGCCGCCGCACAAAACATGATACACTACGACCAAAACCGCGCAATTTTTGCGCCTTCGGCGCTATCGGCTACAACAACCACAAGATCGACCACGGCTACATCACGCTCGGCTACCTCGACATCAACATCATACATACGTCAAGAGCTCCAGTCAACAGCATCCGTGTCATCGCTTGCATCCATGACACTCCCGCTGTGACTGCGGGAGGGAAGAGAGGGAAGAGAAGGAACCAGAAGGGGACGGCGATGATGACAAGGTGGAGGAGGTGACGGACGCGCATGACTTCTCCAGTCGCAATCGTCCGCTTCACTCCCGTTACGATTGAGGGGGAATGTTAGACTACATGTACGGCTGAGATTAGAGATAGAATTAGGTTAATGACCTTCTTGTATTCCAAGTCTCCACCTACCCTATGTACTTCTATATATAGCCCCGTGAGGGTCAAATCAATACACAACAAAGATTAGGGATTCAATACTTTTCACAGGGATCAGTTCACATGAGTGGACAGGATAGGAGAGCGTTGGACCTGTAGATGGCGTATGACTACACATCAAGAGTACTATGCAGGTTCTGCTAATTATTGTATCAAATTGGAGAAGACGATATTGGAAAAAAAAAACCTGTTTGTGCCTTTGCATATATAAATGGATTTTTTCAAGCATTATTGACACGGTAGCATAGTGTGTAGGTCCTTTCTCTGAGGTGTCCTAGGGCCATAATATTTTTCTTCCCTACCGAGGAAAGTTCATTGCGACTGGCAGAGCCATCAACTGAGGGTTACACGTCCAGATGGAAGTTTTCCATCCTGTAGCACTCACAGCTATGGCAATTACACTTCCACCTTTAGAGTAAAATCTTGATGCACGGGGATAAGTTGGATTCCACTTACACATCCCAATCTTGATGTGCCGGCAGCAGGGTTTGTGGTTTCAGGTTTGCGAAACTATTTCTTAACTAAGTACATTGCACTGTACGTGCTCTTTTGTTCAGTGAATGTTTGAGGTGATGTTTCTTTTTTCTTTTGCTTTGCATATTTGTAGTTACCCAGTATTGCATTTTAAATCCATGTCCTTATGTTCATATTTGAGTATATTGCAAGTTGTCTGCATAATTTACTATGTGAAAGAGTAGTGCAGACTGAATTACTAGGTGGTGATGAGTTTTGACAAGTACTGTACAGGCATGATATTGGTGTAAACAAAAAATCTATGACCAGGTTTCCTGGGAAGTTACTTTGTTGTGTAGCACACACGCTTAGTTTTGCGGCACATAAGTTTCACCTACGTGACCAGTTGTTTTAAGTGATTAAATTAAAACTGTCTTCTTTCCCTAAAAGTAAAACTAACTTCTTTCCCTAAAAAAACTGTCGTCTTCAAGCCCAGAAGGTGTCTCTGCTCATTGTCGTTGCGTTGCCCCTGCTACAACTATGTACATATAGGAAATTAATCTTGATTTAAACAACTCATGTTTGTCTCATTGCTAATTTCAGAAATCCCCGTGCTGCTGCAGTCGTGGGCGACAGCGGCGTCGGGGAGTGTGGCATCGATGTGACCGTGGAGATGGTGTTGGCACCATCGGATCTATAAGCGCAGGCAGGAGCACGAACAGGAAGGAAGTGTCCTGACTGCCTCGAGCATTCGGATAACAATCGGTGTGAGCATATGGGGTGACAGCAGTGTTGTGATTATACTTGTGCCTTTCTTTTTTGCATTATCCTCCGACGTGTGGGAGTTCTGGTGCAAAAGGAGATGTTCTTTGTTGTTCTACGGACTTCCTGGCATTATCCTCTCAGGTTTTTGGAAATGCTTCATGTCTCTGATTTGTTTAATTGGAACTTGCATGAAAAATATCACAGATTATATGAAAAGAAACATTTGTGGATCTGGGAATATCAAGATATTGGGAACCTTTGTGGTACATTTAGGGAAGAGTAAGAAGTTCTGATGTTTTGGAAATTCATTGAAGGGATTAGGACAGACAGGTAATAATGGATAAAATAGAGACACCGATGGAAAAGATAGACTAATAGTACGTGGGCCCGAGAGGGAGCTCGAAATATATGTTAGTAAGAACTGGAGCTGGCACATAAATTACGAAGCAGGAAGGCATCCGATGAATTAATCCGTTTATGTTGTTGATGGTGTTGCTGCGTTGAGTCATTGACAACTGTTGATCTCTGCATAACTTTGTCCCGTCAAGGAAGAACTGATTTCTAGCGGTGAAAATTCTCAAAGGACTGAAAATTACTCAATAAATATTGACCATAGCGAAGGCACGATCAAGTGTACCATATCAATATTTTTTAGATCAAGCGAGCATGTAGGTGCAGTCACGGTCATGTCATATCATGTCATATCTAGGTTCATCAAGTTAATTCGAGATTGCTAAACCAGTGAAAATAACTGCGCCTATCAATTATTTGATTTTTTTACAGGATTTTCTTAAAAAAGTAACATATGAACAGAAAGTTAATTCATTGTGTATAACAAAAAGGTCATGTTTTAGTCATAAATCAGAACGACGAGTATAAAGACCCGTGCAAAAAGACTTTATTATGAGTTGAGCCACATAACAAAAAAAGCGACATTTTCACATCTCACCATATGAAAATAATTTGACCAAAGTATATATTTTACTTTGTCTCCCGTTGCAACGCACGGGCAATTAGCTAGTTTTCATAAATTTTATATTTGATATTCTAGATGTTTTAATTAAGCAGGAATTATAGTTGTTTATTAATGCATGGAAATGTGTTATATGTAAAGATTTTGATTTTATGAAAATTTTGGTATATTAGTTGTTTTTTTTTGTAGTATGGTTTGGAAGATATGAATTCTACAATTTGCATGTATTTTGAGTTATGGTTTAGAAGTTATGATTTTCAGCTCATATTTATTACTTTCTGCATATGTGTTATTTGCATTATATTATGCACAATTTATATTTTGGTACAACTTTTGTGTGGTAAGTTTGAGAATTTGTTAAATTTAGAGAATTTTGATATATTGTTTTTTTTTGAATTGTAGATTAAAAGATATGAATTTCCAAGAAATTGGTAAACTTTTTTAAAAAAATAGTATGTTCTGTTAGAATAACATCAAGATAAAATGATTTTCAGCTCATATTTATTATTTTATGCATATATGTTATTTACATTATATTATGCATAATTTATATTTTCGTACAACTTTTGTTTGGTAAGTTTGAGAATTTGTTAAATTTAGAAAATTTTGATATATTGTTTGTATTTTTTTTTGAACTGTATATTAAAAGATATGAATTTCCAATAAGTTGGTAAAATTTGTAAAAATTTAATTTGTTATTTGGATTATATTGCACGCAATTTATTTTTTTGGTG
Source organism: Poa pratensis (assembly GCA_947311845.1). Lineage (NCBI taxonomy): Eukaryota > Viridiplantae > Streptophyta > Magnoliopsida > Poales > Poaceae > Poa > Poa pratensis. The sequence goes on along the minus strand of CAMZMU010000041.1, from coordinate 131,986,932 downwards.
CAACTTTTGTGCGGGAAGTTTGAAAGTTTGTTAAATTTGTTAAATTTAAAGTTTTTTTTATATATTGCTTGCATTTATTTCGAATTTTAGGTTGGAAGACATGAATTTTTGAGGATTTGGGAAAATTTGAATTTTGTTGATACGTTATTTGCATTATGTCGTGGATAGTTTATTTTTTGATGCAACGTTTGTGCGGAAAGTTTGAAAGTTTGTTAAATTTAGAGAATTTCGATATATTGTTTGTATTTTTTTTATTGTAGATTGAAAGATATGAATTTTTTAAATTTTAGCATTTTTTGTATTTGTGAAATTTCTGGCAGATGGGTCCCACATGTCGGGTTTTTTTATTTCGGAAAACCATTAAAAAAACTGACATGTGGGCCCATTGTGACGTCGTTGCCGGATCTGGCCGTATCTGCCGCGGCGGCGCCGTCGACGCCGGCGGCGAACCAGCACGAGCTGGGACGCGCGCGGGCGTGCGTCGGACGCGCCTCGACGCGCGCTACACGCAGGTGGCGGCGTCGCCGCGTATTGGTCGCCGGAGCGGCACCGGCGACGCGCGGACGCGGCGGCGGCCTGCGAACGACGGCGGCGTCGATTCCGGTGAGCCCGCAACGTCTCAGTTGCTGATCTTCGGCGAGGAAGAAGAGGAGGCGACGGCGAATGTCTTCGTAGGCAGAACGGCGGTGCCAGGTGTCGGCGGCGCCGGTGAGCTCCGACGTCACGGGAGAAGAAGGAGAAGAAGGAGAGAAGGTGAGATGTGGCGGTTTTTTTACATGAGGGTCCTTGGCGTTTCCGGAATTTGTGAATGAGTCCTTTGCAGGGTCGTTTCTGTAAAAACGTTGCGCCAAAAATCGTGCGAGGGGGCGACCGGTTGATCACCGGTTTCACTGGCGGTGACTGGGTGACGTGGCGAGTTCTGGTTGGTGCGGAGGTGCGCGTACAGTTCCCAGGAACAGTGGCGCGTTTTTGGGACGACGTGGCTTCATCTGAGCCGTCCATCGCGGCGATCGGACGGCTGTGGAGAAACGCGCGACGTGGCCAGCGGGAGACGCCGAGGACATGTCGCCCCTTTATATATAAGGTTATGGGCAGTGGGCACGGAGCATACGTGCAAAATGCTTCTTCAGACTCATAGTACGCATAGTGACTAGTATATTGCATAGCTGAATAAGGGAATGCGCAAAACTAGAGAAGAGTAAAGTGAAACCATGCATCCTAGGGTTGTACAAGCTTCTCTAAGTTTTTAATACTTCCTCCGATGCAAAATAACTATCGCAAACTGTATACGTATTTTATGCTACGATAGCACATTTTCCAAGACGGCTATTTCGGATCGGAGGTAGAGAAAACCCGAGTGGAGATTTCTGATCCCAGTCCTAGGTATCACTTTATTTCAGAAAATTCAAAGATTATATTTAAAAACAGAAAAAATTGCATGTTCTAAAGGATGTATAAATGTTCATAATCTTAGTTTGAAAAACTTTACATTCCAAGCAACACAAAAGTGACAAATGTATATATCTGAGTATAATGAACAATGCATAGTTTCAAATCTTATTAGAATTTAGCATATGATACATCAATGACTACATTCACAACTTTTTAGATTCTTCTAAAACGTATAATATATTTCTTAAAAACATAGGAATCACGGGAGCTCAGGAGGCAAAGTCATATCAAGGCTATATACCAAAGTTGATAGAACCATTATATTTTATTTTGCGGACACACTTAAAGTTTTTAATAAGTACATAAGCCAGACATAAAAAATTCTTTGTAAACCCACCCTTTGGTACATCGGGTTTGCATTCCTCTCTTGTTGAAGCATGTACTTCACATTTAGGGCTCCTTTGATTCATAGGATTGCCAAAGGATTTATATAGGATTGGAATCCTATGATTTGTTTTTTCTTTTGAAGCCATTTGATTCATAGGATCATTTCTAATAGGAAAAATTTCTATTGGAATCTTGTAGTACAAAGTTCATAGGAAAATAACATGAGGTCTAACCTCATGAAAAAATTCCTACACCACAATCAAACAAACTTCCTCTTCCCATAGGATTGGATTAGACATGTCATCACAATCCTATGAAATTTCTATTCCTACCCTTTCCCTATCCTACGAATCAAATGATCCCTCTACACTTCATTCTATTCCTATGTAGTTTCATATTCCTATGTTTCGGAATCCCAAGTTTTGAAGATGCATGAGTACCCATTCGTGGTGAACGAGTTTGACTAGCCCGGATTCAATCCTATCATAGTAGGCAAATTTAGAGCATCTCTAACCAGACCCTCCAATTCCACCTATATGTAAGCACTACTAGGAAATAGGCTATCTGTCGCGCACCCTTCTATGGCGCATGGTGGGTGCGCCACAGATAAGCCGCCACTATTTTTTTTTTGTGGCGCATGTGGATATACGCCACAGAATTCTCACATTTCTGTCGCGCATCCACATTATATGCGCCACGGAATTTTCAAAAAATTCAAAAAAATTCAAAAAAATGCAAAAAAAATACAAAAATAATCAGGAAAAAACAAAAAATGAAATAATTTGGAAAAACCTAAATACTAGGTCACCCATCCTCAAATTGCTCAAACCCAAGCACACTTAACTTCTAAGTTCTATTCAGTTGAGCTACCCTTATGCTACTAAAATTCTTATTGATATAAGTATCATATCAGTCCTCTTAATCTTTGTATGTGTATATATCTGTATAGATGTGTGTGTGTAGTTTATGTGTGGTATGTGTATATATATATGTGTTTTTAAATTTCAAAAACTTCAAAAGTTTCAAAAGGAAATTCAAAAAATCCCGAAAACTTCAAAAATTTAAGAAAAAATGTAAAAAAAATTAAATGACAAAAAATAAAAAAATTCAAAAAAATTAAAAGTTATTTCAAAAAGAAATTTTTTTCTACAAAATCAAAAAAATCAAAAAATATTTAGAAGTTCAAAAAATTCTTTTTTTAGAAAAATAAATATTTTTGGATTTTTTTTTGATTTTTTGAAACTTTTATGTGGCGCATACAGCATTATGCGCCACAGAAATACACATTTCTGTGTCGCACGTTGATACGTCTCAAACGTATCTATAATTTTTGATGTTCCATGTTGATATTATACCAATTGTTACATGTTTTACGTACACTTCATATCATTTTTATACATTTTCTGGGACTAACCTATTAACAAGATGCCACAGTGTCTGTTCCTGTTTTCTGCTATTTTTTATTTCAGAAAAGCTGTTAAGGAAATATTCTCGAAATTGGACGAAAATCAACGGAGGTCCCAATTTCACCGACACGTCCACGGGGTCCAAAGGAGAGACGGAAACGAGCTAGCGAGCCGCCACACCATGCCTGGGTGCGGCCCCCCTGACTGCCGCGCCCTAGGGTGGTGTGGGCCCCTCGGGTGGCCTTCGACGCCGCCCTTTCGACTATTTATTTCTCCCGTCTGGAAAACCCTAAATATCTGAGTCATATTCCACGAAAAGTTCCAGAGTCGCCGCCGTCGTCAACCCTAGCTCGGGAGGGTTCTGAATCTCTTCCCGGCACCCTGCCGGAGAGGGGAATCATCACCGGAGGGCTCTACATCGCCATGCCTGCCTCCGGAGTGATGCGTGAATAGTTCATCCTTGGACTACGGGTCCATAGCAGTAGCTAGATGGTTGTCTCTCCACTTTATGCTATCATGTTTAGATATTGTGAGCTGACTAACATGATCAAGATCATCTTATTGTAATGCTACATGTTGTGTTTGCTGGGATCCGATGAATATTGAATACTATGATCAAGTTGATTATTAATCTATGTTACATGTTATTTATGATCTTGCATGCTCTCCGTTATTAGTAGATGATTTGGTCAAGTAGATGCTTGTAACTCCAAGAGGGGGTATTTATGCTAGATAGTGGGTTCATGCCTCCAGTAATCTGGGCGAGTGACAGCAACATCTAATGTTGTGGATGTGCTATTGCCACTAGGGATAACATAACAATGCTATGTCTACGGTCATATGTATTTGTTTACCTTACTCACATTACTTAATGCGATTATCCGTTCCTTGCAACTTAATACCAACGGGGGACACGGATGTTAACCTGACGGTGGATTATTAGTCATAGATGCGGTTGGATAACGGTTTATGTATCTTGTCGTAATGCCCAATTAAATATCATGGTAGTCATCTTGTCATTTATATGCATTGTCAAGCGCTCACTATTTTATCAATTGCCCAGCTGTAATTTTTTTACCCAACATGTTATTTATCTTTATGGAGAGACACCATGATGATGTGGGACACACGTTCGTTGGGAGACCCCAAGAGGAAGGTATGAAGCAGTGCAGCAGCAAGTTTCCCTCAGTAAGATACCAAGGTTATCTTATCCAGTAGGAGCAAGAAGCACTTCTGAAGGTTGTCAACGGTGCTAGAAAAGTACTTGCGTGTGGAAGGGAGTTCGACTGTTGACGTGGAACCTGCATACAACACAATCAAACTATTTTGCCCCAACGAAGCAGGAAGGGTGTCAATCTTCATGGCTTGCTGAAAACAAAGGATTAAACGTATGGTGTGGAAAATAGTGTTTAATTGCAGAGAATGAAAAGGAAAATGATTGCAGTTGGTTGTATTATCAGTGTAAAAGAATGGACCGGGGTCCACAGTTCACTAGTGGTGTCTCTCCATAAAAGATAACTAACATGCTGGGTGAACAAATTACAGCTGGGCAATTGACAAAATATTGAGCGCATGACAATGCATATATATGACATGATGATTACTATGATATTCATGTGGGCATTACGACAAAATACATAGACCGTTATCCAACAGCGTCTATGACTAATAATCCACCTCCAGGTTGTCATACCGAGTTCCCCGTTGGTATTAAGTTGCAAGCAACGGATAATCGCATTAAGTAATGTGCGTAATGTAAACAAATGCATTAGACCTAACGGCGCACCCTTAAGCTAAGCATCGGTTATTTTATCCCTAGTGGCAACAGCACATCCACAATCTTAGAAGTTGCTGTCACTCTCCCAGATTACCGGAGGCATGAACCCACTATCTAGCATAAATACTAACTCTTGGAGTTACAAGCATCTACTTGGCCAAAGCATCTACTAGTAACGGAAAGCATGCAAGATCATAAATAACATATAAGATAGATTGATAATCAACTTGACATAGTATTCAATATTCATCGGATCCCAGCAAACACAACATGTAGCATTACAATAAGATGATCTTGATCATGATAGGCAGCTCACAAGATCTAAACATGATAGCATAAAGTGGAGAGACAACCATCTAGCTACTGCTATGGACCCGTAGTCCAAAGATGAACTACTCACGCATCACCCGGAGGCAGGCATGGTGATGTAGAGCCCTCCGGTGATGATTCCCCTCTCCGGCAGGGTGCCGGGAAGAGCTTCTGAACCCTCCCGAGCTAGGGTTGACGACGGCGGCGGCTACGGAACTTTTCGTGGATGGAGGCTCGGGTGTCTAGGGTTTTCCTCGTGAAGATGAATAAATAGGCGAAAGGGCGGCGGCTGGAGCGACCCGAGGGGCCCACACCCACCACGGCGCGGTTGGAGGGGGGCCGCGCCGCCCTAGGGTGTGGCGCCTCCTCGGTCGCCTCCGTCTCTCCTTCGGACTTCGTGTACGTGTTGGAAAAATAGGAGGTCCTGTCCAGGTTTCGTCCAATTCCGAGAATATTTCCAGAACAGCTTTTCTGAAATACAAAAACAGCAGAAAACAGGAACTGGCACTGTGGCATCTTGTTAATAGGTTAGTCCCAGAAAATGCATAAAAATGCTATGAAGTGTATATAAAACATGTAACAATTGGTATAATATCAACATGGAACATCAGAAATTATAGATACGTTTGAGACGTATCAAGCATCCCCAAGCTTAGTTCTACTCGTCCTCGAGTAGGTAAAACGATAAAAACAAAATAATTTCTGAGGTGACATGCTACAATCATAATCTTGATCAAATAGTATTGTAAAGCACATGTTATGAATGAAGTGATCCAGGTCAATGGTCTATAGTTTGCTAGCAAGTAGATAATGAGCAAACAACTGAATCATATAAGCAAAAACTTTTCATGAATAGTACTTTCGAGACAAGCATCAAAGAGTTTTGCATAAGAGTTAACTCATAAAGCAATAGATTCTAAGTAAAAGGTATTTAACCAACACAAAGGAAGATTTAAGCTTCAGCAATTGCTTTCAACTTTCAACATATATATCTCATGGATATTTGTCAACACAAAGCAATATAATAAGTGCAATATACAAGCATATAAAAATTGTTGCACCAAAGTTGACACTAGTGTTTGCTTCTGAGATAGAAAGAAGTAGGAAAACTGACTCAACATAAAAGTAAAAGAAAGGCCCTTCGCAGAGGGAAGCAGGGATTAAATCATGTGCTAGAGCTTTTTAAGTTTTTGAAATCATAAGAGAGTAAAAATAAGTTTTGGAGGTGTTTGTTAATTGTCAACGAATCAGAAAATGGAAAGTACAATATGACCCCTGCCAACCAGACTTTTAAGAGCGGCTCCCATGAAGGACGTTATTTCTACCAGCAAGGCAGATCATCCCTCTTCTCTTTTGTTTACACATGCAGATATTTCACTGTTTGTCATTGCTTGACTGATAAATCAGGGCAAAAATGTGAAGAGAATTAAGCGGTTAAAGTTGTAATTAATTGGGACTGGGCACCCCATTTGCCAGCTCTTTTTGCAAAATTAATGGATAAGCGGATGTATATGCCGCTAGTCCGGTGGTAAAGTCTGTTTGACAGTTGACATAAAGACATCCACCCCGTCCTCATGAGCTTGGTAAACATTGACACAAAATAGGAGTAATAATTTTTGAATAGTTTAAAGGTAGCACATGAAAAATTTACTTGGAGTGGCAAGGAAATACCACATATAGGTAGTTATGGTGGACACAATGGCATGGATTTTGGCTCAAGGTTTTGGATGCACGAGAAGCATTCCCTCTCAGTACAGAGTTTAGGCTAGCAAGGTTATTTGAAGCAAACACAGGATATCAACCGACACAGCAAGACTTATATGAAAACATATTGCAAGCATTATAAGACTCTACACTGTCTTCCTTGTTAACCAAACCCTTTTACTAGAAAATATCTAGACCTTAGAGATACCAATCATGCAAACCAAATTTCAACGAGCTTTACGGTAGTTCTTCATTAATAGGTTTTAACTACATGATACAAAAGCTTAAACATGAACTACTTGATAACTCAAAACAATTGACAAGTATCAAATTATCCAATACAGTGATCTACAAGAATATGTAAGCTTTTTCCATTATACCATCTACCACATGCAACATTTTCTGTTCCAACCAAACACCAATCAATTTATTTCAACATAAACTCTCCAAACAATTATAAGTGAAGCAAGAGAGTACTTTCTTTAAAAGAACTAACAGCTCTGAATAAGAGATGCATGCAAAACAGGAGCTAAAAGCATAGCAATAGCTAGATAAGAATACTCAACAAGTATAAGTGAAGAATAGGAGTATTCATATGAAAAAGCGGAGCGTGTCTCTCTCCCAATCAAGAATGCTAGGGTCCAATCAAGTTGACCATAAGAAAAATAAAATACTGAAAATAAAAGCACACAGACGCTCCAAGTAAAGCACATATGATGTGAAAGAATTAAAATATAGTTTCACTAGAGATGACCTGATAAGTTGCTGATGAAGAAGGGGATGCCGGCATCCCCAAGCTTAGACGCTTGAGTCTTCTTGAAATATGCTGGGGTGATCCATGGGAGCATCCCAAGCTTAAGCTCTTCACTCTTCTTGATCACATTATATCATCCTTCTCTCTTGACCCTTGAAAACTTCCGCCACACCAAACTCAGAATAATTCTCATTAGAGGGTTAGTGCACAATCAAAAACTCACATGTTCTATAAGGACACAAACATGACCGTTACTTTTAACATTAGCTACTGCCACTGATGTTATGTGAAGCTCTTCACCAAAAAAGAATTCCACTCAACACTAGTAAAAGAGAGAATGCAAAATAAAAGACAGAATCTGTCTAAACAGAACAGTCCGTAAAGACGAATTTTTTCGAGGCACTTACGTTGCTCAAATCGAAAAACTCAAACTAATGAAAGATGCGTACATATCTGAGGATCACGCACAAAATTTCAGATTTAAATATTTTTTCTGTGATTTTACAGAAAAAACGGTGAACAGCAGAAATCTGTTCCTGCGCAGAAATCCAAATCTAGCATCATCATCCTATTAGAGGCTTACTTGGCACAACAATGCAAGAAAATAAAGATACAAAGGCATTGCTACAGAAGTAAACAGCACCTTGATTCAAAAAAAATTGCAGAAATAATACAATGGGTTGTCTCCCATAAGCGCTTTTCTGTAATGCCTTTTAGCTAGGCTAGAAGATTGTAATGATGCTCTCATAAGAATAAGAGTTGAAAAACAAAAGAGAGCATCAAGAGGCAACTATCAAACACATTTAAGTCTAACCCACTTCCTATGCAAAGGAATCTTGTAGTAAAACAAATCATTGAAGCATAAAGCAACTAGCATAGGAAGATGCAACAAATGCAACTTTAAAACTTTCAACACAAAGAGAGGTGTTTTTGTGACTTGAAAACTTTTACAACCATATTTTCCTCTCTCATAATAACTTTTAGTAAAATCATGAACAAATTCAACAATATAACTATCACATAAAGCATGCTTTTCATGATCTACTAACACATAATTTTTATCAAGCTCCAAGATAGTGGAATCAAAAATTTCAAACCCACTTTTAAACATATTAAAACAAGATGATTGGTCACTCTCAATAGTAGAATGCATAATATTATCAAGCAACATAGGACCATCATCTAGAGCTTTATCATAAACATTTTCTAAGCAAACTTTCTCATTACCATGCATTTCGAAATTAAATAGAGGATTATCATAAGACTTATCAAAATAGCATGGATTTTCATAAACAACAATAGGGAACACATCTTTACGTCCTGTTATTTCATTTTCTTGAGTCAAGGAGGTTGTTACTTCAAATTTATCAAAAGGAGTTATTTTAATAGAATCATTACCAACTTCCCCAAGCTTAAGATTTTCCATAGCATTAGCAACAACCATGTTCAAAGAGTGCATACCAATAACATTGGTACTATCATGCAAATAAAGTTCCATAGGTTTTTTAATTTTCTCTTCAAACACTTCATGTCCTAACTCAAGATAAATTTCATAAAGCTCTCTCATGTTGTTTTCAGCCATAGGACAAGTTTCAAGAAGAGTATCCATTGATAACAAGTAAAGATCTAGACATAATAATGAATCGAAATAAACTAGATGCAGGAAACTATTTTTTTGTGTTTTTGATATTTAAAAGCAAACAAGATAAAATAAAAGTAAACTAAGCAAGACAAAAAAACAAAGTAAAGAGATTGGAAGCGTGAGACTCCCCTTGCAGAAATATTCTTGCTCCCCGGCAACGGAGCCAGAAAAATTGCTCGATCACGTGGGACACACGTTCGTTGGGATACCCCAAGAGGAAGGTATGAAGCAGTGCAGCAACAAGTTTCCCTCAGTAAGATACCAAGGTTATCAGATCCAGTAGGAGCAAGAAGCACTTCTAAAGGTTGTCAACGGTGCCAGAAAAGTACTTGCGTGTGGGAGTTCGGCTGTTGACGTGGAACCTGCACACAACACAATCAAACTACTTTGCCCTAACGAAGCCGGAATGGTGTCAATCTTCCTGGTTTGCTGAAAACAAAGGATTAAACGTATGGTGTGGAAAATAGTGTTTAATTGCAGAGAATGAAAAGGAACAATGATTGCAGTTGGTTGTATTATCAGTGTAAAAGAATGGACCGGGATCCACAGTTCACTAGTGGTATCTCTCCATAAAAGATAACTAACATGCTGGGTGAACAAATTACAGCTGGGCAATTGACAAAATATTGAGCGCATGACAATGCATATATATGACATGATGATTACTATGATATTCATGAGGGCATTACGACAAAATACATAGACCGTTATTCAACAGCGTCTATGACTAATAATCCACCTCTAGGTTGTCATACCGAGTTCCCCGTTGGTATTAAGTTGCAAGCAACAGATAATCGCATTAAGTAATGTGCGTAATGTAAACAAATGCATTAGACCTAACGGCGCACCCTTAAGCTAAGCATCGGTTATTTTATCCCTAGTGGCAACAGCACATCCACAATCTTAGAAGTTGTTGTCACTCTCCCAGATTACCGGAGGCATGAACCCACTATCTAGCATAAATACTAACTCTTGGTGTTACAATCATCTACTTGGCCAAAGCATCTACTAGTAACAGAAAGCATGCAAGATCATAAATAACATATAAGATAGATTGATAATCAAGTTGACATAGTATTCAATATTCATCGGATCCCAGCAAACACAACATGTAGCATTACAATAAGATGATCTTGATCATGATAGGCAGTTCACAAGATCTAAACATGATAGCATAAAGTGGAGAGACAACCATGTAGCTACTGCTATGGACCCGTAGTCCAAAGATGAACTACTCACGCATCACTCGGGAGGCAGGCATGATGATGTAGAGTCCTCCGGTGATGATTCCCCTCTCCGGCAGGGTGCCGGGAAGAGCTTCAGAACCCTCCCGAGCTAGGGTTGACGACGGCGGCGGCTACGGAACTTTTCGTGGATGGAGGCTCGGGTGTCTAGGATTTTCCCGTGAAGATAAAAAAATAGGCGAAAGGGTGGCGGCTGGAGCGACCCGAGGGGCCCACACCCCACCACAGCGTGGTTGGAGGGGGGGCCGCACCGCCCTAGGGTGTGGCGCCCTCCTCGGTCGCCTCCGTCTCTCCTTCGGACTTCGTGTACGTGTTGGAAAAATAGGAGGTTCTGTCCAGGTTTCGTCCAATTCCGAGAATATTTCCAGAACAGCTTTTCTGAAATACAAAAACAGCAGAAAACAGAAACTGGCACTGTGCCATCTTGTTAATAGGTTAGTCCCAGAAAATGCATAAAAATGCTATGAAGTGTATATAAAACATGTAACAATTGTTATAATATCAACATGGAACATCAGGAATTATAGATACGTTTGAGACGTATCACACCACTAGTGAACTATGGACCCCGGTCCATTCTTTTACACTGATAAAACCACCAACTGTAAACAATTGTTCTCTTTTACTTCCTGCAATTAAATACTATTTTCCACACTATACGTTTAATCCTTTGTTACAGCAAGCCGGAAAGATTGACAACCTTCCTGTTTCGTTGGGGCAAAGTAGTTTGATTGTGTTGTGTGCAGGTTCCACGTTGGTGATCGAGCAACGGCACTACCAACAACCTTCTGAAGTGCTCTTACTCCTCCTGGATCTGACAACCTTGGTTTCTTACTGAGAGAAAACTTGTTGCTGCACTGCTTCATACCTTCCTCTTGGGGTCTCCCAACGTACGTGTGTTTCACGTCATCAAGCTATTTTTCTGGCACCGTTGCCGGGGAGATAGAAGACTTCAGCAAGGGGAGTCTCACGCTTCCAATCTCTTTACTTTGTTTTTTGTCTTGCTTAGTTTAGTTTTATTTTATCTTGTTTGCTTTAAATTATAAAAAAAACACAAAAAAATTAAATTCCTGCATCTAGTTTATTTCGGTTTGTTATTATGTCTAGTTGTTTACTTGCTATCAATGGCTTATCTCTTTGAAACAAAATCTTATTGGCTAAGTGGGTTCACGGAGGAACAACAAAATTATTATAAGGAATACCGCTTGTCTCAAAAAGGGGTACACTTATGGGTACAAATAAATAAATTGAATGGTTTTGCGAGAAACTTGTGCTCTACATATGATGAATCCTACTGCTTTAATGAATCTTTTTGTTGTAGAAGGCATAAACACCTCCCTTTCCAATGTGATTATAATGATAATGAAACCTTGGCTGCTTATGCTAAAGGAAACTATGATCTTGATAATCTTGAACAAACTGAAGAATTTGTTGTTATTAAGGGTGCCTATGAAATTGCTGGTTTTATTCAAGATGATGATGCCCCTTTTAAAACTGAGAATTTTGCTATACTTGGTTATTGCCTTGAATATTACAATGATAATCCTTATATTACTGAATTTCTTGAGAAAACTTATTCTCGAGAAGAACTTGTTGCCTTTCAGGAACCCGTGGAAGAAGAAATTGCTGAAACTATGAGCTCATTGGATAAAAAAGAGTAAGAGAGTGATGAACAAAAGGAGGATCTGCCTTCTAATGATACTAACTCTTTTACTCTTACATTATATGATTATCCTCCATGCTTACCTAAGGAGGAAGAACGCTATATTGTTGAATGTCATGATTCTATTGAAATATCTCCTTTTGATAAATTTGAAGTAAGCAAATTCCTTGACTCAACAAAAGAGGAAATAATAGGAAATAAAATGGTGCTCCCTACTATTGTATATGATAATGCTCTTGATGATGGTCCTATATTGCCTGATAATATTAATTGTACCGCTATTGTCAAAAGTGGGTTTAATGACCCCACTGTTTTTTAGCTTAATCAAAATTATGTGTTTTTAAATCATGAAAAGCATGCTTTATGTGATAGTTACATTGTTGAGTTTGTTCATGATGCTACTGAAAGTTATTATGAGAGAGGAAAATATGGTTGTAAAAATTTTCAAGTCACTAAAACACCTCTCTTTATGTTGAAAGATTTGAAGTTGTATTTGTTTCATCTTTCTATACTAGTTGCTTTATGCTTAAATAATTTATTTTGTTACAAGATTCCTTTGCATAGGAAGTGGTTTAGACTTAAATGTGTTTGATATTTGCCCCTTGATGCTCTCTTTTGTTTTTCAACTCTTATTCTTACGAGAGCATCATTAAATCTTCTAGCCTAGCTAAAAGGCATTAAAGAAAGCGCTTTTGGGAGGCAACCCATTATCTTTTGTTTTTAGTTTTTTATTAGTCATGGAGCTTGTTTACTTCTGTAGCAACTCCTTTGTATCTTTACTTTTTCATATTGTTGTGCCAAGAAGAGTCTCTAATGATAAGATGATGCTAGATTTTGATTGCTGCGTAGAAACATATTTTTGCTGTTCACTGGACAAAAATTATTTTCAAGTCACTAAAACACCTCTCTTTATGTTGAAAGATTTGAAGTTGTATTTGTTTCATCTTTCTATACTAGTTGCTTTATGCTTAAATAATTTATTTTGTTACAAGATTCCTTTGCATAGGAAGTGGTTTAGACTTAAATGTGTTTGATATTTGCCCCTTGATGCTCTCTTTTGTTTTTCAACTCTTATTCTTACGAGAGCATCATTAAATCTTCTAGCCTAGCTAAAAGGCATTAAAGAAAGCGCTTTTGGGAGGCAACCCATTATCTTTTGTTTTTAGTTTTTTATTAGTCATGGAGCTTGTTTACTTATGTAGCAACTCCTTTGTATCTTTACTTTTTCGCATTGTTGTGCCAAGAAGAGTCTCTAATGATAAGATGATGCTAGATTTTGATTGCTGCGTAGAAACATATTTTTGCTGTTCACTGGACAAAAATTATAAATTCATAAAAATGTGATTTTAATCTGCAAATTTTTGTGCGTAATCCTGATGTATGTACGCATCTTTAGTTAGTTCAAAGTTTTTCGATCTGAGCACCGTAAGTGACTCGAAAAAATTCGTCTTTGCGGACTGTTCTGTTTTAGACAGATTATGTCTTTTATTTTGCATTCTCTCTTTTACTAGTGTTGGGTGGAATTCTTTTTTGGGTGGAAGAGCTTCACATAACATCAGTGGCAATAGTTAATGTTTAAAGTAACGGTCATATTGCGTCCTTACAGAACATGTGAGTTTTTTATTGATGCACTAACCCTCTAATGAGATATACTTTGAGTTTGGTGTGGCGGAAGTTTTCAAGTGTCAAGAGAGAAGCGTGATATAATAGGATCAAGAAGAGTAAAGAGCTTAAGCTTGGGGAGGCTCCCATGGATCTCCCCAGTATATTTCAAGAAGACTCGAGCGTCTAAGCTTGGGGATGCCTTGGGCATCCCCTTCTTCATCGTCAAAATTATCAGGTCATCTCTAGTGAAACTATATTTTAATTCTTTCACATCATATGTGCTGTTCTTGGAGCGTCTTTGTGTTTTTATTTTCAGTATGTTATTTTTATTTTCTGATATCAACTTGATTGGATCCTAGCATTCTTTATTGGGAGAGAGACACGCTCTTCTTTTTCATTAGAATACTCCCATTCTTCACTTATAATTGTTGAGTATTCATATCTAGCGCTGTTAAGCTTTTAGCTCTTCTTTTCATGTATCTCTTGTCAGAGCTATTAGTTCTTTTAAAGAAACGACTCTCTTACTTCACTTATACTTGTTTGGAGAGTTATTGAAATAAATTGATTGGTGTTTGGTTGGAACAGAAAATGTTGCATGTGGTAAATGGTATAATGGAAAAGACTTACATACTCTTGTAGATCACTAACTTGGATAATTTGATACTTGTCAATTGTTTTGAGTTAACAAGTAGGTCATGATTAAACTTTTGCATCATGTAAGTTAAGCCCATTAGTGAAGAACTACTTTAAAGCTTGTTGAAATTTGGTTTGCATGAGTGGTATCTCTAAGGTCTAGATATTTTCTAGCAAAAGGGTTTGGTTAACAAGGAAGACAGTGTGGAGTCTTATAATTTTTGCAATATGTTGGTCATATAAAACTTGGTGTACCGGTTGATAGTCTTGTTTGCTTAAATAATCTTGCTAGCCCAAACTCTGTACTGAGAGGGAATGCTTCTCGTGCATCCAAATCCTTGAGCCAAAATCCATGCCATCTGTGTCCACCATAACTACCTATATGTGGTATTTACTTGCCACTCCAAGTAAATTTTTCATGTGCTACCTTTAAATTATTCAAAATTGTTACTACTCCTTTTTGTGTCAATGTTTACCAAGCTCATGAGGACGTGCTGGATGTCTTTATGTCACTTGTCAAGCAGACTTTACCGTCAGACTAGCGGCATATATATCCGCTTATCTATTAATTTTGCAAAAAGAGCTGGCAACGTGCGGTGACCCAGCACACCACTGCATATTGTAGTGTACAAGTCGTTGACATAACACCCACGGAAGGACTAATCCGTAAATATTACATCACTCAGAGTAGTACAACAGAAACATTGCGGGTCCACTTTATTACACACTGCTAAAGATTACATGCCAGAAATGCATAAAAACATCGACGTTCTCCTCCGACATGGGAGGAAGGTCTATTATTGCGATGTTGACAGGTGTCAACCTACTAGCGATAGAAAACAACAAACTAAGAATCATGTTGGCTCAGCAGCTAAGTAGTACTAGTCTAGTCTTGCTCGGCTAGGTTCCTACTATGATAACTCTAAGTCTCCACCTCTTCTTCTTCAATGTCGTCGGCTCCTTAGGCGATGATGTAGTCGACGCCCTCTATTCCTCCAAACAGATCAGGTGCTTCAAAGTAGACGTCATCGGCATGGTATGCTCCATAGTTTCCTTCCACGGTCTCTTCAAAATCTAAGCAGGGGATCAAAAGGGGAACGAATGAGTAACAGCGTTACTCAGCAAGTTCAGCTAAACGCTTAGATAAGTGGAATGCACTAGCTACCATCGTGACCAGAAAACCATGGATGAATATGCAAGTTTTGTAAAACATTTTTAGTAAAAGGTCCATTTTATTTTGGAAAACTATACCCCCAGCCTCCACGGGTTTATAGTCATCACTTGGGATGCCTTTCCCGCTGCGGTCTGTAGTCCCCTCCTGGAACAAGGATGTGACAGTCACAATTTCTTTGTTTAACTCCGCAGAGCTGCACCACTTTACCCAACAGCAGCCTGGCTCTTTATGCTCTCTCCGCACACCATTTGTGCTATAGCCAGAACTCAGGGCAACAAGTCATGTGGAGTCGCTTCCCCGCACAACGCATATCCGCCCATTTGTGACGCGGCTGGTAACTAAGACCATTAGCCCGCCACCCCTCCCGAGCTTCTATTCCAGTCACTCCGTCGAGTGGGTAGGTCACGCGCTTCCACGCAGTTGGCCGCCGCAACGGACGCAACCAGGTAATAGCCAGCCGAGGATATGCGAACGAGGGAAGAACCTCTGACTAGCCCATCCATAGTGAATCTGTTGGCTGATGCTTCGATACGGCGCTAGGATCACTGGGCCATGGGTTATTAATCCTAGGTATATACTTTCCCGTACAGTGGAACCTCCACCACAACATCAAACCGTGGTTCCACTGCCAGCCAACCATATATATACATAGCAATACACATCATTCGAAAATAGGTTTTTCTTTTTCATGCAATGATAAACATAGTACTTTGCAATTACTTTGATAAAAATAATCAATCGAGGACATGCAAGTTGGAACTTGCCTTGAGACTGACAGGTAGTGCATTCTAAAGCTTCCGACGAATTGGGACCCTCGTGTTCTGAAAATCAACATCATTGTCTATATGAGACAATGTTTGAGAACCAAATAGATGCTATTATGCATAGGATGCAATGCTTTTCCCCAGAAATTTATTGAAAGCTTTGTTAAGGATTTTTAAATGGTCTTTTATTCAGATTTTTATTTAGGATGAGTGACATGATAGTCATGATATAGTTCAAATCATACTTTGAACTTAATACATAATTTTCCCATATTATTTTCTTTGAAAAATAATTTAAATTATTTCAAAGTCATTTCCACTTAAGGATCTTTTGATTTTTTCCTACAAGAAATAGTTTTCAAAAAATCAAGTAGATATTTTATTTGGATCACTAATTTTCTGCTGATATTTGTAGATATTTTTTAATTATTTATAGGATTTTATTTGAATTTATAGCGAGTTTTGAAATTCGGAATGTTTTTATAAATTCAAAAAAAATTTGCAAAGAGACCCCTGGTTGAACCAGGTCAAAGAGTGGGCTCGGCTCCGGTCCAACCGACCGAGCCACTCTTCCCTCTCTCTCTCTCTCTCTCACGCTCGAGCCCGAGCTCGAGCTCCCCTGGCTCCCGTGTCGCCTGCGCCGTCGCTGCCTTGCTCCGGCCAACTCCGGCCACCTCCGCCTCCGTGGTCTGGGGCAAAACGACCCCCACGCTCCGCTCTTCCCTTCTGCCCAGGCGATTTGTGCCTCTCTTCCTCTCACGGTCACGCAACCCAGCCCTAGGGTTAGGGTTTTGGTGCTGCCACCGCTTCTTCCCCTTCTTCACCGGCGTGCTCACCATGGCTGGGCGCAGAGCTTCGCCCTCTGTGCCGCCGTGGTGCGGTGGTGCTGGTCTACGACATCCGTGTGCCCCCTCCAACGGTAGCGCGAGCACTGCCTCGCCGCCATGGAGCTACGGCCATGGATTCCACGGTAAGAACTTCTCCTTCTCTTCTACACCTTCTACTAGATTTAGTAGCTTCTAGTTATTGCTTACACATGTACTCCTCTACTGGCTTAGGTTCTGGATGAACAGATGATGATTTCTTGATGATTTGCTTGATTATATGCACTATCTACCTTCTGTGCATCAAGAATGAGATGAATGGTGTAGATCTTGCATGTGTAGATCTTTCCACTACCTCTGGAATCATTGTTGGGAGCATTTCTTGCTCACAGATGAAGAAAATCTCTTTAGAAAAATTATATCTGAGCTAGAACTAGTATAACTTGAGCTAGCTGTGATGATTCAATGATTTAAATGGAATTTTGACAAGTTTTGCTTGTTGTGATGCCTCCTTGTAGAGTTACACAGTAGCTTTCTTGTTTAGAAATGCTTTTTTTTATGCTTTCCTGTGCTTCTTCCATGTGCACAGATGTGCTAAGGACAGCTAATCCAGCTCTGCTGGTTCACTGCCTTGTGTGGTGTTTTGATAAAATTGAAATAAGAACAGATACTACACTAATGCTATTTTCCCTTGCTTCATATGCTCAAACAATTGCTACAACAATCAACTTCACTCCCTTTCCTCTCCCTTTCCTACTTCTTGCACAAAACAGAAGTACTCTGTTGTGCTATTTGCTTTTCTACAGCACCATACCTTGCCAAGCAAGGCTCTGTTAAGAACAGATGCTGATAATAAGCTCTCTAACATGGTTCTGTCATTTACAGAACCTGCTTAGTCTCTCTCTAGCACTATGGATCAACCTACTGTTGCTGAATAGCTAGAGCTTCTAGAAAAACTCTGATCTTGCTCCAAGGTTCTACCTACTCCTCCTTGCTGCTTCAATTTTCCTAGAGTGTATTTGCTAGCTGAAATGGCTTGTGGTGGATGGGTTTAGTTAAACTCCATGATATGCTGGTGGTTTGTGGTTGTTCTTGGTGAAGAACAGATGGAAATGGTGCTACTGGCTCTGCTGGTGCTTGTGAAATGTGTGATTTGTGTTTGCTGTGAGTTGTGTGATCTGTGGCTGTGGTCTGGCCCTCTATTTATACAGATTTGATGATTCCTGGGCTTGTGACACCCGGATAAATGGCTGTGGTGATTCACCTGCTTGCAGTGGCCCCTCTCCACCTCGAGCTGCCTATTTGGACTGCTTTTACACTTCTATTAACAATGGAGATAAGCTCCTGCTGCTCCTGCGTAGTTCATCACCCCTTGGTGATAAACTCTGAGTTATTCTTGAGTCATTGTTCTCATCTTGATCCAGATATTTTTGATGGTTTGCTTGGCTGTAAAGGAAATGATTTGTGATGTCGGCTTGGTTTTATTATCTCAAGTGTATGTGCAAATAAGCTAGTTCTTAGCTTAATAAGTGGGATTAGGATCCATTTGTCTAAGACATTGGCAAATGTGATACCAAATTGTTGCTTTTATTACCATTTGCTTCCTGGTTTAATTCTGGAGTTTGTAAGTTTATGTGTTGCTCTGTTTATAAGATCATGAGATCAAAATGCTCTAAACAGCACTTGCTGCCTTTGCTCTTGGTTGCCTAAAATTGTTCTGTGTAGTGCTGCAATTATGCATTTGCCCCTTCTGTTGCCTTTGGATTAATGAGCATGATCTAAATTGATCAGTCCTACTATTGCCTTTGGATTATTTGCATTCTCCACTACTTGGCCTAATTAAACCATAGTTTTGGTTAGGCTAAAACCAGGTTCAATACAGTAACATGCCAGCACCAAATGGTGTTGGCCACATTCTAACACTAACCCCCATTATTTCTTTCTTTGTGTTGTTTGTTTTGCAGGTTTGAAAATCTTCTGGAGTTCCCAGAAGTTTTAGTTTTAGGAATTTTATTTCTCTCTTTTGTAATGATCCATATTTGTTGTAAAAATGTTGTTGTAACTCATTTTATAAAAGACAGATTGTAATAATCAGATTGTATTTATATGTAATGAAATGATCTTGCGTTTGAAAATTTCTTCTAATATTTGGAAGTTATGAATATATGACTTGTGTTGTGATGTTGATATGATTTGCAATGAGTTATTCACAAACTTGTGAATTTTTATACTTGTATGTTTGAAATATTTATATTGTGTGTGAATAAGATTAGAAGAGTTATAGAAATGATTTGAACTTAAGAGTTTATAAAGATGTCATGTCAAAATTTCAAATGACCATTTTGAAAAGATACTAATAGGGTTTTGAAAATAAGTCGTAGTGTTTATCGATACCTTTTGACTAACTGTCAATGTCTGACTCCCATACCATCGACACTCGTCTGATATCGACCCTTGATACTTTTAACACAAAAGCGCAATTTTTTTCCAGATTTCACCAAAAGATGCATGAGTGCACAAATGCAATTCCTATTTCTACCCTCTCGAGTCCTATAACTGCGGGGTGTTACATCTTCTCCCCCTTGAATTAAACTTCTCTTCCCAGGTTGCTTCTCTTTTGGAATGGTTATTTCCTGGGGTACCTGAACAACTGTGGGTAGTCTCGTCGCAAATCTTCTTCTTTTTCCCAGGTTGCTTCTCTTTTGGAATGGTTATTCCAATTGAACTAAACAGTACTTGATTGCTCGATTCCTTAATCTTTTCCAGTTTTCTCTCAATATCTTCTCTGGTTGTTCCTCATAAGTTAAATCAGGTTGTAAATTCAGTCCTTCAAACTCAATTGGCCCTTCCGGTGGTTTCAAACACTTTTTGAGTTGAGATACATGGAACACATTGTGTACTTGTGATAATATAGCAGGTAACTCCAATTCATAGGCCACTTCACCTTTTCGACTTAAGATTCTAAATGGTCCTATGTACCTAGGACTTAACTTTCCTTTCACTCCGAATCTCTTTACTCCTTTGGTAGGACTAACTCTTAAGTATACCATATCCTGTATCTCTGGTTCCCACTGTCTCCTTGAGAGATCAACGTAACTTTTCTGTCTACTCTGAGCTATTTTGAGACGATCTCTAATGGTGTCAATGATCCATTGTTGCTCTTTTATGTATTCTGGTGGAAATTCATTGCTTTCTCCTACCTCAAACCAACTGATTGGCGATCTACACTTCCGTCCATATAGGGCTTCAAATGGTGCCATCTTAATACTACTTTGATAGCTGTTATTATAAGAAAATTCAGCCAACGCTAAATGCGCATCCCACGATCCTCCAAAATCGAGAACACAAGCTCTCAGCATGACTTCTAGTATTTGATTTGTTCTCTCTGTCTGTCCACCAGTTTGGGGATGATATGTTGTACTGTACTTCAAATTAGTTCCTAGTTGCTTGTGAAGATGTTTCCAAAACGCTGAAGTAAATATGGATCCACGATCTGATACAATACTTTGTGGAACTCCATGTTTACTGACGATCTCTTTCACATATTGTTCTACCAATTGTGATGCGGTGTCTTTCTGGTTAACAGCCAAGAAATGGGCACTCTTTGTCAATCTATCCACTATTACCCATATAGAATCCTTATTTCTTCTGGTTTTGGGTAATCCTGTGATAAAATCCATACTGATCTCTTCCCATTTCCATTTAGGAATTGGTAGTGGTTGTAATAACCCTGCTGGACTCTGATGTTCCGCTTTCACTTGTCTACAGGTATGACATTCTGCGACATACCTAGCAATCTCTCTTTTCATGTTATTCCACCAGAATGTCTTCTTTAAATCCATGTACATCTTAGTACTACCTGGATGTATAGAATATGGTGTCTCATGTGCTTCTTTCAAAATTATGCTCTTGATCTCTTGGATATCTGGAACACAGATTCTACCATGATACCATAATGAGTTATTTTCTGGCTTCAAAGTGAATTCAGAACTCCTACCCTCTTTAATCCTGCGGATTTCTTTACCTAAGAACTCATCTTCTCTTTGTCTATAGAGAATATTTTCTTTCAACTCCATCTCTGTTTGTTCAACAACTTCCATAGCTGCTATACTACTTAACTCTGGACCATCCCAGATTTCAATACCAGCTTTTCTTATCTCATTCCTCAATTCCTTGGGCATTCCTTCTTCCATCAAAGGATTACAATTAACCTTGCGACTTAAAGCAGCGGCCTTTACTTTCTCAGGATTGACTGCAATCCCTTCCTTACTGATCACATGACCAAGAAATTCCACTTGATCCAACCAAAACTCACACTTACTAAATCTGGCATATAACTGATGTTCCCTTAGTGTCTGTAACACAATACTCAAGTGTTGTGCATGATCTTCCTTGGTTTTGGAATAGACCAATATATCATCAATGAACACAATCACAAATTTGTCCAGATATGGCATAAAAATCTTGTTCATCAAATTCATGAATATTGCTGGTGCATTGGTTAATCCAAACGGTACTACTAAATACTCATGATGTCCATATCTTGATACAAATGCTGTCTTGGGAATATCCTCGGGTTTAATCTTTATCTGATGGTATCCTGACCTCAAATCTATCTTAGAAAATACCCCTGCTCCTCTTACTTGATCAAACAAATCTTGTATCCTTGGCAACGGGTATTTATTCTTAATGGTCACGCTATTCAAATTCCTGAAATCTCCGCACATCCTTCATCCTCCATCTCTTTTATCCACAAAATTACTGGTGATCCCCATGGTGATACACTTTCTCTTATGAATCCTTTGGCTTCCAACTCATCCAATTGCTCCTTGAGTTGCACTAATTCCTTGGGACCCATCTTGTATGGTGCTTGTGCAATAGGTGTTGTACCAGGAATCAAATCTATGGTGAACTCAATTTCACGATCCGGTGGCATCCTGGTAACTCATCTGGAAATACATCCTGAAATTCTTTAACCACTGGGATTTCTTCTATCTTGGCTTCCTTCATAGCATTCAACTGTAAATCTGCTCTTAACTGACTATGCTTATCCCCTTGGTATACTGTTCTCATACCTCCTGGTCCTCTCAAAGACACTGTTCTCTGCACAATCTATTTGAGCTCCATGATCAGATAACCAGTCCATCCCTAAGATGACTGCTATATCTTTCATGGGAATTACTAGCAAATCAGCGTCATAAACGCGATCACAGATCATAATTACTTGATCCATTTTGACTTGCGTTACTAACAATTTTCCCCCGGCCGACATGACCGTTATGGGTACTTCTAACGGCTGACATCTAATCCCATATGCATCCACAAATTGTTGCGAAATAAAAGATGTAGTAGCTCCAGTATCAAACAAAACTTTGCCAGGATGAGAAAGGATTTTGAGCGTACCGATCACCACGTTGTCGGTGTTGTTGACTTGCTCCAAACTGGTGCAATTCAGCTTCCATATGGCTTCCCTTTGTTCTTTCCGCCATGTTCCGTCCAAATCCTCCATTCCTTGGTTTAAATCCTCCTCCACCTGGTTATCTCCTCCACCAGTTCCACGACTCACTTGTTGATTCTGTTTGTTTGGACAATCAGGCTTGATATGTCCAGCTTGTCCACATCCAAAACAGATGATTTTGGGCTTCTGACAATCCTTCATCAGATGTCCTCTCATTCCACAGTTATTGCATATCAAATTGTTAACAGGATTGAAGCTTCGTGGAATAGGCTTCCTTCCTTCAGTTCTGAGCTTAGGCTTAAAACGTAGATTTGGTGGTTGCCTCTGGACTTGAAACTTCCTTGGTTCCATTCTCGCCTTCTTCCTTCTTTCCTCCTGAAGTAATTTATAATCATCTTCCAATGTTATTGCTGCATCCACTAACTCCTGAAACTCCTTTGGTTTAGTCAACCTTAACTGCATCTTCATGAAAGGATTCAGACCCTTCATGAATCTCTTCTTCCTTTTCTCCTCAGTGTCTACTTCATCCAATGCATACCTTGATAACATGTTGAACGCACTGACATAACGTCCAACAGGTAACTCATTCTGTCTCAGATTCTCAAACTCCCTCCTTTTCAATTCCATAATACTTTCAGGAACATGTGCTTCCCTAAACCTCTTCTTAAACTCCTCCCAAGTTACAACATGATCAGCAGGTAGTGTTGCCACTATGGCTTCCCACCATGATGCTGCTGGTCCGGTAAGCAAATGAGTTGCATACCTAACCTTCTCCTCATCAGAACATCCAACTGTGTTGAGCTTTCGTTCAGTATCTGCCACCCAATCTTCTGCGTCCATAGGTTCTGGAGCTCTTGCAAATGGTATGGGTCTAGCATTTTGGAAATCTGATAGAGACACTCCTTTAAGTACTTCATCCCTTCCTCGTCCTGCCTGTATTTCCAGCAAATCTTGCAGAAATTTGTTCTGCCTTTCCTGGTCTGGCGCCTGCCTTCTTCCACCATCTGCATATACTGCATGAAACTTTGCTCCGTGATTGGCCTTGGTGGTGGTGGTATTCCTCCTGCATCTGCATCTTGCTTCTCCTTAAGTTCACGTTCTTGCCTCTGCACATCACTCTCCTCACCGACGTACGCCATTACCCTCTAGTCCTGTTACATCGAATCAGAACTCTCCATTACATTATGCATATGCACTTCGAGTCCTATTCCATGCACAAGTACTAGTCAAACAATGGAAAACAGAAAAATCCAAAGAACACAAAACTTTTCAAACATATACCATGTATTATACATGTAGGATTACAAACATGGGTACATAATAGTAACACACTCTAAAAGTGAGTAGGTCTCACTTATTGCTACCAGCGTCCTTACAATACTACGTACAATACCCTATATTAAACATATTACACAACTACTGCTTCACTCCGTCCTGCTCCTTCACTTTTCCGCATACTTCCCAGGCTTCCAGTGACAGTTACGCCTGGTCCTCCTGAGAATCCCGGGTAACTTCACACTAGTGGTAGGCTGATATTCAGGGTCAGATGGGCTTGCTTCTAACGTCATATCCGTCATGGCGAAGTAACTATCAAGATACTTGTATGCCGCTGCTTCCCCATCGTAAACATCCTCATCTCCATAACCCTCGCCTCCATCATCGTACCCAGTTGGTACTGCCTCAAAGTTATTGAAATACCCTCGTGTTCATCTCCCTTCTCCATCTTCGGGTAATACTTGGTCTCGTACGCATACTTCCATTCCTCATCTTCCTCCTCAGAATCTATTTTTATTGGCCTACTTGACTCACCAACTCTAGGCTTCCTCCTAGGGGTATGACTAGTAACTTCCGGCTCTCCTGGATCTCCTGGAATTCTTATGGGATCACTCAGTGTACCCTGATAAGGTTCTTCATCCCAACCTGTGGCACTTGGTACTTCAGGTTCCCAACTCTGCCATCCATTCTCCTCATCAACTAAGACATACCAGAGTGTGGTGGTGTATAGTCAGGATAAATTGGGGTATCGGGTTCTACTTCCTCCACATACCTAGCTGGTGTGGGTGGTGGATCAGTGTATCCCTTCTCTGCTTCATACCTCAGTATATCACACTTTCCTGAATAACTTCAGGACTGGAGTACTGCTCTATCATGGCTTCTACCTCTCCAGCTACTACTCCGAACGTCTTATGATACGCCCGAATCATCTTGAGACAACTGTCCATGAACTCAGCCACATCACGTGGATTAGTTTTCAGGAAAGCCTTATAATCCACTGGACCCTCAAGCCGGTAATTCGCACTCGGAATAGCGTTAAACGGTGTTTCCACCAACGCATGACTCTTGGATGTCCTTATATCAGTAACTGCTCTGACAGCAGCAATCTGGAAAGCTACTTCCACATTCTTCGCTTCTCCAAAGGGCATTTTGAATCCCATCTTTAGTTCAGGCGGTAACTTGAGTGCTACACGATACAGAGCTAAAATTGACCCGTCGTAAAAACTCATCACTTTCACTATCACCTTGGTTTTGATACCAAGAAAATAGATCAGTTGCTGAAGCATTTCCGCCCAGCTTCCCCGAAAAACACCCTTGCCCAACTCAGCATCTCTCACACGAACTGACCTCCTGGGACCCGTTTCTCCATCCTAGCTGTTATAGCCAAAAAGGATATCAGAATTGAAATGAAGTAATAATTGCATGATAATGCTATTCTCAAGTGAATATCAATCATAACAAATTAAAACTCAATTCATTCTAAGGCCTCGCACACCTACAGGTTTTCCCTTTAATAGGTTTCCAACCTAAGGTCTAGCAATTGCTCTGATACCATCTGCGGTGACCCAGCACACCACTGCATATTGTAGTGTACAAGTCGTTGACATAACACCCACGGAAGGACTAATCCGTAAATATTACATCACTCAGAGTAGTACAACAGAAACATTGCGGGTCCACTTTATTACACACTGCTAAAGATTACAAGCCAGAAATGCATAAAAACATCGACGTCTCCTCCGACATGGGAGGAATGTCTATTATTGCGATGTTGACAGGTGTCAACCTACTAGCGATAGAAAACAGCAAACTAAGAACCATCTTGGCTCAGCAGCTAAGTAGTACTAGTCTAGTCTGCTCGGCCAGGTTCCTACTATGATAACTCTAAGTCTCCACCTCTTCTTCTTCAATGTCGTCGGCTCCGTAGGCGATGATGTAGTCGACGCCCTCTATTCCTCCAGACAGATCAGGTGCTTCAAAGTAGACGTCATCGGCATGGTATGCTCCATAGTTTCCTTCCACGGTCTCTTCAAAGTCTAAGCAGGGGATCAAAAGGGGAACGAATGAGTAACAGCGTTACTCAGCAAGTTCAGCTAAACGCTTAGATAAGTGGAATGCACTAGCTACCATCCTGACCAGAAAGCCATGGATGAATATGCAAGTTTTGTAAAACATTTTTAGTAAAAGGTCCATTTTATTTTGAAAACTATGCCCCCAGCCTCCACGGGTTTTAGTCATCACTTGGGATGCCTTTCCCGCTGCGGTCTGTAGTCCCCTCCTGGAACAAGGATGTGACAGTCACAATTTCTTTGTTTAACTCTGCAGAGCTGCACCACTTTACCCAACAGCAGCCTGGCTCTTTATGCTCTCTCCGCACACCATTTGTGCTATAGCCAGAACTCAGGGCAACAAGTCATGTGGAGTCGCTTCCCCGCACAACGCATATCCGCCCATTTGTGACGCGGCTGGTAACTAAGACCATTAGCCCGCCACCCCTCCCGAGCTTCTATTCCAGTCACTCCGTCGAGTGGGAAGGTCACGCGCTTCCACGCAGTTGGCCGCCGCAACGGACGCAACCAGGTAATAGCCTGCCGAGGATATGCGAACGAGGGAAGAAACCTCTGACTAGCCCATCCATAGTGAATCTGTTGGCTGATGCTTCGATACGGCGCTAGGATCACTGGGCCATGGGTTATTAATCCTAGGTATATACTTTCCCGTACAGTGGAACCTCCACCACAACATCAAACCATGGTTCCACTGCCAGCCAACCATATATATATAGCAATTCACATCATTCGAAAATAGGTTTTTCTTTTTCATGCAATGATAAACATAGTACTTTGCAATTACTTTGATAAAAATAATCAATCGAGGACATGCAAGTTGGAACTTGCCTTGAGACTGACAGGTAGTGCAGTCTAAAGCTTCCGACGAATTGGGACCCTCGTGTTCTGAAAATCAACATCATTGTCTATATGAGACAATGTTTGAGAACCAAATAGATGCTATTATGCATAGGATGCAATGCTTTTCCCCAGAAATTTATTGAAAGCTTTGTTAAGGATTTTTAAATGTTCTTTTATTCAGATTTTTATTTAGGATGAGTGACATGACAGTCATGATATAGTTCAAATTACTTTGAACTTAATACATAATTTTGAAAATAATTTAAATTATTTCAAAGTCATTTCCACTTAAGGATCTTTTGAATTTTTCCTACAAGAAATAGTTTTCAAAAATCAAGTAGATATTTTATTTGGATCACTTATTTTCTGCTGATATTTGTAGATATTTTTAAATTATTTATAGGATTTTATTTGAATTTATAGCGAGTTTTGAAATTCGGAAATTTTTATAAATTCAAAAAAATTGCAAAGAGACCCCTGGTTGAACCAGGTCAAAGAGTGGGCTCGGGTCCGGTCCAACCGACCGAGCCACTCTTCCCTCTCTCTCTCACGCTCGAGCCCGAGATCGAGCTCCCCTGGCACCCGCGTCGCCTGCGTCGTCGCCGCCTTGCTCCGGCCAACTCCGGCCACCTCCGCCACCGTGGTCTGGGGCAAAATGACCCCCACGCTCCGCTCTTCCCTTCTGCCCAGCGATTTGTGCCTCTCTTCCTCTCACGGTCACACGCAACCCAGCCCTAGGGTTAGGGTTTCGGTGCTGCCGCCGCTTCTTCCCCTTCTTCACCGGCGTGCTCACCATGGCTGGGCGCAGAGCTTCGCCCTCTGTGCCGCCGTGGTGTGGTGGTGCTAGTCTACGACCTCCGTGTGCCCCCTCCAACGGTAGCGCGAGCACTGCCTCGCCGCCGTGGAGCTACGGCCATGGATTCCACGGTAAGAACTTCTCCTTTTCTTCTACACCTTCTACTAGATTTAGTAGCTTCTAGTTATTGCTTACACATGTACTCCTCTACTGGCTTAGGTTCTGGATGAACAGATAATGATTTGCTTGATTTTATGCACTATCTACCTTCTGTGCATCAAGAATGAGATGAATGGTGTAGATCTAGCATGTGTAGATCTTTCCACTACCTCTGGAATCATTGTTGGGAGCATTTCTTGATCGCAGATGAAGAAAATCTCTTTAGAAAAATTATATCTGAGCTAGAACTAGTATAACTTGAGCTAGCTGTGATGATTCAATGATTTAAATGGAATTTTGACAAGTTTTGCTTGCTGTGATGCCTCCTTGTAGAGTTACACAGTAGCTTTCTTGTTTAGAAATGCTTTCCTGTGCTTCTTCCATGTGCACAGATGTGCTAAGTACAGCTAATCTAGCTCTGCTGGTTCACTGCCTTGTGTGGTGTTTTGATAAAATTGAAATAAGAACAGATACTACACTAATGCTATTTTCCCTTGCTTCATATGCTCAAACAATTGCTACAGCAATCAACTTCACTCCCTTTCCTCTCTCTTTCCTACTTCTTGCACAAAACAGAAGTACTCTGTTGTGCTATTTACTTTTCTACAGCACCATACCTTGCCAAGCAAGGCTCTGTTAAGAACAGATGCTGATAATAAGCTCTCTAGCATGGTTCTGTCATTTACAGAACCTGGTTAGTCTCTCTCTAGCACTATGGATCAACCTGCTATTGTTGAGTAACTAGGGCTTCTAGAAAAACTCTGATCTTGCTCCAAGGTTCTACCTACTCCTCCTTGCTGCTTCAATTTTCCTAGAGTGTATTTGATAGCTGAAATGGCTTGTGGTGGATGGGTTTAGTTAAATTCCATGATATGCTGGTGGTTTGTGGTTGTTCTTGGTGAAGAACAGATGGAAATGGTGCTACTGGCTCTGCTGGTGCTTGTGAAATGTGTGATTTGTGTTTGCTGCGAGTTGTGTGATCTGTGGCTGCTTGTGAAATGTGTGATGCTTGCAGTGGCCCCTCTCCACCTCGAGCTGCCTATTTGGACTGCTTTTACACTTCTTTTAACAATGGAGATAAGCTCCTGCTGCTCCTGCGCAGTTCATCACCCTTGGTGATAAACTCTGAGTCATTCTTGAGTCATTGTTCTTATCTTGATCCAGATATTTTTGATGGTTTGCTTGGCTGTGAAGGAAATGATTTGTGATGTCGGCTTGGTTTTATTATCTCAAGTGTATGTGCAAATAAGCTAGTTCTTAGCTTAATAGGTGGGATTAGGATCCATTTGTCTAAGACATTGGCAAATGTGATACCAAATTGTTGCTTTTATTACCATTTGCTTCCTGGTTTAATTCTGGAGTTTGTAAGTTTATGTGTTGCTCTGTTTATAAGATCATGAGATCAAAATGCTCTAAACAGCACTTGCTGCCTTTGCTCTTGGTTGCCTAAAATTGTTCTGTGCAGTGCTGCAATTATGCCTTTGCCCCTTCTGTTGCCTTTGGATTAATGAGCATGATCTAAATTGATCAGTCCTACTGTTGCCTTTGGATTATTTGCATTCTCCACTACTTGGCCTAATTAAACCATAGTTTTGGTTAGGCTAAAACCAGGTTCAATACAGTAACATGCCAGCACCAAATGGTGTTGGCCACATTCTAACACTAACCCCCATTATTTCTTTCTTTGTGTTGTTTGTTTTGCATGTTTGAAAATCTTCTGGAGTTCCCAGAAGTTTTAGTTTTAGGAATTTTATTTCTCTCTTTTGTAATGATTCATATTTGTTGTAAAAATGTTGTTGTAACTCATTTTGTAAAAGACAGATTGTAATAATCAGATTGTATTTATATGTAATGAAATGATCTTGCGTTTGAAAATTGTTTCTAATATTTGGAAGTTATGAATATATGACTTGTGTTGTGATGTTGATATGATTTGCAATGAGTTATTCACAAACTTGTGAATTTTTATACTTGTATGTTTGAAATATTTATATTGTGTGTGAATAAGATTAGAAGTGTTATAGAAATGATTTGAACTTAAGAGTTTATAAAGATGTCATGTCAAAATTTCAAATGACCATTTTGAAAAGATACTAATAGGGTTTTGAAAATAAGTCGTAGTGTTTATCGACACCTTTTGACTAACTGTCAATGTCTGACTCCCATACCATCGACACTCGTCTGATATCGACCCTTGATACTTTTAACACAAAAGCGCAATTTTTTTCCAGATTTCCCCAAAAAATGCATGAGTGCACAAATGCAATTCCTATTTCTACCCTCTCGAGTCCTATAACTGCGGGGTGTTACATCTTCTCCCCCTTGAATTAAACTTCGTCCCGAAGTTTCTTTCCTGGGGTACCTGAACAACTGTGGGTAGTCTCGTCGCAAATCTTCTTCTTTTTCCAGGTTGCTTCTCTTTTGGAATGGTTATTCCAATTGAACTAAACAGTACTTGATTGCTCGATTCCTTAATCTTTTCCAGTTTTCTCTCAATATCTTCGCTGGCTGTTCCTCATAAGTTAAATCAGGTTGTAAATTCAGTCCTTCAAACTCAATTGGCCCTTCCGGTGGTTTCAAACACTTTTTGAGTTGAGATACATGGAACACATTGTATACTTGTGATAATATAGCAGGTAACTCCAATTCATAGGCCACTTCACCTTTTCGACTTAAGATTCTAAATGGTCCTATGTACCTGGGACTTAACTTTCCTTTCACTCCGAATCTCTTTACTCCTTTGGTAGGACTAACTCTTAAGTATACCATATCCTGTATCTCTGGTTCCCACTGTCTCCTTGAGAGATCAGCGTAACTTTTCTGTCTACTCTGAGCTATTTTGAGATGATCTCTAATGATGTCAATGATCCATTGTTGCTCTTTTATGTATTCAGGAGCAAATTATTTGCTTTCTCCTACCTCAAACCAACAGATTAGCGATCTACACTTCTGTCCATATAGGGCTTCAAATGGTGCCATCTTAATACTACTTTGATAGCTGTTATTATAAGAAAATTCATCCAAAGCTAAATGCGCATCCCACGATCCTCCAAAATCAAGAACACAAGCTCTCAGCATGTCTTCTAGTATTTGATTTGTTCTCTCTGTCTGTCCACCAGTTTGGGGATGATATGCTGTACTGTACTTCAAATTAGTTCCTAGTTGCTTGTGAAGATGTTTCAAAAACGCTGAAGTAAATATGGATCCACGATCTGATACAATACTTTGCGGAACTCCATGTTTACTGACGATCTCTTTCACATATTGTTCTACCAATTGTGCTGCGGTGTCTTTCTGGTTAACAGCCATGAAATGGGCACTCTTTGTCAATCTATCCACTCTTATCCATATAGAATCCTTATTTCTTCTGGTTTTGGGTAATCCTGTGAAAAAATCCGTACTGATCTCTTCCCATTTCCACAAGCAAACACTAGTGTCAACTTTGGTACAACAATTGTTATATGCTACATATTGGATTTATTATATTGCTTTGTGTTGACAATATCCATGAGATAAATATGTTAAAAGTTGAAGCAAACGCTGAAACTTAAATCTTCCTTTGTGTTGGTTAAATAACTTTTGCTAGAATCTATTGCTTTTTGAGTTAACTCTTATGTAAACCTGTGGATGCAATGTCTCCAAAGTATTATTCATGAAAAGTTTTGCTTGTATAATTCAGTTGTTTACTCATTATCTATTTGGTAGCAAACTATAAACCATTGACTTGGATCACTTCATTCATTTACATGTGCCTTACAATACTATTTGATCAAGATTATGATGGTAGCATGTCACTTCAAAAATTATTTTGTTTTATCGTTTACCTACTCAAGGACGAGTAGAAACTAAGCTTGGGGATGCTGATACATCTCAAACGTATCTATAATTTTTGATGTTCCATGTTGATATTATACCAATTGTTACATGTTTTACGTACACTTCATATCATTTTTATACATTTTCTGGGACTAACCTATTAACAAGATGCCACAGTGCCAGTTCCTGTTTTCTGCTGTTTTTGTATTTCAGAAAAGCTGTTAAGGAAATATTCTCGGAATTGGACGAAAATCAACGGAGGTCCCTATTTCACCGACACGTCCACGGATTCCAAAGGAGAGACGGAGACGAGCTAGGGAGCCGTCACACCATGCCTGGGTGCGGCCCCCCTGCCTGCCGCGCCCTAGGGTGGTGTGGGCCCCTCGGGTGGCCTCCGACGCCGGCCTTTCGCCTATTTATTCCTCCCGTCTGGAAAACCCTAAATACCCGAGTCATATTCCACGAAAAGTTCTAGAGGCGCCGCCGTCGTCAACCCTAGCTCGGGAGGGTTCTGAAACTCTTCCCGGCACCTTGCCGAAGAGGGGAATAATCACCGGAGGGCTCTACATCGCCATGCCTGCCTCCGGAGTGATGCGTGAGTAGTTTATCCTTGGACTACGGGTCCATAGCAGTAGCTAGATGGTTGTCTCCCCACTTTATGCTATCATGTTTAGATATTGTGAGCTGCCTAATATGATCAAGATCATCTTATTGTAATGCTACATGTTATGTTTGCTGTTATCCGATGAATATTGAATACTATGATCAAGTTGATTATTAATCTATGTTACAAGTTATTTATGATCTTGCATGCTCTCCGTTACTAGTGGATGCTTTGGTCAAGTAGATGCTTATAACTGCAAGAGGGGGTATTTATGCTAGATAGTGGGTTCATGCCTCCAGTAATCTGGGCGAGTGACGGCAACGTCTAAGGTTGTGGATGTGCTGTTGCCACTAGGGATAACATAACATTACTATGTCTACGGTCATATGTATTTATTTACATTACACACATTACTTAATGCGATTATCCGTTGCTTGTAACTTAATACCAACGGGGGATATGGATGTTAACCTGACGGTGGATTATTAGTCATAGATGCGGTTGGATAACGGTCTATGTATCTTGTCGTAATGCCCAATTAAATATCATGGTAGTCATCTTGTCATTTATATGCAATGTCATGCGCTCACTATTTTATCAATTGCCCAGCTGTAATTTGTTTACCCAACATGTTATTTATCTTTATGAACAGACACCACTAGTGAACTGTGGACCCCGGTCCATTCTTTTACACTGATAAAACCACCAACTGCAAACAATTGTTCTCTTTTACTTTCTGCAATTAAAAACTATTTTCCACACCATATGTTTAATCCTTTGTTACAGCAAGCCGGGAAGATTGACAACCTTCCTGTTTCGTTGGGGCAAAATAGTTTGATTGTGTTGTGTGCAGGTTCCACGTTGGTGATCGAGCAACGGCGCCACCAACAACATTCTGAAGTGCTCCTACTCCTCCTGGATCTGACAACCTTGGTTTGTTACTGAGGGAAAACTTGCTGCTGCACTGCTTCATACCTTTCTCTTGGGGTCTCCCAATGATCGTGTGTTTCACGTCATCACACGTCCAACATGCTATATGCGCCACAGAAAGACACATTTCTGTGGCGCATGTGCGCCACAGAAATCCAAACTTTCTGTGGCGCACGCAAAACTATGCGCCACAGAAATATTTCTGTGGCGCATGCCTATTTGGTGCGCCGTAAAAAGTGATTCTATCTATAGCTGTTTTCCTAGTAGTGAAGGGCGGACAATTCGGACATGGCTTGGACAAAATTATCGATCTAACCGCTCCCCCATACCTAGGCCAAATGTCGGCATGTCTGTTACCCCTCATGTATATCTAGATCATATGTAGGGTAGAAATGAGGCTGCCCAGACGCTTCTGGACACGGCCGCCACGTCGGATACCAGAGGCCAGACCCACTCCAGAACCACCCCCATAGAACAAAAATAGCTACATTAATTCCCGCCACCTCCCGCTCCCCACCCCCTACCCCCACCCCCCCCCCCCCCCCCACACTCACACACTCTCCTCGTCAGCCTCCGTCCTAGCCTCCGACGTCGGCTCCATGCGAGAGGTGGTGCTCAACCGTGTCACTGGCAAGCATCCACCATTGGAGAATAACGTCGCTGAGCGGACGCGATTCTGGTCAGTGTATAATTTTTTTTTTTGAAAAATAGTGTCCAAAATATTTCCAAGACGTCATGAAGGCCATCCGGGGTGCAGCCTTCCATCGTGCCACTACAGAGGCATGCATCATCGACATTGAGTTCGACTCCAACGAGTCCACGTAGGGTAGATTTAGATTAGTTATAAATTTGGAACTGCTACTAGATTTATCTCAAATTATGTGCAAATTTGGAAATCTATCCTAACTTTGAATGCATTTTGCTCATTTCGTCTAAATTCTATTTTCAATTAGTTTTTTTTTCAAAAAAAATACTTGGGGCGCCGTGGAGGGTACTCGATTCCAATAACGCAACAACTTATGCTGACGATCACAATAACTACTAATCATTACAGTTGTTGGACCGGGCTGGTCGAGATGCTCGCAAATCGCTTAGACTACTCATAGTGGGGAGTAACATAGAGTAGTAATATGCACATGTTACTAGTCTATGTTACTACCTCTATAATGGGTAGTAACATATATGTGGTGTCATGCAAGTGTTCACTTATTAGATTGTAGACTCATATTGCATTGGAATATGTGATGTTACGTAACTATCTATGTTACTCTATTTGTCTCTCTCTTCATTAATTATAGGCCACGTTATCTTTTTTAGCTATGTGGCATCGATGTTACTACTTATGTTACTCTCACTAGGGGCACTCTTAATGCTCTGTGGCTCTAGATTCTTGCCGACTGACTGCTGCTTCTTCAATCATTACTGTTCAATCGTGGAAAAAGATCAGGAGCCCAACCAATAAATAGGCCGGCAACCACCGGCCCAAGGAAGACCGAACTGTCAAAACACAATCCGCGAAATCGAAATTCGTCATCGCAGGCGACAAAAGTACCACATTTCATTTCCCACCTCAAAATACATCCGCAACTCGAACTCGTTTGTTCTACGTATATGTACACACTCTAGGACAATCTGCTCGAGTAGACGTGCTAGCACATTTTTTCCATGCGCGCGATTGCTTCGCCATCACGCAGCTGCCATGCGCATGAACTCCGGCGTTTGGTACGGCGCCCACGCTTCCACATACGGCGCCGGAGCTGGCCGGCCTCTCCACATATGTGATGGCTGCGGTGGTGCTACCTTTGTTTGCTCTGACACAAGCGCCGGCTCGTGCGCGTCCGCGTCCGGGTCCGACAGGCGCCACACTTTGACGGAGCCGTCGAGGCTTCCACTGTACACCACGAATCGCCGATCGCCGCCCAAAGAACTGGCCGCCTCCTCCTCGTCCATGGCGACACACTTGACGGGTCCCGAGTGCCCGGACAGCACGGCCAGACAGACGTGCTCTGCCCCGTCGCGCCGCCAGACGCAGAGCGTCCGGTCGGCCGAGCCGCTGACGACGACGTTCCCGGCCACCGCGAGGCACATCACCGCCATCTTGTGGCCCCTGAGCACACCGCCGTATGTCGCCTCGCCGTCGATGCAGTACCAGTAGGTGACCAACCCGTCCGACGAGCCCACGTACACGACGCGGTCCTCGGGTGACAAGACGATCGCGGTGACCGCGCTCTCGCCCTCCCTGATCACCCTCCCCAGGACATGCTTCGTCGCGTCACCCTTGGCGGACATCTGCCACCGCCACACCTTGACGGTGCCATCGGCGGATCCGGTGAAAACGACGTTGTCGAACCCGGCCGCGGCGACAGTGTTGACGGCGTCGTCGTGGGCCCACACCGACTCGAGGCACTTGGAGTCTGACACGCGCCACACCTTGAAGGTCCTGTCCCACGAGGCGGAGTAAAGCAGCCCGGCGCTCTCGTCGAGGCTGAGAGAGGACACAGCGTCGGAGTGCTTGAGCCACACCTCGCGTTTGCGTCCCCGGCGCTGCGTCTCGACGTACTTGGTAGGGTTGACGGCGCTCTTGAGGTAGTCCGCGAGCTT
The DNA here is from genome assembly GCA_947311845.1 of Poa pratensis. Taxonomy (NCBI): domain Eukaryota; kingdom Viridiplantae; phylum Streptophyta; class Magnoliopsida; order Poales; family Poaceae; genus Poa; species Poa pratensis. Next base: position 131,951,106 of record CAMZMU010000041.1, on the reverse strand, counting down.
TGGAAGCGAGCCCACCTGGCGGTGCGAGGCGGGGCTGTCGGCGTCGTCGGCGCGCCACACGCGCACCTTGCCGTCCTGGTGGCCTGTGAAGATGCGGCCGTCCGCCGCGACGACGATGGCCTTGACGAGGCCGCTGGCCGTCCGGAACGACCCGGCGAGCTCGCGGTTGTCGTGCCACACGCGTACGTTTGGGGAGTCGGTGCCGGTGTAGAGGACGTCGCCGGTGGCTGCGAGAGAGTACACGTGTCCATCCTCCTTGACAAGCGACGCGATGAGGCCCGTGGCGCCCGTCTCGGCGTCGGCGCCGAGTCCCGGGAAGTGCGCCCACGGTGACTTGGGCGTGGGCGGGGTGGAGGAGGCGTATCGCGACGTCGTCGGCGAGGCGTCTCCGTCCGTGGCGGGGTAAGAGGAGCAGCTGTGCCCGTCGTCATCGGAGACGGAGGCGGAGGAGGAGTAGAAGGACCTCGGCGAGCAGGCGACCGCGGCATGGTCCTGGCGGAAGAAGTGCAGGAGCTTCTGGTGGTTGCCCATCATGAGGATCAATCGATCGATCAGCTGTTGATTCGTTCACCCCGAGGCGGCAGTGTCCTTGTATGGCCGAGTCGACTAGAATATGGAATGTCCTACGCCGCAAGGAAGGCTGCCCCCGAGACCGAAAGGAAGGAGTCGGAGAGAGAGCTTGCCAGATTTTTTCTTAGATGAAGCTTGAGAGGTTGGAGATTGGGGAGAGGAGCCGAGCAGCGGCGGTATATATTTCGGCTGAGAGCAACCATGTGTCGACAGGTGGATTCGAAACGATCACCCCTACCATTTTAGGGCGTGTTTTTGGTTTTCTGAAATTTTCTTTGTCACTTGTAGAAGATTAAATACTTGTCATGGACGTGTAAATACCGACATTAACTTGCAAAGTAGGGTGGGTGGCACTTAAACTTGTACTGTACTACGGCGTACAATCATCTGATTATTCCGAATTTTAACTTCAGCTAAACACCGGTCAGGCCTGTAATATTAAAAAAGCATAAGTCTTGATAAAAAATTTACTTTTGCTTTAGGATAAGTTTGGCTGGAAGAAATTGGCAAAACATTTAGTCTGGATAATTTTTAGTTGTGTTTCGAAGTCGTTTTTTGTCTGAATCCCTAAGAGCTCGACGCCTAGTTTACGCCACGATGGAAAGTGTCATACGCGCTTGTACGACTATTTTATAAGCAACTCCTCATTTTCCACTGAATTCATATGATGGTCCTCACTTTGGCTAAAACATATAGAAGCAAACAGAATCCGCATTCCCCTGCATCCTTCTCTTTCGGCTGGCTCCTGTTGTTTTGGTGGGACCACACAACCATGCGCGCTGCCATGGGGCGCTACCCGACACGGCGGAGAACTGATCGCTGAGTTCCTCAAGAGCACGGTCAAGGCGCTCGACGTGTGAAACGCGGCTTGCAACAATGTCGACTGGGTGCGAAGCTTCGATGATGCTCGTGCAAAGCGCGATCCAAAAGGAACAACTATGCCATGCCCGTTAGGCGATATTCGACCTATCTGACCTCCTTATCAACGACACACCATGGTCATAAGCGACGGTGTCGCAACCTTCGTCGCCTCTCCTCTCCGCGCACAAGGGATACCCTGACCGGTGTCGTCATAGCAAGTCCTCGGCTTGAGATGTCTCGGTTTACATCAGGCTAAGCGTGCAATGGCGGCGTCCTCCTCCTGGTCGCAGACTTTTTCGACATGATGAGCATCGTGGGAAGGGTATCATATGTCTGAAGAGACTATAAGTACGAAAAATAACAGAAAAACAAAAGAAAATAGGATTGTTTTGACAATTTCTTGGGGACAAACTTATCTTACCCTAAAGCAAAAGATTTTTTTATGAAGACTCTTTTTTACAAAAAATACAAGCACGATGCTCTTGAAATGATTTTGTAAATGATTTTGACTAATCTACCGTTTTTACACCATAATACAAGTTTTTTTTACGGTCATCGCACCCCACTTTGCAACTTTATGTGGGTATTTCCACGTCTAATCCAAGTTTATTGGTGCCCCATGTATTTAACGTGTTTCGGAACGAGGCTTGTATTCAATTTATTTTTGGGCAGCTATTCGTTTTTGGAGCTGGTGTCTGATTAAACATGCATCGAGATCGAGTAGTGCTTCGGTGCCGGTTATCAGGGATGGGGTTTAGGTTCGGACTATGTTTCCCAATTTTTAAAACCAAACCACGCTGGTATGACCTGCCCCATGAGTGGTGATAATAATACGGAGTAAATAAAAGAAAATAGTAGTACTAACGATCATTCCGTTGCCATGCTGGTACAGTCACACCTGCTTCAACATTCCGGTTCTTCTGCATCGGCCATACTCTTCCCACGCCCAACTCTATTGACACTTACTATATTGACACTTGCATGGGGTTTGTCACCCGAACGAACGGGAGTGCCGCATGTGCAACATTTCTTTACTTTGTTTGACCTTTTCTATAGGCACAGAAAACTAGATGCACCCGTATGAAAATGTATTTTAAATGCATTTAAAAATGTCATAAAAAATTAAACAATTTTTTTGGATGTACATCCAAACTTTCTATTGCCGCACAAAAAGTTTCGTGAAAAAATGTCATATTTTGTGGGCAGTTTATAAAGACAAAAAAATGCTTCGCATATAGTCATTTTGAAACACCGAATTTTTTGTTTGGTATGAAATAAAATGGCCGGATATAGAGCCAAAATATTTGTTTGAATAATTTTGACATTTTAAATTACGATTTTTGGGTAGTGGGTGTATCTCCACCTATGAGTCAAAACAGATTTTCAGACAAATTGTTTCGCGATTTTTTTCTCGCGTATACTCAAAAAAGATTTTTCTGAAAAAAAACACTTTCTGACATTTTAAAATACGATTATTGAATAGTGTGGGTGTATCTCCACCTATGAGTCAAACAGATTTCCAGACAAAAAACACTTCTTTTTTCGATGCTCCATAATAGTATATAGTTCACTGGAAAGTCAGAAGAACTGTGCAAAATTAAACATGCATCGAGTAGTGCTTGCTTCGTGAAACCTGATCTAAATGGAAGATCTCAGTTGGCGTGCTGGGGGTTTGAGTACGTACCTGTCCTTGATCAATTTGGTAGGCGGAGCAACGACTGTACAAGTATCCTTTTGTTTCTCGCTGACTATATATGTGTGCCTAGAGAAGCTAAAACGGAAAAAAGAGTCCATGCATCTTCAGGCAAATAGGCGTGTACAAGTGGTGCATGCTCTTCTCCGAACTGGGCAAATTCGGCCCGCCGGACGGCGGAAAGGCGGCACACGGTTCGTCTCGGTTTACTTGTGCTGCGCCCATGTGGTGGCAAGCATGGACGCCGTCATGGCCGTCCAATCCATACTGGACCATACTGTACCAATATTGGAATAACTGGTGTTTAATTCATTGTCTCATCGCGATGACAAAAGACACATTTTTACTTCCTTGCCATTTACACTTTAAAGTTTTGTATTTAGTGATAATAAAATCCTCTACGAATGTACCATCTATTTTTGTAATGAAATCTTCATTTTCTAAATTTTCTTATTGGTACCGGCTGTCGGCGTCTTCATTGCCCCCACGCTAGTTTCTTCCATTTGTTTATGAGAATATTGCTAATCTTCAAGGAAGTTATTTAGAAAAAAGTGTCATTATTTACAAATAATTTTGATGCATATAATACTTTCAAGAAATAAATTACATATAATTGTTCATTTTAACATCGTACACGCCTTAGCTACCAATTAATTTGGAGAATTTAAAAAATACCCCATACATCTATTAAAGTTACTACCTCCAAGTCTCCAACATATAATAAATGTCATAGTTTTGAACTAACCACACATTTATTCTGAACCGGAGGGAGTATTAAATTATTAGTACGTCATGACCTTACGTGCCATCTCAGGATAAATTTGTTAGAATCATAATTTGGAAAACTGATAATATCAGGTAAAAATGTTTCAAATCATCGCATTTTCATTGTTCAGTGAGCAATCTTGTAAATTGGTATTGTCAAGTAGCCTCATTAATATGTAGTTAGTGTTGAATTTGCATAATCAATGGTATATACTAATATGGGAGTTTGCAAGGGCCAAAGCAATCACTGAGGGCGGAAATAACAATACATTTTGAAATATCCTACCTACGTCTAGCTACTCACCCAGCTATCCTGTCGATCGTCCTATCTGTCTCAGCTCGTGACCTAAATTTCCCGATTCGCCGGCTCGATCCCCTGCATATCTGCCGGGAACGGGGACACCTGGTCCGTCGCCGTGAACACGTGACCTCGACGTCGAGGCCTCGTCGCCGGTGGTAGGTTCTGCTTTCATTGGTCGACTTACGTGCACCTGCTGCTGCTGCTGCTTTATTCGTGGGACCCACGCGGGAATCACTCACAGGCCAACACGTACGTTATTACTAGCTCACACGTACTGTATGTCGTATGGGCACGCCTGCGTGCCACCGTTGCTTTTTTTTTTTGCGAGTCAAAGAAACTTTCATATTAATTTGGAACCATGAAGTTACAGTCGTGCTGTAAACAGCTTACAATAAAACTTGGGGATTCTTCTAACCATACACAGGCCACTCGCGCCGGATTCACCTGTTTGGCACAAAGATGTGCGGCAAAGTTACAGCTCCTCGGCACATGGACGAAATTGAAAGACACAGCTCGTTCAGACAGCTCTTTGATTCTTTGCAGAGGTCCAATGATTTCTGACCTTTGTTCGTCCTGCATATGCCAAAGATTGAGAAGCTCCTGGCTATCAGTCTCTAACACAATACTAGAGTAGCCTTGGTTCAGAGCAAATTCCAAGCCCTCGAAGCATGCCATTGCTTCTGCCACAAGCGGGCTTGTTACAGCACCATACCAACGTGCATGAGCACCCAGAAAATTTCCATTAGAACCTCTAATCACAGCACCTCCAGCTGCAGTACTTTCAAGAGGGTAAAACGCGCCGTCGGAATTAACCTTCACCATAGAAGAAGGAGGAGGCGCCCAATGTTGTTCCGGAAAGGATTTATATGCAGAGTGGCGAACCAGATTACAGGTTTCGTCGACAACACTTTGAATCCATGAAACCAATTTCTTTGTAGGTAAACCAGATTCCCCCCTTGTAATTTTGTTTCGGTTATTCCACAAAGCATAAGCACCACAAACAATAATCTCTGCATCCCTCTCAGTACATATCGTCCCTGAAATCACATCAGATGCCCAAGTGTGGGGATGCATAGAAGGAAGTTTGACACCCATTACCTCTGTAATTGATTTCCAGAAGGAAATAACATTTGGACACTCCATCATAGCATGCTGTGCAGATTCTTCGTGGTGTCCACAAAATTTGCAAAAACTAACTTTTTCAATGTGCCTTTGCTTTAGAACTTGCATGCAAGGTATAAAACCTTTTAAAACCCTCCACCAAAATGTCTTGACTTTGGGAGGTATACGCATTTTCCAAAGATGCTTCCACATTGGGTGTCTATTTCCAGTAGATGATGAAGGAGCAGAGTTGGATAAATGAAGAGATGATAACATGTGGTAAGCTGATTTGACAGAATAGTTACCGTGTTTCTCGTATGCCCATGCTATGACATCCTCGTGTATTTTGCCCACTGGAATCTTCAGAATTTCGTCAGCGTCTGGAGGAATGAAGCTTTGATATACTTTATTTGTATTCCATCTTTCGCCTCTCTGATCCAACAACTGAGAGACTAGATGAATATCGGTATGCAATGGCTTCCACAATGGCTTCATGGTTTTCCGGTTGGGAATCCAATTATCTTCCCAAACTTTGGTATTCTTCCCGTTCCCAATCCGCTTGATGATGCCTTTCTGCAATACATCTTTCCCATCATATATTGCACGCCAAGTATGCGATGTATGCTTCCCTTTGTTTGCGTGCAGCAAGTCTGAATTTGGAAAATATTTCCCCTTCAAAATTCTGGCACATAGAGATGTTGGTTTAGTAATTAGTCTCCACGCCTGCTTGCCCAACAAAGCTCTGTTGAAACATTTGAGGTCCCTAAATCCCATGCCTCCCTCATTTTTGGGACGAGCCATCTGAGACCACCGGAGCCAATGCATCTTCCTTTTATCTTTCGTGCCTCCCCAGAAATATTTTGCCATCACAGATGTTAGCTTTTCACAAGTTTGAGGGCTTAACTTGAAACAGCTCATAGAATAAGTTGGAATTGACTGAGCTACTGATTTTAGAAGAACCTCTCTGGCAGCATAGTTGAGGTTCCTTTCACCCCATCCCGACGTCAAGTTGCAGACCTGCTCAGGTAAATATTCAAAAGCTTCTTTGGTTGACCGCCCTACTGCTGTAGGAAGGCCTAAGTATTTTCCACCAAGAGCTTCAGTATGGATTCCCAAACATTGCATGACATGGTTCTTCTCTGTATCATCACAATTTCTACTAAAGAAGATAGCTGATTTTTGCTTGTTGACAAGCTGACCTGAGCCATGGTGATAATCCTCCAAAATACTTCGAATCCGATCAGCCCCTTTGTTGGACGCTTCTGAGAATATAATCGAGTCGTCTGCAAAAAGAAGGTGAGAAATCCACGGCGCATGAATTCCTACTCTGATGCCCCGACTTAAATAAGTCGGACCACATCTGTTCAACATGGAAGATAAGCCATTAGCGCATAAGAGAAATAAATAAGGAGATATTGGATCACCCTGTCTAATTCCCCTTGACGGAAGAAAGAAATCTGAGTAGGAGCCATTAATCCGGACTGAAAAAGAGACAGTGCGGACACATTGCATAACACGGTCTATCCATATTTGAGAAAACCCCATGGTCAGCATAATCTGCTCCAGATAAGCCCATTCAACCCTGTCATAGGCTTTGGCCATGTCAAGTTTGATTGCACAAGCACCTTTCTTACCTTTTTTCCTCTTCATGTAATGCATACATTCATAGGCGATTAGTACATTATCTAAGATCTGTCTTCCTGGAATGAAGGCGCTTTGCTCTTCGGCTATCACTTCCTCCAAAATATACCTTAGGCGATTCGCCAATGCTTTTGAGCAGAGTTTATAGATAACATTGCATAAGGAAATTGGCCTATACTGGGAAATGGTTTGTGGATGCTTCACTTTTGGAATCAGCACCAGGATAGTACGATTCATTTCCATAGGCATGTCTCCTCCATTTAGAAAATTCAGCACTGCATTACATATCGAATCTTTCATGGTGTCCCAATGGTTCTGATAGAAACCTGCAGTAAAACCATCAATTCCCGGGGAGCTATTTGGTTTCATCATGAATAGAGCCTTTGTAATCTCCTCGTGAGTAAAAGGAGCACACAGAAATTCATTCATTTCAGGTGTAATCTTGCGTTCCATATAACGTGTAACCAGAGATGGCTCCAGATGATCTTGAGTAGCAAACAAGTTACTATAGAAGTCCATCACCATTTGGGTGATATCTTCCTGGGAAGTAGCAATAGATCCATCTTCTCTTTGCAGGTTACAAATACGATTTCGATGTGCACGGATCTTCGCTTTGACATGAAAAAACCTTGAATTTCTATCCCCTTCCTTGAGCCATTGTACACGTGCTCGTTGACACATCATGGTTTCTTCTCTTGCTAGCATATCTTGCAGCCTGCTTACAATCATCTTTTCCTTTGTGGTAGGGCCTCTATAAAGATTGTCCCTCCGAATCGATTCGAGATTTCGGCGCAAATTTTGAATGTTCTTTTTTACCGAGCCGAAAGCATGCATGCATGCATGAATGGAGTTATGATCCCGGTTGCCCGGTTAATTGGTGAGCCCGATCTGTGGTGGCAATTTGGACACCGTTGACCTCTGGACGAAAGTATAACACAAAATGAACTTCCCGGGAAACTATTTCACGCATCTAACCCTTTTGGGTAGCGCCTCACGATCGGGCGCTACCCTTACACAGTGTAAAGTCTTACGATCAGGCTTTGCACTGATGTGTAGCGCCTGATCGTAAGGCGCTACACAGTGTAGCGCCTTAACGTAAGGCGCTACCCTGTGTAAGTGTAGCGCCCGATCGTGAGGCGCTACCCAAAAGAACTTTCGCACAGAGGTCAACAGTGTCGATTTTGCCATCTGAGGTTGACGACGTCCCACGGTATAAATATGCTTCGAGACTCTTCTAGATTCCTCAATGATCATCATCATCATCAGACTAAAATTAGAATGAAAAGAAAACAAAAGAACAGAACTCACCGTCTCCATGTGACAATCGATGGGTCCCGCCTCCAAGCAGTTTCGGCGGTGGGAGGGGGTCGAGGCCTCGGACTTGCGCTCGATGCTATAGTTAAGGCCCTAAAATTAGAATTCTGTCAACCGACAACAAAGTTGCGGTGGTTATGCATGGCGGCAATGTGTGGAAAAAGTGTATTCTTTCCCAATCTTCTCGTCCGCCTTGTCGGCGACGATCTTGTCGGTTGCGTTGATGAGGGCGTGGAATCGTTTGGTCGTTAGATCTCGTTTTATCTACTTGTGTTGCAGTTTGAAGTTAGGAGACAAGGATCGATTCAAAATTTTCAATGACAGTGACTTTCGCTCTGGTGTGGCGACGCTTAGTGGCATGTGCACGAAGACTTTCCGGATGTCATCAAGAGGTAGGCCGGCTTCGATAGGGGAGCGTCGTCAACAGCATGTCGACGGCTCATTATATATAGTGCGCTAGTGGTAGTTATTTGGCCCAATAATCTTGATACATTTTTTTATGTTTGAGATGTTTATACTTCTCGCGAGATTTTGTAATAGATCCGGATTCTTCTCGCAAAAAATAATCATTATTTGTGTTCAACTCAAACACATTCATTTGTCTAATCGATCACACAATTCAGTTTCAAACAAACGACCTTTGTTATCACCTGAATTAGACGCCATTTATGGAAATTTTTATAGAAAATTTAAAACATGCTTCGTCTTCATGCACTAGATACAAAACGTGTTGAACAAAGCTGATCAGCTACCGAAGGTAGAACTAATCAAAAAGGGGGAAAGGCGTGGACTGCGCGCGTTCACTGAATCATCATTTGTGTAAGGTTAACAAATCAAAAGGTAGGTCTAAAGGGCAAATCTACGGTGCAACACTATCTGAATATAGGATGTTCGATTTTAATCAGATCCTTGATGCTTAATTATCACTGGCTAATCACAGCAACTAATTGTCAAAGAACACTCAAACCAAAGTGACACGTCGGAGTCGGGCGATAACATATTTAAATCAAAGCAATATATGTACGATCAAAATGAGATCGCTGCAGATCGCCAGCTAGTAGTGTCACTTGTTAGTTTACTCTCCATTCATAGATCTCGCGACGTAAGCTGTATATCTCGTGACCTGCACACATGCCACATGTGTCGCATTTCTTGACGAACTTAGGATTTGCCGTAGCTTTGCGACGACGTGGATCCTCCGATTATCATTTGTCAGTTGATGGGAGACAAGACCGTGTGATCAACTCAAGTTGTCATCTGTCAAGAATAGAGAGAAAACTAAAGTTAGGATAGCGAAAGAAATTGATTTCGTGTCGTTTGCTCAGCCGTAGGTGTTAGAAAAATGGCGCTGGTAAGTGAAGTAGAGATACAAGATCTCGTGAAGATAAAAGCGCAATTAGAAGTAAATTAGAGAATGAGACCGACGATGTAAAGTACTCGACAGATATGCATCATCACCCGTACTGTATTAGTACGTGTTAATTATACGTCAGTGTTATTGTATATGCATGCATACATGGACATGGTGATCGAGTGGCACAATTAATGCCGTTCTCTGTCGCCGGATTAGGAGGCTAAGGTTTTTCTTTTCTTTTGTTCTAAGGTTTACTTAACCAATTTTCTTTGTCATTGCGGATGTGCCTTCCCCAATTTGCTTCTTAATTGGACATTTTTTGAGTAACATAGGAAAGGAGATCGACTCTTCACACAATCACGTCCTCCAGCAGTGTGCTGTTGTCGAATTCAGCAAGCAAGCCCAGGCCATGAGTGCCACATCGATCCATCACACGTTCCATCCAGCTTTGCATTACCCTAGTACAACTATCCCATCACTGATGCGTCGTCGTCCGTGACCGGCGGCCTATCTAGCTCGTGACCATTTTCCCGTTTCGGCGCGGCGGCTCAACTCCGCCGTGGAAACGGAGACACCTGGCCCATCACCGTTACGTAACGTCGACGTCGAGACGTAACGTTGGCAGTTTGGGACGTGCTCTCCTGCCACGTTGCATCAATAATCGCATAGTTTACGCTTATATTTTTCTCGAACCGATTGGCCCGTCTTCTACGACTTTAATTTCGTGATGAAGCCCAGCCCACTGGCTATCCTATCACGTCATCGTCTTGTTTATGTGGTATGGGCGATGGCATGGAGCATATATACGTGAAATGCTAGCTTCTCCGGAATGTCAACGTTTCACGCGCCACTATTTTGGTGGTATGTACTATAGATGAAAGAATTTCGTACACCAAACTGTATTATTGGTTTCACTTCACATAACTAGCTACTGTCGTCCTCCAAACTTATACTCCCTCCGTCCCAAAATAACTGTCTTAAATTTGTCAAAGAGTGGATGTATCTAGACATGAAACAAGTATATATACATTCACTTTTGGATAACATTGAGACACTTATTTTGGGACGGAGGGAGTAATAAAGTATCAGATTCACATATGGGGAAAGAAAGATTATATTAGCTGTGGCTAGTAGGTGAATTTTCCGCAAAAAAAAAGTAGTCGATGATGAATTTAAACTACACAACTTTGTTAATTTCTATTTTTATTTATAAATGACTGGGTGCATCATCGTGATGCAGAGGGCGGGACTATACTCCCATTTTGAAAAAAAATAACAAAAGAATTTGACTTTTCTTATTTCTTCCTCCACGTATGAAAGAATATAAATCATGTCATATGAATAGGTCGGTTGTGTGTCTACGTACGTTGGTAAAGTATATATACATGTCTTATAAATTCTGAAAGCTAAACTGTGTGAATCTAGCTAATTGTATGGATTCACCTATATTGGCCAAACTACTTGCTGCTAGATTGTTGATGAAAACACTTTTTTCCAAGACATCTAAAAGAAAAATGTTGGCTCGATTGCACACACCCACGCAACCATGGATTTTACATTATTATTATTTTTAGATAAGGGGGTGCGGATCCCCGGCCTCTGCATCAAAGAGATGCACACAGCCTTCCGCAAGTATTAAACTCCAAAGTTATCAAATGTTTACATCTCATGGATCACTCAAAGTGGCTACAAACACCAACCACTCAAACATAAGCTCACTAAGCATCTAGTCTTCTATGATTAAGCCACCCAGCCCGGCAGAAGATAGCCCGCACGACCGTCATTATACGGGTACATCCAGCGTCCATAAGGCCACGCTGATCCACAGGAAGCAGGAAGAACCACTTATTGATCCAGTACAACGCCTTGTGTATAACCTGCAAATAATGGGTAGATGATGTTTTGTTAAAGACAATATCATTTCGACAATTCCAAATAGCCCATAAAATGGCCGCAACACCAATCCGAATGCCGCAACATATTGGCAATACTGGTTGGAGGGTAAACATTAAAAGTAAAATGTACTAATCTCCAAATATCTCTAGCAGAAGTACACTTTATAAAAAGATGTTCTGCAGACTCATCCGCATCACAGATGACACATTTCGTATTCCCTGTCCATCTTCTTTTGGCTAAATTATCTTTTGTGAGAAGTTCTTTTCGGTTGAGGAACCAAAGAATTTTTTTGATTTTTAATGGTATCTTTAACTTCCAAAGATATTTGCGCAGATATCTAGTATGTCCATTTAATAAATACCATGGATTTTACATAATCCGCTACCGTCAGTCTATACTTCTATGAATGGCCGGTTTACATATACTTTGTCTAATCCATATTAATTGTCGCTAGATACATCTGATTAAGCGATATTTAATATTGGTCGCGGGGTTAGCACATATTTTGAACTTTATTCAGAGAGGATGGTAGCACAGTCTCTCTTAAATTTTTAGACATATTGACACGTTATTTGTAATATGTATATTATTAATTTTTTCACGTAATAAATAATATTGTAAGGTTTTGTACCATGACACATTCTTCATTGCACATCATCTAATGTTACTTTTTGCATCTGATAAAATCTAACTATTCTTTTGTGCATTTATAGTCGAATTGTACAAGCACACAAAAAATGTCATTTTCATAAAAGTTATAGATTAATTTAAAGATGATACCAATTACACTCGCCCTTTGCAACCACTCGATATCAAATGGATAAGCAAGAAATAGAGGATGCACATATCAAATTATTTACAAAAACAAAACACTGATTGACGGCGGCCAACAACCACCGGTCACCCATTGACAACACATGGATTTCGATCATGGTTCTCCAAACTCAACTTGTTTAGAAAGGGACCGACGCACAAGCGACATGGTTGATGAATCACACTATTTAAGGCTAGCTAGATCATGTGTTTTATCGCTGATGACCCAAGTCTGACCAACTCCAAACAATGCCTCAATAGGTAATAGTGGGCGGTCCAAGGCGGGAGGCGTAAAGAAGCTCCTCACCGACGCGTGCCCTGTGGCGATTTGCTCCTCCTCTTGAGAGTCGGCTCCCCCTCCCAGATCCGGCGCCTAGCTCGCTCCTCCTTCCCCTCCGGCGGCGCTGCTGGCCGGGGTGGAAGAGGATGCGTAGCTTGGGCTGTAGATACTAGGGTTAGAGTAGGCTTTTTTGCGACGGATGCTCTGCTCCTCTGCCTCTTCTTCTTTCTTCCTGCCTGTGCTCTGGCGGCTCGCAGCGACGCCAGAGACGGCCTTCTTCCCCTCTACAGCTTGGATCCATGGTGGATCTGCTGCAGGGCTGAAGGTGGTCGAAGGTTTTCTAATAAAATCGACTGCCGTATCTTCCTCTCTGCAGATCAAGTGTTGAGCTCTGCAGATCGAAAACTGGAGCGGTGCTACCTTCCTCTGGCCGGCCGTGGTGGCGAGGGGAGGAAGAAGAGTTGCTGCTCTACTTCAGGATCTGTGGAGAGGTTCTGGAGCTGGTGTGTCCCTGCGTTCAAGCGCGGCGTGGGGCGACGACCTCTGTACATCTCCAGCAAGCTTTCTTGGTGGAAGCAGATGCAAGAGCTGTTCAAGGTAAGCTCCTCTATCAAGCGCTGCTGCCTCCTCTTCGAGCGGGGTGCGAGGTGTCTGCTTCTTCCTCTGGACGGCCGTGGAGACGAGGGGTGGAAGAGTAGCTGCTTCACTACCTGTGCTTCGGTGAGGAGGCTGATGCTGCATCCTCGAGCTCCTCACGCGGTGGACAAGTTCGCCGCCGCGTTCTTCGGCCAGAATCGTGGTCAATCTTCAACCTCCATGGTGGAGGCCTTCTTGGTCAAGCGCCTGTGCTCGGCGGCTAACCACTACCAAGTGGTTCGTCCCCGGTGGTGTTTAGCTTGCAGGTGGCTTCGATCGCTTGTCGGAAGAGAGAGACCGAGCAAGATGTGCTCTGATGATCTCGGCGTCGGCGCCTGGAGATCGCCGGCGAGCTGTGGCAGAGACTCCCAAGGGCTTGACTGCTTCCTATCCTTTTGCTCTGGGGTGTTTTTTGTAAAATTGAAGGGCCCTTCTTCGAATTTCAGGTCTTTCAGGGCTAGATTTGTAAAGGACTTTTCTATAATTTGGACTTGCCACGTGGTAATATAATTTGCAGCAGCGGGGTCTTTTGACCCCACCCCCTTGTGCAAAAAAAAAGGTAATAGTGTGAAAATGCCACAATTTAAAGGTACACCCAACTAAGGTTACACCTAGGAGGCTAGGATTTCATCCCGGCGCTCAAGACCAGGTAATCGAGAAACGATCACCAAAATGAAGTTATATGTGATGACGCCACCACTTGCTGGCGCAATGAAGATGATGCTAATAACGCGCATGATCCTGATGTTGACAGTGACACGCGACCAATAACCATGCCCGTGCAAGCAGTTAGCCCAAGCCCAAGGACACCCGTCCTTGCACCTATGTGTAGATCGCATGTTGTTTGACGAGAGAAAAAAGGTCATCGACACCACGCCTCTGTAGGTATAGTTATATCCGGTGATAAAATATGGGTATGGCGACCGGCCCCAAGGCAAATCTACCATACACCTTCGCATTCACGACAACAATGCCTTGCATGGCCATACGATCTACCACCTATAACATGGAAGACGAGGGGATTCCGCGAACGAGGTCAGATGACAGCCATCATACTGCTGCGATTCCAAATCCTCGTCCCTCGCAGCCGCACCGTTGATCGGTGTCACTGAATTGTTCCACGCAACGCCGGCTCCGAGCCATTCTACCGCTGTTGATCTCTGCTACGCAGAACTATTGCGAATCGCGCCGCCCGCCTCGCATTGCAGTGACAGCCGACCATCGTCCCTCCGAGCGATGCCCAGTTGCATCTACCTTGAGGCCTCGCCCCCCCCCCCAGCAGCCTCTGGAGGTGTCTCTGGTCTCCATGTAGATGCTCCATGATGGCGAGCGGTCCAGGGATAGGCCTGTAACCGCATCGACAACTCGCTGGCAGTCCGTTTCGATAACAGCCGGCAGGCTCTGAATACCAAGGAGTTGGAAAACCCGCAAGACAGGCCTTTGCTTCCGTTTCTTCCGCCGAAGCACAATATATGCCATATAGGACCACGCAGAGCGGATGACCAGTCCCTTATACCCGACAAGACTCCTTTGATTCAAAATATATAAAAAGTGCAGAAAAAGGTCGAAGCTGCGGGCCATATAGAGTCATGCACTAATACAAATAAGCATACTAGATTTAAAGCGCAATTCGTCTCCAAAGTAACCCAGATTGAGGACGGTAATTAACTATGGATTTAAGCGCTAACGTACTTTAAACCAGTCGCGCAAGATATACGTACGAGATCAAAGCAAGATCATGCACATCGACACCTAATACTATATTTTGTGACATGTACATATCCCTATTTTTTGTTCCTATTCGCGAGTGGCTTTGCAACGTGGAACTGACGAATCGGATTTACCAATTAGGCCTTGTTTCTGGGGTTGGAAAGTTTGGAGATTGGAGTGGATTTGGTGAATCCCTCCCTTTCACCCAATCCCCACATTTTCCCTCAAATACTCTTCGCCAAAAATATACTAGCATGACCTAGAGTTTTCAATCTAGGCAAAAATTAAGTGGTTGGTGGGGAATATTTGGGGATTATCCCTTATAAAACCGGAGTAGTAAACGGTCTATTGGGGATTTTTGGAGATTTTTCGGGATTCGGTATAATCCCCTCCGATTCCCTAAAATACACTAGAAATAAACAAGGCCTTAACGGGAGACAGGAATGTGATCCGTCGAGCTGGAATCCGTTGAATGTGAAACCTTTTGACTGGATACGTTGTTTAATTACTTTCGCACTGAGCTCGTGTCATTTTCTCCGGCGCAGAACAGCCGTAAAAGGTGTGTTAGAAAATGGCAATGACGGGTACTCTTGTCGCCCTCTAGGTGTAAAGTGCAAGCGCAATATGAAAGTATACTCTCGCTTGTTGGATATGCATATGACCGTGCATAGTCTCTTGTTACAGGAAAAATGTGTAAGAAAAGTGCATAGGTATTCTTCTCAAGGTGGTAAAATGCATCATTAACGAGCCTAAATTCTCTTTTATTTGTTTCTATGCTTTCCCTCGAAACTGCATTTTCATGTTCATTCTACATAATCTATTCAAGTTATATAGTTCAGTACTTCCGTTAATTTGTAGTGTGTCTTGCAATTCCTTTTTTTTTGAATTTGTGCGTCTTGCAATTCCTTATTAGTCAAGTTATGTTATTTACTCTATTTAATTCTCTTAGAGGTCGGGGATGGATGATTACGTCTTCATACAAACAAGATTTGAACAATTCTGCTATGCTGCTCGGGCCTCGGCCCTCTTCGTGTTGGGTCGTTTTTGTCAGGCTGTCTGCTATGCCTGACTCGCCCGCTCGCGTATGGGTAAATCCCATTTATCGCTTATCGCAGAGCGGTATACTCCCTCTCCACCGCTCCGCGTACCCCCTTCTCGATTTTGGGCCTGGCCCATTTACTTCCTACTGTGTCTCCCTTTTGGCTTTCATTTCTCATGTACGTATCAGCTTACCCTAAAAAAATCGTACGTATCAGCTCAAAAATAAAAATATTCTCACGTACGTATGGCTGCATGCAGGTGGGCCATCGCTGCTGTAGCATGCATCCAATCGGGATGGACATACTAGACTTCTCATGTTTTCTTTTATTTCTATTTTATTTAAAATTTCTCGTTTCCTTATACCTATTTTTCTCGCTTTATTGTTTGCTTAGCTAGTAGAGCTAAGGTAAATAACTCAATATCACGAAAGCCAAGACCCCCAGCATGTTTCGGAGAACACATTAGTTCCCATGAACATGTTCTTATTTTTCTGTAAATCTGTTCACGTGAGCGGTAAATGTTCCTTTTCAAAACCCGTTCAAATAAGATAAATGTTCTTAATAGAAAAATGATTTTTTCTAAAAATCTATTCACATATATATAATATAAATGATCTTATTTTAAAATACGTTCAAAAGTAGATAATTATTCTTATGGAAAATCTTCTTATTTTTTCTGAAAATCCGTTCAAGTGAGGTAAATGTTCTTTATTCAGGTAAATACACGTTAAAAACAAATGTTACAAACATTCACTTTACTTTGGTATTCCTCGTTTTTAAGAATATATAAATAATTCTTTGAGAGGTTGAACATTTAAAAAAAAATTAAATCGTGAAAAAGAAAACCGAAAGTAACCCAGATCGAGGGACGGTAATTAACTATGGATTCAAGCGCAAACGTACTTTAAACCAGCCGTGCAAGATCTACGATCAAAGCATGACCATGCTTATCGATAGATATATTCTCTGACATGTACATATCCCTATTCTTGTTCCTATTCGCGAGTGGCTTTGCAAGGTGGAACTGTCGATTAGGATTTACCAATTAACAGGAGACAAGAATGTGATCCGTCGAGCTGGAAGCCTGGAATCCGTTGAACGTGAAACCTTTTGACTGGATACATGTTTAATTACTTTCGCACTGAGCTCGTGTCATTTGCTCCGGCGCAGAACATCCGTAAAAGTGTGTTAGAAAATGGCAGTGGCGGGTGTCGCCCTCTAGGTGTAAAGTGCAAGCGCAATATGAAAGTATACTCTCGCTTGTTGGATATGCATATGACCGTGCATCACGGCGCATAGTCTCTTGTTACAGGAAAAAAGTGTAAGAAAAGTGCATAGGTATTCTTCTCAAGGTGGTAAAATGCATCATTAACGAGCCTAAATTCTCTTTTATTTGTTTCTATGCTTTCCCTCGAAACTGCATTTTCATGTTCATTCTACATAATCTATTCAATTTATATAGTTCAGTACTTCCGTTAATTTGTAGTGCGTCTTGCAATTCCTTATTAGTCAAGTTATGTTATTTACTCTATTTAATTCTCTTACTCGGGCCTCTGCCCTCCTCGTGTTGGGTCGTTTTTGTCGTGCTTTCTACTATGCATATGACTCGCCCGCTCGCGTATGGGTAAATCCTATTTATCGCTTACTGCAGAGCGGTGGAAATCACTAGAAAAAGGGTTTCCTTTGCAAAGGAAACTTCACGCTCACTCTCGTCGCGACAAGTGTCGTCTTCTCCTCGCTCGTTCCCATGTGGTTGTTTGCATGTCCGCCAAGTGTCATCACCATATTAAACGTGGGGAGGATGAGAGAGAAAAGGATACGGGAGGTGGGAGGCTAGTTTTCCCTTTTATTTTTCAAAATCGAAATTTCAAAACGAAATATCTTTAGAACCGCTAATCCGAATGATGAACCGTTTTCACTTTTAAGCTCCTCGCGTCGAGATATTCAAAACTAGATCCCATGTTGATAGGTTTTGACAAACTTTTTTTTGTACATCTGGTTATGTAGAGTTTGTACATCCGGTAGCAGTGTGGGTGTACATCCGATATTAATGTGGGTGTACATCCCGTAGCAGCAATGTGGGGAGGATGAGAGAGAAGGTTGGATGGCAGCGTTTTTCATTTTATTTTTCTAAACCGGATTTTTGAAATGAAATATCTCGAGAACCGTTTATCCAAATTACGATCTGTTTTCATTTTTGAGCTCTTCGCGTCGAGATTTTCAAAACTAGATCCCATGTTGATAGGTTTCGACGAACTTTTTTTTTGTACTTTCAGTTATGTATAGTTGTACAATTTGTGTCTGTATAGTTGTACAACCTGTGGTCTGTACAAGCTGTGTCTGCGTAGTTGTACAACTTGTGTCTGTACAATCTGTGTCTGCGTAGTTGTACAACATGTGTCTTTATAGTTGTACAATCTGTGTCTGTACAACATGTGTGTTTAGTTGTACAACATGTGTCTGTATAATCTGTGTCTGTCTAGTTGTATAATATGTATTACGTAGTTGTACAACGTGTGTCTGTTTAGTTATACAACCTGTTAGTTGTACAACTTGTGTCTGTATAGTTGTACAAGCTGTTAGTTGTACTACCTAGTTTGTATTCTCTGTAGATGTTTTAGTTCTTTCCTTTACGTGAGCACCTTCCGATCAAAGCAAGCCGGTGTATGTACGTTCTGATCAAACCAACCATCGCTGGGATTTGTTTTTCCGGCCGGGCCACTGAACGTACACGCGCGAGGCATAGATGTACAGCCACGGGAGGCTTCCTCGCGCGTACGAGCTGCCCAGCTCGTTACGCAGCTAGCGACTCCGGCAAGGTGGTGTGGATGGGTCAGGGGGCGCTCGCCCCGGCCGTTCATCGTTTCAAGCTCCGCCGCGGCGCGGCGGAGGGGCTTGGCGGCGTCTCTCATAGGGCAAACTGTTCCCTGACAGCGGCAAGTTGAAAGGTGGTCGCCTTCGTCTCCGACGCCGGCGTGGTCGGTGCTCTCGTTGCTCCTGGTTTCGTTTTTCCTCTACGTATCGTTGCTTGTAGTTCATCCGTGTACTTTGTATGTGGTGTTTGTTGAATATATGTGGTGGAAAATGCAAAAAAAAAAAAAAGCTCGTTACGCAGCGTACGGCGTAGGGACCACCTTGGCACACCGCACCACATGGGGCTTTGGCTTGCGAGCAGGACGTAACAAATTAGGATTTCGCTACCTCGCGCGATCTCCCACGTGGAATCCTCTCGCGGTGGCTGGATCAACCTTCGCGAAGGGAACCCTTCGCGTAGCGATACCCCAGAGCGGTATACTCCCTCTCCGCCGCTCCACGTACCCCCCTTCTCGACTTTGGGCCTGACCCATTTACTTCCGACTGTGTCTCCCTTTCGGCTTTCATTTCTCATGTACGTATCAGCTTCCCCTAAAAAAAAGTACGTATCCGCTCAAAAATAAAAATATTCTCACATACGTATGGGTGCATGCAGGTGGGCCATCGCTGCTGTAGCATGCATCCAATCGGGATGGACATACTAGACTTCTCATGTTTTCTTTTATTTCTATTTTATTTAAAATTTCTCGTTTCCTTATACCTATTTTGCTCGCTTTATTTTTTCATACTTCTATTTTTTGTTTTCATTCATATTTTCTTTTTTGTTTCTACTTTTTTACTTTTTTCTTTCTACCTTTTCTAATTGTATTTTTCTAGTTCAAATATGATTAATGTTTTTTTTAAATCATACAAATAACATAAACGTTCATATAGAAAACATTCAAATAGTATAAATGTTCTTCTTTCTAAAAAAATCGTTCAAATGAGGTAAATGTTCATATTGAAAAAAATGTTCAAATAAGACAAAATATTCTTATGGATAAATAGTAATGAGGTAAATGTTCCTATTGCAAAACCGGTCAAATAAGGTAAATGTTCTTATTTTTATAAAAAATTGTTCAAATAAGATAAATATTCATATTGGAAAATATTCTTATTTTTCTGAAAATCTGTTCACGTGAGAGGTAAATGTTCTTATTTTAAAATCCGTTCAAATAACATAAATGTTCTTATTGAAAAAATGTTCTTATTTATCTGAAAATCCATTCATGTAAGATAATGTTCTTATTTTAAAATATGTTCAAATAAGATAATTGTTCTTATTGGAAACATTTTCTTATTTTTCTGTAAATCTGTTCACGTGAGCGGTAAATGTTCTTTTTCAAAATCCGTTCAAATAAGATAAATGTTCTTATTGGAAAAATGATTTTTTCTAAAAATCCATTCATATATAATATAAATGATCTTATTTTAAAATACGTTCAAAAATAGATAATTATTCTGATGGAAAATCTTCTTATTTTTCTGAAAATCCGTTCAAGTGAGGTAAATTTTCTTTATTGAGGTAAATACACGTTAAAAACAAATGTTACAAACATTCACTTTAATTTTGTATTCCTCGTTTTTAAGAATATATAAATAATTCTTTGAGATGTTGAACATTAAAAAAAATTGTAAATCGTGAAAAAGATGTTTATGTGTTACTAAAACAAATGTTTACGATCATATGTAAAAATACTCATGGATTCGGATAAATTACATTCAAAGATTCAAAAAAAAATCACAAGTTATAAATAATGTTCTCGTAGTTAAAAAAAACTTCGACAAGTTCGAAAAATGTACACTAATAGACCCTTATAGATTAAGAAAAATGAGATCTTGATACGTGCATTTTATATCATCATTTATACCCATTATACCACCATATTAGGATGTTATTTGCATTACTATATCATTGTTTTTACATGTTTTAGATGATTTAGGGGACTTTCCTACAAAGTCCCTATTTTTAGTATTTAATTTCTGGGAGGCAGAAAACCTCCTTTTTCTTGTTTTTAATGTTTCAGGAGCTACAGAGACCCAAATGGAAAAAAGGAAAATTGCACAGCTGGTTTTTCATCGGGAGAACAGCAGTGGGAAGAAGATCGAAGGGAGGAGAGCCACGAGGCCCAAAAGAGGGGGGCCCACGCGGCCAGATTCTTTGGCCGCGTGGGGCCCACCATCTGGAGCCTCGGGCACTTCCTCGCCTGGGGCTTTTTAACGAGGTCTCCGTCTCGCCCGAAAAGAACGCCCTAATTTTTACGAGACTATCCGAGGTCGCGGCGGCGGCGAAACTCCTGATTCCCTCCGAGGGGGATCAGATCCTGCTGCTCCGGAGCTCCGGAGAAGGGGGAAATCATCGTCATCGTCATCACCTCTCCTCCTTGGCGTGGGAGGAGGCCTCTACATCATCACCATCACCAAGACCAGCACCATCTCCATCATCATCTCCGTGATCCACTCCGTTCCCCTCGTAGTTTGAGAGTTGCTATACCCTAGATACTTGTCTTGTGCTACTATTCATGTTTGTGATTGAGTACTTGTCATTATTTGGTGGTGAAGTTATATTTTCAGATTGTGTTGTACCACTTATGCCACTGAATATCACCATGTTTGCACGTTGTGAGTAGTTCCCGTATGTTCCTGAGGGCATAGGATGAATTGGCAATGATTTATATATGACATGTGTTGGTATTTTGTCTAGTGTTTATCTTTTTGTGTGATTCTATGATGGTGTTGTGCGAACGTCGACTGCACAACACTTCACCTATATGGGCTCATAGGAGAACACCGTAGTGTAATGGCGTGAGGGAGACTTGGGAGGACACGAAAGCCTGAGACCGAATCATTAAGTTACTTTACGGGGTATTAGTATCGGGGACCTAGAGCGTAATGCTATGGTGGGATTTTATATCTTAATAATTCTTGTGCTGTCATTTAATTGGCCACATGATCCATCATAAGGGGTTTAGTCTATTTATTTAGCTGTACCTAATAATAGCTCCGTCCGAAGAAGATTAAAACTAGACAAGATATTCAACGTGTTGTTTAATAAATCTATATGCCTAGCAATATCCATGCCGCCCTCGGGAACGTTTTCCACATATAAGTTACACATCACTTGAGCTTGTCCTCTTACACATAGAGGATTGGGCTTTCTCTCTCTTTGAGCTTTTACTTGTTACCATTTACCTGCTGCATTGTTACTGTCTTGCAATTATACAATCGAAAATACCAAAAACACTTGCATCTTTTATTGTCTATTTATCATTTCTAATAACCAATACCTTCAGCTCCTCGTGGGTTCGACAACCTTTTCTATTCGAAAGGTACTACAATTGATCTCCTGCACTTGGGAGTCATCAAGATACTTTTCTGGCGCCGTTGCCGGGGAGCGTAGCGCTATTGGTAAGAAGTTTGGTAAGGAAACTTGAAAGGTGAATTTTATTTACTGTTTTATCTCATTGCTACTATGGCATTTATGAATCGTGCCTCGCTGCATCTTGCTCTATATGAAAGTGCTTATGCTCCTAAAACTGTTGAAACTACTGTGCCTGAGATACCTAAAGTGGGATATAAAATTCCCGTTGGTCATGTTAAAAGAGTTATGAAAAATCCATTTACAGGGATGGAACTAAATCTGCACGTGAACACATGGAAACAATTGAGGCTATATGTGGTTTATTTAGACTTCCTGGTATTTCTGAAGATCAGGTAAAAAGGAAGCTGTTATATCTGTCTTTATCTGGTAATGCTCGTATTTGGTTCAGGTCTTTAGATGAAGAAGTCACTATGGACTGGAGTATTTTGAGGAAGGTTTTCTTTCTTAAGTATTTTACTCCTAGAGAAGCTTATGAGAACCGCTGCTATATATTTAATTTCTGGCCACATCTGGGAGAAAGTATTACTCAAGCTTGGGGGAGGTTAAAGGAACTCCTCCGCAAGAATCCTTGTCATGATCTTACAAGGAAAATTATTCTGATAAACTTTTATGTGAGGCTACCAAGGCAACAAAAGGAATTTCTGGATAATTCATCTAGTGGAAGCTTTACAAATAATACTGAAGAAGAAGCATGGAATTTATTGGAGACTATTTCTGAGAATACTGGTCATTGGGATCTTGATAAAGGTAATGAGCCCTATCTGGACTATGAGTATTCATGTGTAGAGAATTTCTCTACTTCTACCTTGTTTAAAAATCTGAGTGATACTTTTAATCTTGATCCTTATGTTATAATTGAGGTAGCTAAATCTTTTGCTAATCATATTGGTATTCCTAAAACTGGGTTTGAAGCTTATGTTGAACCTGTTAAACAATCTATTGTTGTACCCAAAGTTATTAAACAGGTAGAACCAGTGTCATCCTTGACAATTGAGGAGTATGTTGAGGCACCACCATATCCAAACCAAGTCAAGGAAAATTTACTTATTGCTGTTTCTAACAAGAGTAAAAGAAGAGATCTCAGCCTTATGAACAGATGGAAGTCAACAGTCAAATCTCTATTATCAAACAATTAAATGAAGAAGATCCTGTTGATGTTTATCTATGTGAAGATGCTACTAAA
This sequence comes from Poa pratensis, assembly GCA_947311845.1. NCBI lineage: Eukaryota > Viridiplantae > Streptophyta > Magnoliopsida > Poales > Poaceae > Poa > Poa pratensis. The sequence goes on along the minus strand of CAMZMU010000041.1, from coordinate 131,927,713 downwards.
GTTGTTAAAGGCAATTCGGCCAAGGTTGGTAAGCCTGTTATATCATGCACTATTGGGACTTCTAGTTATCATGGCTTATGTGATATTGGAGCAAGCATTAGTGTCATTCCATATTCTCTGTATCTTGAAATCAAGCCTGATATTGATCCTATCAGTATGGAAGAGACAGGTATGACAATTCAACTTGCTAATAAAGATTATATTAATCCACTTGGAATTGTTAGAGATGTTGAAGTATTGGTAGGTAAAATTAAATATCCTGCTGATTTTATTGTGCTTGGTTGCCCTCAAGATTCATTTTGTCCTATCATTTTCGGTAGACCTTTCTTACATACTGTTGGTGCTGAAATTGATTTGCTTAAAGAGAAAGTGTTTATTAATTGTGCTGGAGAAAAACTTGCATTCAACTTTTCTAAATTTTTGATAAGCATTCAAAGAAAGAGCCATTTTCTGAAGATGTAATTGAAACTCTTGCTCATGTAGCTGTAGCTTCAACAGACGTGGTGGAAAGATATGCTTAATCAAGATGAACCATTTAATGAAGAAGAAAAAGATGCTTTAGAACAAATACTTTCACAACAGCCACCACAATTACAATTGCATATCCCACCTGATAATTTAGGAGTGCTACCACCACCTAAAGGGGATCCTAGCTTTGAATTAAAACCTTTGCCTACAAATCTGAAATATGCATATTTGGATGAGAAGAGCATATATCCTGTCATTATTAGTGCTAACCTTTCAGCTGAAGAAGAAGAGAAATTACTTGATGTGCTTAAAGCTCACCGACCAGCCATTGGATACTCTCTTGATGATCTTAAAGGTATAAGCCCAGCTCTATGTATGCATAAAATTAATTTGGAGGAAGATGCAAAACCTGTTGTTGATTATCAACGCCGTCTCCATCCAAAAATGAAGGAAGTGGTAAGGAAAGAGGTAATAAGACTTATTGAAGCTGGTATCATTTATCCCATAGCTGATAGTAAGTGGGTTAGTCCTGTTCATTGTGTGCCTAAAAAGGGTGGAATGACTGTTGTTCCAAATGATGAGGATGAACTTGTAGCTCAACGCACTGTTGTTGGTTATAGAATGTGTATTGATTTCAGGAAGTTAAACAAAGCAACTCGTAAAGATCATTACCCATTGCCATTTATTGATCAAATGTTAGAAAGGTTATCTAAACACTCTCACTTTTGTTATTTAGATGGTTATTCAGGTTTCTCCCAAATTCCTGTTCATAAAGATGATCAAGAGAAAACCACTTTTACATGTCCATTTGGTACATTTGCTTATAGGAGAATGCCATTCGGTTTGTGCAATGCTCCTGCTACTTTTCAAAGATGCATGAATGCTATATTTGCTGATTATATTGAAAAGATAATGGAAGTCTTTATGGATGATTTTTCTGTGTATGGTACTTCCTTCGATAATTGCTTGTTCAACCTTAACAAAGTTTTGCAGCGTTGTGAAGACCAACACTTAGTTTTAAACTGGGAGAAGTGTCACTTCATGGTTACTGAAGGTATTGTTCTTGGGCATAAGATTTCTGGAAAGGGAATAGAAGTTGACCCAGCAAAGATAGAAGCTATTGAAAAGCTCCCATTCCAAGGGATCTCAAAGGTATAAGAAGTTTTCTTGGGCATGCAGGTTTTTACCGTAGGTTTATTAAAGATTTCTCCAAAATATCAAAACCCCTAACCAATCTTTTGCAAAAGGATGTTCCTTTCTCTTTTAATGATGATTGCATTGAGTCCTTTAATATTTTGAAGAATGCTTTAATAAGTGCTCCTGTTTAGACCTTATATTACTGATTCGAAAGTCACGTTGCATACTGATCACTTTGCCATTAAATACTTAATGCATAAGAAAGATGCTAAGCCTAGATTAATAAGATGTGTACTTCTATTGCAAGAATTTGATTTACACATTGTTGATAGGAAAGGGGAAGATAATCAAGTAGCTGATCATCTTTCTAGAATGGAAAATATACCTGATGATCCTATTCCTATTAATGATAGTTTTGCTAATGAACAACTTGCAAACATTAATGTTGATAGTGCTAAAGTTGCATCTCCATGGTTTGCCAATTATGCAAATTTTATTGTTGGTAAAGTTTTACCTCCACACTTCACTACTCAACAAAGAAAAAAATTCTTTTATGATCTTAGACATTATTTTTGGGATGATCCTTTCCTTTATAAGAAAAGTGTGGATGGTATTATTAGACGTTGTGTACCTGAGTATGAACAACGGGCTATTATAAGAGATTGTCATGACAGTCCCTACGGAGGACATCATGTAGGAGATCGTACAGGTGCAAAGGTATTACAGTCTGGTTTTTATTGGCCTACTTTATTTAAGGATTGTGCTGAATATGTTAAATCTTATGATAAATGTCAAAGAGTAGGAAATATTGGTAGGAGAAATGAAATGCCTATGAACTATTCTTTACCACTTGAACCATTTGATGTGTGGGGTTTTGACTTTGTGGGACCTTTCCCCGAATCAAAGACAAAGCATACTCATATTTTGGTTGCAGTGGATTATGTTACAAAGTGGGTGGAAGCAATTCCAACCAAAAGTGCAGATCATGCCACGATAATGAAGATGCTTCAGGACATCATTTTCCCCAGGTTTGGTGTTCCTAGGTTTTTAATTACTGATGGTGGTTCTCATTTCTTACATGGTATTCTTCGGAAAACTTTGGCAAAATATGATGTTAACCATAGAATTGCATCACCTTATGATCCCCAAACTAGCGGACAAGTTGAATTAAGTAATAGGGAAATTAAACTCATTTTGGAAAAGACAGTGAATAAGTCTAGGTCTGATTGGCCACTTAAAATTAACGATGCATTATGGGCTTACAGAACTGCTTTTAAAAATCCTATGGGAATGTCTCCTTATAAAATGGTTTATGGAAAAGCTTGTTATTTACCTGTTGAATTAGAACATAAAGCTAGATGGGCTATTAAACAATTGAACTTTGATTTTAAAACTGCTTGAGAGAAAAGAATTCTTGATTTAAACCTACTAGATGAATGGAGAAATGAAGCTTATGAAAGTGCCAGGATGTTTAAATAAAAAGTTAAGATTTGGCATGACAAGAAAATTAAAAAGAAAGAATTCAAAGTAGGTGATCAAGTGCTATTATACAACTCTCGTTTCAAGTTTTCTGCAGGTAAGTTAGCTTCAAAGTGGCAGGGACCATTAGTGATACAGGAAGTATACCGTTCAGGAGCTATCCGTCTTCATGGTGATATGAAAGGTAAACATCATGTGGTTAATGGACAATGCCTTAAACATTATATTGCAGGAAAAAGCTTCATTGGAAAGGTGGAGGAATTCATTTTACAGGCACCGGAGGAGGTAATTGCAAAGAAGTTTGCAGTTTCAGAAATCCAAAATCAATAAAAGGTAACTTTTACTCTGGAAAGTTTCTCGGAATTGCGTAATATTTTACGGACATCATTTTTTATGGAAATTAACGTGTGGGACAAGAAACCTGGAAGGAACGGAGCCCCGAGGAAGGAGAGAGGGGGTCCCACGCGGCCAGATTCTTTGGCCGCCTGGGCCCACTCCTTTTGCCCCTCGGAGTCCCGTTCTGTCTCGTTTTCGACTCCGACGCTTCGTCTTGACCTAAAAACTGTCAATATATACCCCTTTTCGTTGATCTAATCTCGCACCGAGCGTTCTCGAGCGATCTTTGCTTTTGCTGTTTCTGCCTGTCAGGTTTTTAGCTATGTCTTCGGGAGACTCCTTCCAATGCTCCTCCATGGACAATGATGATGATGAACTCGAGGGCAACAGCCCCACATCCATGTGGAGAAGGAATAGGAAGAGGAAGGACTACTCGGATGATGAAGACTACAAGCCCGACGAGGAGGAGATGGAGAAGGAGGAAGTGGAAGAGAAAGAATACAAGCCCTTTGTCGACATCGCACCTATTGCAACAGCACCACCTTATCCTATCTCCGTTGCTGGTGTGAGGGTGAACGTGTCTCTTGGAAACAAGAGGCAGACGGCTCGCATGAGCACAGGAGGGAAGGCTCCTAGGCACGCACTTGCTAGCAAAAACGTGGTTTCTACTCTTATTGACAGGGAATTCAAGCGTGCCACCCAAGAGAACTATCCTGGTGAATGGTATCGTAAGATCCCTAATGTTAAAGTACCAAGCCCGGAGTGGAAGCCTCGCAAGGAGACGGTGGAGAAGAATCTCATGGAAAAACTGGGAGAAGCTGCAAGGGAGTTTGAAAAGGCCTACAACCTTATGATGAGCATTGTTGGAAAACTTGAAGATAATTATTATGAAGACAAGAAGAAAGAGCAGAAGTGGTTCTAGCAAGACGTCTAGCTTGGGGGAGTTCCACCTAGTCTTTATCTTTACTAGTTTATCATATCTATCTAGTCATGGTGTGTTTTGCTTTTATCATTTAGTTATCAATCTCTTTTAGGCTTGTGTGAGCTCATGGAGCATTATCATGTATATCTATCTTATGGTTTATCAATGAATATTAAAGTATGTTGTCATCCATGATTCTCTTGTTTGGAGATTTATGGGTAACACTCATGCAAATGAGCGTGGTTTATTTTAGAGGTTTCAGTCACATCTTGCCTTGAATTTAATTAACTTGAGTATGTTGGACAATTGTAGAATCTAGCTCAATATAAATAAGAAAAGAGTGAATCATTATGACTTGAGAATTAATAAGTTTAAGGTTGAGATATAGTCTTGTAGCATAAAAAGTGGGGAATAGTTAATGAAAAGGATATGAAAACACTCTTGTTAGAATCTAGTATCTTTTGAGCAAATGAATGATCATGGATGTGTCAATACTTATGCTCTTGTAAAGTGTATGAAACGAAGGCACCCGAGGATTCGGTTAGCCATGGAAAGTGTGAGATAAAGGTTGTTTGAGCATAAGAACTTGATTGAAACATCCATGACTAAAGTTTGCACTAGTTACTAGTGAAGCAAGGGTGCAAATAATTTTATATCTGTCTTTTCATTTGTATTCTTTAACTTGTTATCCAATGAGAGTTTATCTTGTCTTTAAACTTCAGTAAAGTATTAAATATTTTGATGCTAGCCATAAGAGCAAAAGCATGTTAAAAATAGTGTGATTCAATTGTCCAACATACAATGGTTATTTGCTTTCAAAGTGTAAGGGGTGATTGCTAGAGCTTCTACTTATGCTGCCCTTATGTGTATGAGTTTTAATTCATTAATCTTACATTGCAACTGAATATGATGATGATACAATGCTCATATTTATTTATTAACCATAAGTCCATCGATGCATGTAATGATCTATGTCCTTACTTGAGGATAAGTAAGGGTTTAAGCTGGGGGGAGTTGATACGTGCAGTTTATATCATCATTTATACCCTTATACCACCATATTAGGATGTTATTTGCATTACTATATCATTGTTTTTACATGTTTTAGATGATTTAGGGGACTTTCCTACAAAGTCCCTATTTTTAGTATTTAATTTCTAGGAGGCAGAAAACCTCTTTTTTCTTGTTTTTAATGTTTCAGAAGCTACATGGGCCCAAATAGAAAAAGGAAAATTGCACAGCTGGTTTTTCATCGGAGAACAGCAGTGGGAAGAAGATCGAAGGGAGGAGAGCCACGAGGCCCAAAAGAGGGGGGCCCACGCAGCCAGATTCTTTGGCCGCGTGGGGCCCACCATCTGGAGCCTCGGGCACTTCCTCGCCTAGGGCTTTTTAACGAGGTCTCCGTCTCGCCCGAAAAGGAACGCCCTAATTTTTACGAGACTATCCGAGCACTACAAGAAATATGCTACTCTATGACCCTCAATATTGGTCACCGAATGGTCACATATTTTAATTTGTGACCTTTTTGTGACCAAAAACACTTGGTCACGTTATGAGCGTCACTAACTAGCCAATATGACCTTTTTTGGGGATTGGTCATAGACCTCTATGACCAAAAGAAAAGGTCACAAATTTTATGACCAATATTTTGGTCACGGGCAATCTGGCCACGCCACGTCAAATCCAACGTGGCAAAGCTGACGTGGCAGAATTGTGACCAAATGAAATGGTTGTAGATCAGAATCAGCCCAATCCACTTCAGCCATTTAGATGGGCCGAGCCCAACAATTTGGCCCATTTTATGTATTTTCTTCTTTATTTCGTACAGCTACATGGGCCAGGCCCAATAATTCGGCCCTTTTATTTTCTTGGATGTGGCCTTTTACATTTTACTGATTTTCCATTTCCACATTATAATTTGGGTGATGGTCCCACTTGTCAGAATTGTATCAGCATAGGTCCCACAAGTCAGAAATTTTGGAATATTGCAGACTATTTTCATAGGTGGGTTACACTTATCAGGTTTCCAATCAGACGATTCAAGATTTCAAATCCCATACAAAATGCACATTTCAAACAGAACAGAGAAATTCATCAAAACAACACTAAATTAGTCTATACATGAAACGACCTGTTACAATTTACAACCCAGATATGCCTACAATTACAATACATAACTAGCTGCTCTTCGCTTCGTCAGGCTTCTTTAAATTTCTTCAACGTGTAGCTCCTGTAGAAGAGAGGTACGAGATACTTTTAGAGGACATGAAAATCATGATGCAACAAGCAGATAGAAGCATAATTATAAGCAAAAATACAACAGTTACCCTGTTACATTAATCAGCAAAGAAGAATCAACAAACTAGAGCCAATAAATTATGAACAGGCCATTCAAAAAAAGGACATAGTTCTAAGACAAAGTTAGCTAGTTCCAGGCACTTTGTTATCCAGCAAGTTAAAATGAGATTCATGTCATGCAGACATCAAACCGAACAAACAAAAGCATGTCAAAGGTTGAATATTACAAAGAAAGCATTTATCAGGTAACAGGCACACAAACTCAGATACTAATGCATCCAAAGTTGAACAAAATCAGCATCATTACATTATAGTTTTAAATAGAACCTAACTATGTATCAGGTGACAGTGATCCAACATCTTTATGGAGTAAATACATCAAACATTGCAGATGCATGTCTTTAAGATTAAAATATTTCACATTCAATCATGCCTTCGTAGAGCAAATACTGAAATGATCACTGCAAATTTGCAAACTCATTGTCAATATTTTTTCTTTGTGAGTTGCTTTACCTTTAGTTAGTCCTTAACATGTTCTAGCTACTGCAGGGTCATAGTTTAAGGACTAGTGGAGCAATAATAGCATTCAAGGATAACCAACAAGAGCTCTTGAACCAACTGGTACAACAAACATGGGACTTAGATGGATCTGGGAGGTAGGTAAGTACTTACAGAGCGGTCTCGGAGGCAGTGGTTGTCAGGTTATTCTTAAGATGGCGCCCAAACTTAGATGGATCTAGTTATTCTTAAGATTGCGCCCAAACTACAAGCAAACAATACAGATCAGTAAAAGGTCAGGCAACATAGTAAAGACATGCAGAGTTAGAACTACACGTGGTATTGCGCAAATCAATATAGAGAAAACTTTTCTGATATGAAGTTTAAAATGCTAGCAATCAGACCACGAGTGCACGTCCAAATCATTGTATCAGAGCATCTAGCAAATTATTAAAAGTTCAGCACAGGATAGGCTTTGTTCACGAGAGAAGAATTATGCTAACGCTCAAACCCTGGCCTAATAGGATATACACAAATCGTAGCAACGGTAATAGCACATCCAATCTGCTGGTGGTGGTTGTGGATGATGTCCGCCTCCACCCACCGAGCTCGGTCGTCCTCCACCTCGGCGTGGAGGCACATTGCATGGGTTTCTTCATCATCTTGGTGAACCAAGGAAGCAACCAAGCAAGGTGCTGCAAGAAAAATAAAAAGAGACACGGATGGATGTGAGCTAGGTTACGGGAGCGGGAAAAGAAGATGCAGCTAGGTAATTTTGCAATTAGAGCACAGTGGCGTTCTAGGGTAGAGCAGGGCAGATGGAGAGGATAAAAGAGGACCAATTACTCTAAACTCACAATACATGGCAGTATACTATTAAAATGCACCTCAACTACAATACAACAGATTTAACTCATGGCTGCTGAAATCCAATTACAATTGAAAGTATTAGTGTATGGTCAACAATGATTGCAGATCAATTCAAATGTACTGATTACAGGATGTTTATGTTCACTTGTCAACTGCAGTTAAGGGAATTCTAACACAGAGGAGCAGCATAGATTACCTAACCACTAACACAGAGGAGCATGCGGACTGTACCTGGAGGGAAGTGGAGACGCGGGCGAGCTCGTATTCCTTGTAGATGAAGTAGCCGCCAACAACGGCAGCGGCTGCCGCCCTAGTCGACCAGAGATCGACGTTCCCGAGCGTGTTTTTGCAGCCCGTGCAGCACCGGCGCCCTGAATCACCTGTAAGACAACAAAAACGTCAGATCTGAGCCGTCTCTGCTCTGGTCAAACGCGAGAAAAAGATGGAGGAGTAGATCTGCAGGGGGTGCTGTAGGGGAAGCGAGTATCCGGCGAAGGCCTTGTCCAGGAGGAGGGAGAGTCGGGGAGGCGTCCAGGCAACGAGGGGTCGGGTGCAGCAGCAGCCGTCGGGAACGCAGCTACCTCCAGCATGGATGAGAGGCCGTGACGAAGGAGGACGTCGGCGCTGTACAGAGCCCGGAGGAGCGGCGGCCGGTGGAGGAGCTTGGCGTCAAGTGCTCGGACCGGCGGCCCTGTCGAGCTCAGAGCGGAGTCGTCCGAGGCGCAGCTTGGCGTCGAGTGCTCGGAGAAGGGGAAGGAGAAGCCACCGGCGATTCCTGGGCGGAGGTGCGGCGAGGTTGGGAGAAGGGCATGGGGGGCGGATCTAGATCCTGCGTGGCTGGGAGAAGGGCGATGGGGGAAGGACGGGGTGGCGGCTTAGGTTCGGGAGGCAGTGGGGAGGGGCTAGGGTTCGGGAGGCAGTGGGGAGGGTCTTTTATTCCGGTCTCTGACAAATACAAAATTGCCCCTGGTTGTGTGTTGCGTGGTCGAATCTCTGCGGGTATTCAAGTCATTTCACGTCAAAAGAATAGGTTGGGCGAGAGAACCACCGTTGGATGGGTGCGTGATGAACGGCTCGGATCGGCTACAGTGGGCAGTGGGGTGATCCGTGGGCAGAGTGGTTCTGCGTTCTGATTGGTTTAGATCGGCTCCGAGTTGACCGTATATTGAAACCGGCATACGAAATTCAAAAAAAATCAAATAAATGGAAAATCTTCACGTGGTGTCATTATGTGTGTCCTAGTATCCATCAAAAATCATAAAGTTGGAATACGGCAATTTTCTTAAGAAAGTGTTCTCAGAAATGAGGTATCATCTATGAAGATTCATGGCTTTAGGGCCAAATGACCAATGTTATCGCCACATTCTTGACATAGTTTGTTCAAATGTACCCATATTCTACAAAAATGTGTATCTTGGAACCACGAACAATGTTGCCGAAGAAAGTTCTCATTTTCATTGAACAAAAAATTCATTTTTCATTTTCCGAGTGCCAAAAATGGGTTATTTTGTGAAGCAACTACCAAAAATATGTCGTAAAATAGGAGCGCTACATTATTTGAAAATACTAGACCACATTGTTTTTACAAATAACCAAATGGTTGTTCGTCAAACCTTTCCATCAACCTCTCGTAAAAAAGACAAATTCATGTCGATTCAGCTGGAACGGGGTCAAATTTGAACTACAGCTGCCTCGTAGTTTTCTCATGATTTATTGAAAAAATCATATTTAGGTACACAAGTACCTATTTCATCAGAGATACAACAAAAGTTTCGCAAAATTCAAACCCTAGCTATGAACGGTCATGTCCCCCGAGTTGACCGTATATTGAAACCGGCATACGAAATTCAAAAAAAAATCAAATAAATGGAAAACCTTCACGTGGTGTCATTATATGTGTCCTAGTATCCATCAAAAATCATAAAGTTGGAATACGGCAATTTTCTTAAGAAAGTGTTCTCCGAAATGAGGTATCATCTATGAAGATTCATGGCTTTAGTGCCAAATGACCAATGTTATCGCCACATTCTTGACATAGTTTGTTCAAATGTTCCCATATTCTACAAAAATGTGTATCTTGGAACCACGAACAATGTTGCCGAAGAAAGTTCTCATTTTCATTGAACAAAAAATTCATTTTTCATTTTCCGAGTGCCAAAAATGGGTTATTTTGTGAAGCAACTACCAAAAATATGTCGTAAAATAGGAGCGCTACATTATTTGAAAATACTAGACCACATTGTTTTTACAAATAACCAAATGGTTGTTCGTCAAACCTTTCCATCAACCTCTCGTAAAAAAGACAAATTCATGTCGATTCAGGTGGAACGGGGTCAAATTTGAACTACAGCTGCCTCGTAGTTTTCTCATGATTTATTGAAAAATCATATTTAGGTACACAAGTACCTATTTCATCAGAGATACAACAAAAGTTTCGCAAAATTCAAACCCTAGCTACGAACGGTCATGAGAGATGGAAGCGGGTCAAATTTGAACTACAGCTGCCTCGTAGTTTGCTCGTAATTTTTTGCAAAAATCATTTTTAGATACAAAAGTATCTATTTCATCAGAGATACACAAACGGTCATGTCCTCCGTTTTGACTATATTTTGAAAGTTGCATTTAAATTGAAAAGAATAATCCCACAAATTTATTTCAATTTTTTTAAAACCCAATATAAAGCAATATATAATCTTAAGGGTATTTTGTATTTTATTTTGACTGAAAACAGTACCTAATAGTATATAATGACAGAGGAAATCTTTATAAAATTTTCAAAATTTATTTGGTTGAAATTGAAATTCAAAATCAAAAGTTATAAAAGAAAAAAGAAAAAAAAATAAAAAGAACAGAACAAAAAAAAAAAGAATCAGGCGAGCCGAGCCGGCCCAGCCCAGTAGCGCAGCTAAACCAGGCTGGCCAACCCACTCGGTACAGGGAAAAGCCTCGCCCAACGAGGCCCAAGCCCAGGGACCTAAGCGAAGCATCTAGTTAATAAGTTCCAGTGCGCTTTCTGTACATCACAGGTGTGGTGGCCTGTTGGTTATGAGCGACGGGAAGAAAGGTGAGGTCGCGGGTTCGAGTCTCTATCCGCCTCTTTTTTCATAATTATATTCATGTGCGTGGTATGGCTCTGTCCAGATACGTGGGTCCCATGTGTCAGTCGGGTGGGTCCCACATGTCATTCGGGTGGATCACAAGGTGGGCCCCACATGTCAGCTGAGTGTGGTTCATTTGCTGATAAGTGGGTCCCATGTGTCAGCCGGGTGAGTCATATAGGTCACACGGTGGGTCCCACATGGCGGGTCCCACAGGTCACACGGTGGGTCCCACATGGCGGGTCCCACATGTCGGTTGGCTTGGGCGGGTCCCACCGGTCATTGTGTGCTACTCCTGACAGTGGGTCCTACATGTAAGAATGACACGTAGGCAAAATTGACACCTAAACACTCACACGTAGGCGAGACCGCTGAGTTGGCTGTCCAGTCAGAGTGACACGTAAGCGAAAATGACACCTAAGCACTAACACGTAGGCGAGATTGCTGAGTTGGCTATCCACTAATGCGAATGACCATTTAAATTGGTCGTAGTCGTCTAGAAAAAAGGTCATATATTAGTGCTATCTGGCTTATGACCAATTCATGTTAGGAAAAAAAGTCCTTTGGTCACAAATTGGTCATAAGTTTGTGCTGTATACTCCCTCAAAACCAGCGTGTGACCAACTGGTTCAAAATGGTCATAGATCTATGACCAATATTTTGGGCGTCACTATAAAAGGTCACATTATAGCATATTTCTTGTAGTGGAGGTCGCGGCGGCGGTGAAACTCCTGATTCCCTCCGAGGGGGATCAGATCCTGCTGCTCCGGAGCTCCAGAGAAGTGGGAAATAATCGTCATCGTCATCACCTCTCCTCCTTGGCGTGGGAGGAGGCCTCTACATCATCACCATCACCAAGACCAGTACCATCTCCATCATCATCTCCGTGATCCACTCCGTTCCCCACGTAGTTTAAGAGTTGCTATACCCTAGATACTTGTCTTGTGCTACTATTCATGTTTGTGATTGAATACTTGTCATTATTTGGTGGTGAAGTTATATTTTCAGATTGTGTTGTACCAGTTATGCCACTGAATATCACCATGTTTGCACGTTGTGAGTAGTTCCCGTATGTTCCTGAGGGCATAGGATGAATTGGCAATGATTTATATATGACATGTGTTGGTATTTTGTCTAGTGTTTATCTTTTTGTGTGATTCTATGATTGTGTTGTGCGAACGTCGACTGCACAACACTTCACCTATATGGGCTCATAGGAGAACACCGTAGTGTAATGGCGTGAGGGAGACTTTGGAGGACACGAAAGCCTGAGACAGAATCATTAAGTTACTTTATGGGGTATTAGTATCGGGGACCTAGAACGTAATGCTATACAACAACAACAACAACAAAGCCTTTTTCCCAAACAAGTTGGGGTAGGCTAGAGTTGAAACCCATAAGATCTCGAAACTAGGTTATGGTTCTGGCACATAGATAGCTAACTTCCACGCAGCCCTATCCATGGCCAGTTCTTTGGTGATATTCTAATCCTTCAGATCTCTCTTAACAGACTCCTCCCATGTCAAGTTTGGCCTACCACGACCCTTCTTAACATTCTCATCCCGCTTTATCCATCCGGTATGCAATGGCGCTTCCGGAGGCCTACGTTCTATATGACCAAACCATCTTAGACGGTGTTGGACAACCTTCTCTTCAATTGGTGCTACCCCAACTCTCTCACGTATATCATCATTCCTAACCCGGTCCTTTCTTGTGTGGCCACATATCCATCTCAACATGCGCATCTCCGCTACACCTAACTGTTGGATATGTCGTCTCTTGGTCGGCCAACATTCTGCGCCATACAACATCGCAGGTCGAATCGCCGTACAACATTTTAGAACGTAATGCTATGGTGGGATTTTATATCTTAATAATTCTTGTGCTGTCATTTAATTGGCCACATGATCCATCATAAGGGGTTTAGTCTATTTATTTAGTTGTACCTAATAATAGCTCCGTCCGAAGAAGATTAAAACTAGACAAGATATTCAACGTGTTGTTTAATAAATCTATATGCCTAGCAATATCTATGCCGCTCTCGGGAACGTTTTCCACATATAAGTTACACATCACTTGAGCTTGTCCTCTTACACATAGAGGATTAGTCTTTCTCTCTCTTTGAGAGCTTTTACTTGTTACCATTTACCTGCTGCATTGTTACTGTCTTGCAATTATACAATTGAAAATACCAAAAACAGTTGCATCTTTTACTGTCTATTTATCATTTCTAATAACCAATACCTTCAGCTCCTCGTGGGTTCGACAACCTTTTCTATTCGAAAGGTACTACAATTGATCTCCTGCACTTGGGAGTCATCAGATCTGTTTTGAAATTATGTCCATGCATACAAAATAAATGTTCACCCTATTTGTCTAAAAAAAATTACCGGCATCACAAGATATTCTAGGCCATACATTCAATACTCATATATCTCATAACCAAATCTATGTATCATACTAAAAAATAGAAATATAAATAAATATTGTAAGAAATAGAAATAGTGTAAATAGTTACATAAAATGAAATATTATTTTTTACAGATTAAGGACAAACAGACAATAACATACTAGTACTAGATAAAAATGAGCGAACATAACTTAGGAGAAAGAAACAGGCAAGAGAATCAAGCAAGAATCACTCAGGAATGAGCCGAGCCCAGGTACACAAGGAGGGGTACGCGGACGCAGCGTTTGCGCCCGCAAAGATCGGAAAATAGGGCAAATCCTATTCTACGCCTAAACCACATGTTAGAATCGCTACGCATACCCTCTCCACATCGTTAGTTCTTTTAAGCTGGCTGGCCAAGTAGAGGATCTGTAGGTTTGGTTTTCCTGGTTTTGGGGAGCTTCTAGACATTTCTTGTCCGGTTTTTCTGTTTTTCATTTGTTTTTTCATTTCGGTTGTTTTTTAAGGTTTCTCTATGCGTTTATTTCTGTATGTTTTTTCTTTATTCCCTTTTTTGTTTTCGTTTTTTCAGGAAAATTCGATTTTTTCGAAATGTTTAGAATTTGAAAAAGTTCATATTCTAACTATTTCGAAATGTTTAGAATTTTTTAAAATTCATGAACCATTTTCAAATTTACGAACTTTTTTGAAATTTTCATGACATTTTAAATTCGTGAACCAATTAAAAATGGTTCAAATATTAAAATGTTGAGATTTTGAAAATGGTTCATGAACAGTTTTGCAAATTCGTGAACCATTTTCAAATTCAAAAACTTATTTGAAATTTTCATGACATTCTAAATTCGTGAACAGTTTTTAAAAATGGTTCAAATTTTAAAATGTTGAGATTTTGTAAATGGTTCATGAGCATTTTTTAAAATTCATGAATCATTTTCAAATTCATGAACTTATATTAAATTTTCATGACATTTACAATTCATGAAAAAATGGTTCAAATTTTAAAATGTTCAGATTTTGAAATCGGTTCATGAACATTTTTTCAAATTCGTGAACCGTTTTCAAACTCATGTACATTTGTTTGTGAACCATTTTTCAATTTCACGAATATTTTTCCGTTAACAATTCTCAAATTCATGAACATTTTTCATGAACCTTTTTCAAATTCAAATTTATGAATATTATAAAATGTTTTAAAGCAGTAAAGGATATGAAATGAAAGTTCCACCGGTGTTTTGTTTGAAGCAGGAAAACAGATCGATCGTACCGGGCTCGCGTCCGAAACAAAAGTACGCTCTCGATTTGTACGCGTACGCTCGCTCACCAGCAGAAGGAACAAGCAGGAAAACATGTAATGGGCCAAGCCCATGAACGATCGTTTTGATCAGTGGGGGCACGCGAAAGGTCGCCAACCTGTGCGTCGAGAGGAGAATACGAGCTCCTGGAAAATATGCGCTTCCTCACGTATAGGTCGCTGCGAATCGATCGCCCACACCTAGGGGTGTAGACGGATAGGGTAATTTCCGCACCGAATCCACCGCTGAATCCGTTTTAAAGAATCCATATCCGGTTTCAAAGAATTCGATGGATAAGGATATCCGATTCCGAACTGAACACTCGGATACGGTATAGGATATGGTATGGAAAATAACATCCGAATATGAATTATCCAAAAATTAATTAGGATTATCCGATGGATATTATCCGAATTTTGATCGAAATATCTAAACTAATAGAGCACAATTTGTAGTTAGTGAGTTGTGTAGTTCATCCGTTGAACAACAACTCACTTAAATGGTCATTGTACAGACTATGGAATACAACTTTGTTAGGTTATTAAGTTGTAGAGCGATTATTTTTAGTTTTCTGGGTTGAACCGATCCGATTAGTTTTATTTTCGCCCGAATCCGCTTGATTTGTCTCAAACGTATCTATAATTTTTTATGTTCCATGCATGTTTCATACCTATTGCTACATTTTTTATATACACTTCATAGCATTTTTATATATTTTCTGGGACTAACCTATTAACAAGATGCCACAGTGTCAGTTCCTGTATTCCGCTATTTTTCCGTTTCAGAAAAGCTAGTCGGGAAATATTCTCGAAATTGGATGAAAATCAACGGGCGTCAGTTTTTCACCGACACGAAGACCAAGTCCGAAGGGCGCACGAAGAGGCGACCCAGGGGGCCACCCCACCCCTAGGCGTGGCCCACATGCCAAGCGCGCCTAGGTATGGGGAGGGTGCCTCGGGTGCCTCCAGCCACCGCCCTTTCGCCTATATATTGCCTCCGCCCCGAAAACCCTAAATAACCGAGCATTATTCCACGAAAAGTTTCGTCGCCGCCGTCGTCGCAAACCCTAGTTCGGGAGGGTTCTGGAGCTCTTCCCGGCACCCTTCTGGAGAGGAGACCACCACCGGAGGGTTCTACATCGCCATGCCTACCTCCGGAGTGATGCGTGAGTAGTTCATCCTTGGACTACGGGTCCATAGCAGTAGCTAGATGGTTGTCTCTTCACTTTGTGCTATCATGTTTAGATCTTGTGAGCTGCCTATCATGATCTAGATCATCTTATTGTAATGCTACATGTTGTGTTCGCTGGGATCTGATGAATAGTGATGTTATGATCAAGTTGTTTATCAATCTATCTACATGTTTTATTTATGTTCTTGCTTGCTCTCCGTTGCTAATAGATTATTTGGCCAAGTAGATACTTGTGACTCCAAGAGGGAGTATTTATGCTCGATAGTGGGTTCATGCCTCCAGTAACCTGGGTACGAGCGACAGAAATGTCTAAGGTTGTGGATGTGCTGTTACCACTTGGGATAAAATAACTAATGCTTAGCTTAAGGGTACTACTATTAGGTCTAATGTATTTGTTTACACTACGTACTTTGCTTAATGCTATTATCCATTGCTTGCAACTTAATACTAACGGGAGACACATATGTTATCCTGGAAGTGGATTATTTAGGCATGGATGCGGCTAGTAAGCGGTCCATGTATTATGTTGTAATGCCCAATCAACACTACAGTAAACATTCTTGTCATATACTGCATTGTCATGCGTTTGCTATGTCAATTGCCCAACTTTAATTTGTTTACCCAGCATACATATTATCTTTTATGGAGAGACGCCACTAGTGAACTGTGGACCCTAGTCCATTCTTCTACACTGATAAAAACAGCAACTGCAATCATCTGTTCCCTGTTACTTCCTGCAATTATTATTACTCTCCACACCATATGTTTAATCCTTTGTTTTCAGCAAGCCAGGAAGACTGACAACTTTCCTGTTTCGTTGGGACAAATTAGTTTTATTGTGTTGTGTGCAGGTCCACGTCAACAACCATATTTTCTGGCGCCGTTAGGAGACTTCTCCCATCAAGAGCCATATTTTCTGGTGCCATTGTCAACCTTCTGAAGTACTTTTAACTCCTACTGGTTCGATAAGCTTGGTAGATTCACATGGGAAAATTGCTGGTGCACTACATCATACCTTCCTCTTGGGGTCTCCAAACGAACGTGTGTTTTCACATCATCAAGCACATTTTCTGGCGCCGTTGCCGGGGAGTCAAGAGATTACAGCAAGGGGAGTCTCACACTTCCAATCTCATTACTTTGTTTTTGTCTTGTTTAGTTATTTTATTTTATCTTGTTTGTTTTTAAAAATCAAAAACACAAAAAAAAAATCCTACATCTAGCTTATTTCGAGTTGTTATTTTCCCGTCTTGTTTTAATTTTGTTAAAATGAGTAATCTTGAGAACACTAAGTTGTGTGACTTCACTAGCACAAACAACAATGAATTTATTGTTGGGAATCGAGGACAGAAAACAAAAAAATTCCTACCGACGATAACCATCAACAAGCCAAGATCTAACTATGCAGATATACTATACGAAAGAGGACGGAGTGCATACCCTTGTAGACTGAAAGCGGGATCACGTTCCCGCATAAACGTTGTCGATGAAGCTGACAAAGCCGACCTCAAGGTCGTGCAGAGGAAGTAGTCGTACTCCCAGCGCCACCCGCGTAGCGCCTCGTAGTTCAACACACGTGCGATGTAGATGACGACCTCCGGGCTCCAGATCCAGCAGAGCAGCGGAAGTAGAAGATTGGATCTAGAAGCACGGCGGTGTGCGTGTAGTGGAGAGACTTTCCTCCTCGTACACAGCTCCAGAAACGGAACCACGCTCAAGGTAGGAGATAAGAAGAAAGGAGATGGGTGAATTTCCAGGGCAGGGGGGTCCCCTATTTAAAGGAGAAAGGGGGAGACCATCTCCCTTGGCTAAGCCATGTGGGACTAATCCCCACATGGCCTAGCCGGCCACCTAGGTGGGCCCCCACCTAGGCCGGCTGACCCTCTTCCCCTTTTTTCTTTTTAGGGAAATTTCCCTAATGGGCCTCTAAGGTCCATTTATGATTTAATGCCTTTAAAAATTCGAAATAAATTAAATAAAAATATATTTAATCACTAATAATACTTATTAATATTAAATACATATTATTTAAGTCATCCGGACTCCGAAATCTATTTCGTTGCCTCCGATCAACATCGGACAAATTCCGGAACACTTCCGGAGTTCCCGGTTTCTTTCTCTCTTATATCCAATCTAATCGTCACCTACCCTTAAGTTTTTTACCCTACGGTTTGTGGGGACCCCGGATTAGGTATCCGAGATACCCGTTATGTTTCCTGCAACAATCCCACGATCAGTCTGGTGTTGCACATAACTCGAATTGGTATCACAGAACACCCATACATACCGAATAAATTTACTTACTTGATTGAAGCCATAACTTCATCAGGTACTCGCAGCGGAAATCACCAAACAACGTGGAGCCCAAGTCACTTGCCCACCCTACAGGCAGCTGACTGGGAAGCGCCCTAGTTCGCATTGACGTTCACGAATGCCCTTTTCTCTTCCAACTGCTCCTCTTCAGAATCTGGCTAAGACAATAGCCAGGGACGAAACCAATATGAGTACATTTGAATGTACTCGCAAACTACCCCGGAATGAGCATACACTACTCTTTTTATTGTTTAAATAAAACTTCGCTTGCTTTGAAAACTCTATATCCTTGTTGAAAAGAGAAGGATATACTTTTGTTTATTAGAACTTTGTTTTGGAATCTCTATATCTTTCTTGAAAAAGAAAAGAAGGCTTTTTAGAACTTTTCCCCATGAACCGGTCTTTGTAATAAATCTCTTTTAAAACACTTTCCCGGAAAATCACCATTTTGTTTATTTCCCCAAAACTCCTCCTTTTCCGACCATAACCCTTCATGGTCACTCAATCCCAACAACCTCATACCGCCCCTTTGGTATAGTTGCATAAAACATTTTCCACTTTTAAATCACAAAACTCTGCATTTCTCGACCATAGCCCATCATGGTCAATCATTCTCCAGCAACCTCATACCAGCCCGTCGGTAGAGTTGCAGATACCACACATCTCCATTTTATTTTCAAATATCAAAACTTTGCAAAACTTGCACATGGTCAGAGGACAGCCTCCCAACTGTCCATATCCGAGGACTCGGCTATTCGAATAGTTTTACCCTCTGCAGAGGTAGCACGCTTTTCCCACACCCATCCGGTAACTCATCGTGTCAGCCACGTCCCGCCATACAAGGTGTATGCGAAGTTGAGTCACCGACCGTAGCCTGTCCTTTGCTCATGCTAGTATAGGATCCTACCGCTACGAAACCGGTTCCATCGACACTTAAATCCAGCCCATCGGAAACTAAGTGTGAGGACTTCGTAGTTCTGCCCGGCGACCCAAAGGTGGCGTCTTCAATCCTCTTTCTCCAATACACTCATACCGGCCTCCGGTAGACTTCTCTTAAGAGGACCCAGGTCAGGGGCAGGTCACCAAACCATCCCCTCATGGAACGAGGTCATCCTCGTTGTTGAGGCATCCAGTACTAATATGAGCAAACTATATGACTACGCCCTTTTCCCATATGTGGGTAAATGTGGTCGCACAGGTTATTGGCTGGTCGTCATAGTACAAAGACACAATGTGCATTTTTTCATAAACATCTCCATTCACCATTTCTCCATTTCCACACCGACATCTCGGTATTCCACAACCACACACAAGTATTTTCAAAGGAGTTTTGAGTAAACAATAATTTTCCTATCCTATAGTTTGAAAAAATAATTTCCATCTAATATCTCCATATAGAGTGTCAAAATAATATACTTGTATTTTGAAAACAAAAGGGATTTTCAAACTCATAGCTTTAGTGGCAAACACCACATAAATCACTTATGCTCTTTATAAGTAAAACATGTGAACCAAAATAGATGTATAAAAATGCAAGCTCAGAGGATAGCTTGCCTTGCTCGGCAAAGTGAACTTGGTCTTGATCTTCAGGTTCAACGAATTCCCTTCCTCAATAACTCCATTCCAAAGACCACTCCGGTAGTGTTTATATCTAGCGTCGCAAACATGAGAATAACACAACAATCAACAAGCAAACCAAACCACAAGTGGTAGACAGACAAGTAACATCCCGTAAGCTTCGAGCTAATCGTTCGGGCAACAGCTAGGATCTACACTTACGAGGGTTTTATTCGAGTCAGTAGTCCATCACCTATACGCAAGCTAGGTACATCGATCACAAAACTATCTGAGGCGAAGGTTAACAACAAGCACCTCCTGTTTAACAGGAAATACTTCAGACAAAAGTTAGGTCACTATATATTTTCTGTGAGTCAAAATATTATACCAAGTTAGGATATGATAAAGTGAAACACTAGGAACCTAGCAAAATTGGATTTGCTCCAAAAATTATTACTGATTAATTTATAAAACCCTTTTTAAATCTGCCCTTTTGTTAATGTGTTTTAAACAACATTATAAAATAATGTTCCATGTTTGGAAACAAGGTGGAACATGAAAGTCATCATTTTCTGAACATTTTAAGAGGTCAAACTTAATTTTTGGATCCTTATTTTTAAAGTTATGAATTTTCCCAATTTGTTTTATATTCTGCCATTTTCTTTATTTCAATAAAACAACAATTAAACTAGTTTATTTGGATAGGTGAATTACACCAAAAGACTAGATTTAATATTCTGAACATTTTGGTATCTTGTTGGTAACTTTTGGATCAATATTTAATTAGTTATGAATTTTACAAAATCATTTTATATTCTGCCCTTTTACTAAAGTGCAAGGAAAAGTTATTTCCAATGTTTAATTCAACATGAAAATGATGTTAAGAGGTGAAGTTATTTCTCCTGATCATTTTGATATATTGTTTGCTATTTTTGGATTAGTATTTAAAAAGATATGGATTTTAGAAGTTTATTTTCAAATCTGTCTATTTATTTTATTTCCCAGCAAATCTAGCGGAACGTTTTAAACCGAGCAGCGCGCTACACACGGTCACTGACGTGTGGGCCAGCGGCCGCGCTGGCGCTGACTGGGCTGGGTGCGGGCTGTGCTGGCCACCACGGTCGCTGACCGGTGGGGCCCAGCTGTCAGCGAAAGGGAAAAAGAAAGGAAAAGGTTTGCGCCGCGCGGGGTTCGAACTCGTGACCTCGCGCGCGTGAGCGTGTGTGCTAGCCACTGGGCTGGCTCGGTGCTGTTGTTAGTATACGGGCACGCGTAAATAAGAGGAGTAGATGGTGCACGTCGACGTCGCGCACGGCCGCGGCGACCGCCGGCGACGACGCGCACGGGATCGACGTTCTACGGCGTGCGGAGGCCAAATAATGCTCGCACTCGACACGCACGAGCACGGGATACTTAGTGGCGGCGTTATGGACCTAATGGTCACCGGAGACGGCGGCGATGGAGAGCTCCGGCGGCGGCACGCTACGGTCTACCATCAACGCGACGTTCTACGGAGAGAGGGGAGGCACGGGCATGTCCAGAAGAATCACACGCTCACCCTCGACGCGTGCGGGTGCTCGGCTTGGACAGAGGAGGTCGGAGACGGCGGCAATGTCGCGGCGGAGCTTCAGCCGTGGTCGAGGAAGACGAGGACGGCCCGCTCAGTTCGTAGCTTCCCGCGGCGATTCCTTGGACGGGGATGGAGAGGAAGACAAGGCGGTGAAGATGGCGGTCTTCTCTTCGCTCGGGGAGGCTCCAATCGCCGGCGATGCGCGACGGCGAGCTCGGCCACCTGCGGCTAGGGTTCGGGTCATGGAGAGGAGCAGAGAGAGAGGAAGGAGAGCGAGTGAGTGAGGGAGGGGTGAGAGGGCAGAGGAGCTTCGGGGGGGGTCTTTTATCCTTCTCCTCGCCGAGCAACGGAGAGGAGGGGGGGTCCGGGCGGCGCGACGCACGGGAGGACGACAACGGCACCGCGCGCACTGCTGCTACAGAAGACGATGACGCTTTTGCCGATAACCCCCTGGACTTCTTTTTCCTTTTACATTTAAGTCCTTTTCTGTTTTGTTTTAAAACCAGTAGCGTTTTAGGGAATTGTTTGGGGTATTTAAACATTTTACAAAAATCTGAGAAAATTCATGTAGGCTCCCATATACATTTAGAAGCTACACAAAAATTGGCTTTTGAAAATAAAATGTTTTGAACCATTTTTGTTCATAGGATTTAAATAAATGATTTTTGGTAAAACTAAATTAACATTTCTTTAATATTTTTAAACAAGTGATAAAATATTGTTTTGAACTTTTGGAACTTTCTTGACAAATATGGTAACTTCAATTAAGTTATATTTTCATGGAGAAAATATTGGTTTGAAAGAAACAGAGAAATTGAGAGGAATAATTTATTAAGATCATTTATTTATCATGATCTTAATTTCCTTTTGTTAAATACTTTGAGAGTTTTGTTTAAAATTGAAAAGTATGTTTGCTTGAGGAGGGAGTGAGATGGGGTTGAAATGATTATTATTTCATCTCATCCCTAGAATAAGGAAATATAATTGTTTTCATAAAATAGAGGAATAGAGATAGAGGGAAATTAAATAAGATCATTTCCCTTAATTTAGGATTTCAACTTAGGTGTGAATAATTCTAGAGGGTTTGTTTTTATTCAGGTCACATACCAAATTTGTTGTCAAATGTGTCTTATTCTAGTATTAAGCACAACTGAGGAATTACCCTCACAAGCCACAAACACAACAATATCAACATCACACTTAATTATGACAAGATGATGTTTAAAACTATCTCAACTCCACCTTTGTATTTTTGAAAAGGTTTTGAGCAAGACAACATATGTGGGGGTAATATATCTCCCACTAGTGTTATTTCCAAATGGAGTAAAAATAAGAGTATAAAATGGGAGTTGCATATACATGCAAAATATCAAGGTTGAAGATAGAGAGGAGATAGCATATAGGTCTCCACATTTTTGGAAACACATAATTTTGGAAATACCTTTACTTTCTCAAATAATGGGTATTAGTTTTGGTTGTTGCTAAACCAAGTATCATTTGAAATGGAGTTGGCCAAAATAAGAATGGAAAAGATACATGGAATATTTTTCTTGTCATGACATGATCACCAAAGTTAAATATATTTTCATCTTGGTTTAGTTTCTGGTTAATATTTACTAGTCAAACAACTTAAACAACAAGTCACACAAGGTCACACATAGCAATGGGATGGAAAACACAATCATCAATAAAATATTTCAAAAAGTTTTTGTTGGTTCTGAATTTTGGGTCTGGTAAAACTAAGTTTTTCTTAGTTTATAAATTTGGGATGTGACAGCTCTTCCCCCCTTAAAAATAAATCTCGTCCTCGAGATTTGGCCGGGGTAACAGGGGGTACGAGGGCACGGGTTTTGGGCTGAATATACTTCCAAAGTCGATGCTTCTTTAGTGAGGTGGCCTTCTGGGATCTTGACCAATTGATGATGCAAGGCTTTCTTTGTCGATAAGTTTCTGTGCTGAGTTCAGATCCTTTATGATGGGGTTGTCTCGACGATTGACTCGGATAGACAGTCTTGGTTGGTTGCTTCCAGATACTACAAGGCTAAAGCGCAAGGAACTAATTATTACTAGGTTCTGGTATATGTACTGCAGGTCTTCCCCCCTTAAAAAGGGGTTTCGAAGGGTCATCTTGAAGGTTGCGGCTGGAGTTGACTTGGAGGCATCATTCTTCTTGCGTAGCTTGACGACCTTCGTCTTGGGTGTCACTCCTCGGTGCTTGGAGTTGGTGCAGATATCACTTCCTGATATTGTCGCCTTACGAGGGTCGCAGGTGGGGACGCGTTGTTCGCAGGATGCGTCAAGTCAGAGCACTCGACTCTCTCTGGTTTCTAGTTAGTAGAGGGATGTTATAAACTTCTAAGGGCGTCTGAACTTGCTTGGTGGTTGATGTTGCCAACAGCAGGTGCTTCCGTGGTTTGATTCTTCTTAGTGACTTCCGGTAGATTTTCTTCACGCTTTTCTTCCTTCGGCTTGGCGAGAAAAAGGCTGTCCCGAAAGACTTCTTTGGTTCGGGTTCTTCAGGAAGCTTTGCAGGTGTCTTCACAAGCAAGTTAGAGTGCACCAGAATAGTTAGGATTTCCGGGAAAACTTTCTGGTTGAGGGGCTTAAGTTAGTTTTCAAGGGAGTTGGGTTCTATACTCTGAACATTAACCTTTTTGTACCTAAGATCCAAAACAACCAACTTTACATAGGCCTCTTATTCTCGCGTCTTCAAAATACCATTTCAATACCTCTGATAAGGCCACTACTACCAACTAGTTTATTGAATCATGGCTTTTGCCCAAGCTAAAATTATTAATCCACCATCATCTTCTTCGGGCATAAACTCTTTATCATAGTATAGTTCAATCTATCGGATACCCATCGAACCTTTCAGGCTCAGTCTTCCCATTATATCCTATCACAAAAATCGTAGTGGTCCACCAATTATTTCTTGATTGATTTTTTTTTCCCATAGATAGGCATATCTCATATTATCTTACTCCTTCAGGTTGTCATTTTCCCACGATCATATCATCAAAGCTAAATAAAGCCTCCAACAATCATGTGATCACCCCATCAAGAATTTGACCCACTTTCTAACCAAATTCAGATTTCATCTCGACACTTTCGGGCCTTGATCTCTTAATCAAATATAAACGATCTTTCTAAGAATAATCCAAACAGAGCACGACAAACTCTGAAAACTACTGTCACCTAGAATGTCTTGCTACTAGACCAAGTCATATTGCTTTCTAGAATCCGATAAACATTCACTTATCCTCCACCAATTATTTCTTGCATCCTACAATCTATTCATTTGATTACTCATCTTTGACCACTTCCTATAATTCCATAAGAATCTACCACAAAAGTCACTTGCGCTAAGAATCACCCTAAACATTCCAACACCAGAGTATTCTTCTTAATTTACTTGCTTCTAAACAATCCAACATCATTTTATCAGCAAGCGCCTCCTAAAATCGAATAACTTTCACCTTTATTTCTAAACCTTTAAATCAAGGGTCACGTCTTCTAGCTCCAGATAACCACCAAGGGTTGGGGTCCACAACTGGTTAGCCCCGGAGTATTAATCAATATATCATCTGTACAAACCCAATTAATTTATCGATCCACTCCAAGTTTTCACTTCTATTCTAAACCCGAATGCTTGATGCTACTACTATCATCCAATGAATTTTGATTTCATCAAGATCCTTTTGACTACTAAACTTATAGTCCATCATCCTTATATCCCCCAAAATCTTCTTTCTACCAACTAGTTTTGAGTCGTCCTATGGCACCTCTTTCCTTTGTCTAGAAAAGGCAGTTAGTAATTTTGCAAGTGTTTTGTTAGTCCGACGGGACACGACTTGTGTCATCTAACGTCGGGTCTTGAATCTTCATCTTTCTCGATGGCTTGATGTGGTTGCGCAAAACAACGTATGAAGGCCGCTATCCGTTTTGCAGAAGGTCGCGGAGTCCTGGGGTAGAGAGTATTCCATACCTTGCTCCTCCTACTAGGAGAAAATTTTCTGAAGTGTTTTCTAAGTCGGACTTTTGAGAGGGTACCAAAGGTACATCTATGGCCAACAAGGCAAAAAGGTTTTTGCAAATATTCAAAAATAAAGCAACAGATAAGAATGTGGTTACTCTGGGTTCCCGACAAGGCGGGTTTTGTGAAACACATTAGGAAAACAACACACAAGCAAGATCAATCAAGGCACTTTTAGCACCAACAAGCGTTTAATACCGTGGAAGATGGGTTTTGCTCAAGTAAAACGAGCTTATCCTATTGATCCTATGGGTCTTTGTATCTCGAGGATTTTCTTCACCTTGTCCAAGTGGGAAACTTTGGCGGTGAAATTACTGCGATTTCGGAAGGTGGCACGGATCATCGGTCTTCTCATATAAATCGCCTTGCTGTTGAAGTCTTCGGGTTGCTAAGTACCCAGGTCTGGTTTGGGGTGTCGTCAAGTATGTAAGTTTGAATGGAGGTAAGACAACAGATGGAAACTTTTGATAAACCTTTAGACAAGAGATAAGGTTTAGAATAATTTGAGAAGGTGAAAAGAGTGGAAGCTACACTTAGGCTTCCTTAGATACAAGTAATTTTAGGTAGTAATATTTTTTCTTTCCAAAATAATTCTCTCGTATGGGCCTTGGTGAAACAGGGTTGCTGAAGTCTTCATTTTATCGCCTTAGTCTTCGGCCAGAATATTTGAGATGGAAGCTTTTTCTTGTAGGTGCTAGCTAATCAGGTCTCACTTGGGTTCATCGTCAAGTATTTTGAACGGGTAAGAGAGAGTAGAGAAATCCTTGGAAAATCTTAAAATAGAGGGATGAGACTCAGAAATATTTGAGAAGATACGAAGAGTGGAAGTTATTTTTGGACTTCCTTGGAAAAAATATATTTTTGGTATTAATAGATTTTTAATCAAATATTTCTTTACTAACTAACGTCCCTGCTAACTAAGGTCTGTTACAGTCAGGATGGCTCTGATACCAAGTCTGTGGGGACCCCGGATTAGGTATCCGAGATACCCGTTATGTTTCCTGCAACAATCCCACGATCAGTCTGGTGTTGCACATAACTCGAATTGGTATCACAGAACACCCATACATACCGAATAAATTTACTTACTTGATTGAAGCCATAACTTCATCAGGTACTCGCAGCGGAAATCACCAAACAACGTGGAGCCCAAGTCACTTGCCCACCCTACAGGCAGCTGACTGGGAAGCGCCCTAGTTCGCATTGACGTTCACGAATGCCCTTTTCTCTTCCAACTGCTCCTCTTCAGAATCTGGCTAAGACAATAGCCAGGGACGAAACCAATATGAGTACATTTGAATGTACTCGCAAACTACCCCCGGAATGAGCATACACTACTCTTTTTATTGTTTAAATAAAACTTCGCTTGCTTTGAAAACTCTATATCCTTGTTGAAAAGAGAAGGATATACTTTTGTTTATTAGAACTTTGTTTTGGAATCTCTATATCTTTCTTGAAAAAGAAAAGAAGGCTTTTTAGAACTTTTCCCCATGAACCGGTCTTTGTAATAAATCTCTTTTAAAACACTTTCCCGGAAAATCACCATTTTGTTTATTTCCCCAAAACTCCTCCTTTTCCGACCATAACCCTTCATGGTCACTCAATCCAACAACCTCATACCGCCCCTTTGGTATAGTTGCATAAAACATTTTCCACTTTTAAATCACAAAACTCTGCATTTCTCGACCATAGCCCATCATGGTCAATCATTCTCCAGCAACCTCATACCAGCCCGTCGGTAGAGTTGCAGATACCACACATCTCCATTTTATTTTCAAATATCAAAACTTTGCAAAACTTGCACATGGTCAGAGGACAGCCTCCCAACTGTCCATATCCGAGGACTCGGCTATTCGAATAGTTTTACCCTCTGCAGAGGTAGCACGCTTTTCCCACACCCATCCGGTAACTCATCGTGTCAGCCACGTCCCGCCATACAAGGTGTATGCGAAGTTGAGTCACCGACCGTAGCCTGTCCTTTGCTCATGCTAGTATAGGATCCTACCGCTACGAAACCGGTTCCATCGACACTTAAATCCAGCCCATCGGAAACTAAGTGTGAGGACTTCGTAGTTCTGCCCGGCGACCCAAAGGTGGCGTCTTCAATCCTCTTTCTCCAATACACTCATACCGGCCTCCGGTAGACTTCTCTTAAGAGGACCCAGGTCAGGGGCAGGTCACCAAACCATCCCCTCATGGAACGAGGTCATCCTCGTTGTTGAGGCATCCAGTACTAATATGAGCAAACTATATGACTACGCCCTTTTCCCATATGTGGGTAAATGTGGTCGCACAGGTTATTGGCTGGTCGTCATAGTACAAAGACACAATGTGCATTTTTTCATAAACATCTCCATTCACCATTTCTCCATTTCCACACCGACATCTCGGTATTCCACAACCACACACAAGTATTTTCAAAGGAGTTTTGAGTAAACAATAATTTTCCTATCCTATAGTTTGAAAAAATAATTTCCATCTAATATCTCCATATAGAGTGTCAAAATAATATACTTGTATTTTGAAAACAAAAGGGATTTTCAAACTCATAGCTTTAGTGGCAAACACCACATAAATCACTTATGCTCTTTATAAGTAAAACATGTGAACCAAAATAGATGTATAAAAATGCAAGCTCAGAGGATAGCTTGCCTTGCTCGGCAAAGTGAACTTGGTCTTGATCTTCAGGTTCAACGAATTCCCTTCCTCAATAACTCCATTCCAAAGACCACTCCGGTAGTGTTTATATCTAGCGTCGCAAACATGAGAATAACACAACAATCAACAAGCAAACCAAACCACAAGTGGTAGACAGACAAGTAACATCCCGTAAGCTTCGAGCTAATCGTTCGGGCAACAGCTAGGATCTACACTTACGAGGGTTTTATTCGAGTCAGTAGTCCATCACCTATACGCAAGCTAGGTACATCGATCACAAAACTATCTGAGGCGAAGGTTAACAACAAGCACCTCCTGTTTAACAGGAAATACTTCAGACAAAAGTTAGGTCACTATATATTTTCTGTGAGTCAAAATATTATACCAAGTTAGGATATGATAAAGTGAAACACTAGGAACCTAGCAAAATTGGATTTGCTCCAAAAATTATTACTGATTAATTTATAAAACCCTTTTTAAATCTGCCCTTTTGTTAATGTGTTTTAAACAACATTATAAAATAATGTTCCATGTTTGGAAACAAGGTGGAACATGAAAGTCATCATTTTCTGAACATTTTAAGAGGTCAAACTTAATTTTTGGATCCTTATTTTTAAAGTTATGAATTTTCCCAATTTGTTTTATATTCTGCCATTTTCTTTATTTCAATAAAACAACAATTAAACTAGTTTATTTGGATAGGTGAATTACACCAAAAGACTAGATTTAATATTCTGAACATTTTGGTATCTTGTTGGTAACTTTTGGATCAATATTTAATTAGTTATGAATTTTACAAAATCATTTTATATTCTGCCCTTTTACTAAAGTGCAAGGAAAAGTTATTTCCAATGTTTAATTCAACATGAAAATGATGTTAAGAGGTGAAGTTATTTCTCCTGATCATTTTGATATATTGTTTGCTATTTTTGGATTAGTATTTAAAAAGATATGGATTTTAGAAGTTTATTTTCAAATCTGTCTATTTATTTTATTTCCCAGCAAATCTAGCGGAACGTTTTAAACCGAGCAGCGCGCTACACACGGTCACTGACGTGTGGGCCAGCGGCCGCGCTGGCGCTGACTGGGCTGGGTGCGGGCTGTGCTGGCCACCACGGTCGCTGACCGGTGGGGCCCAGCTGTCAGCGAAAGGGAAAAAGAAAGGAAAAGGTTTGCGCCGCGCGGGGTTCGAACTCGTGACCTCGCGCGCGTGAGCGTGTGTGCTAGCCACTGGGCTGGCTCGGTGCTGTTGTTAGTATACGGGCACGCGTAAATAAGAGGAGTAGATGGTGCACGTCGACGTCGCGCACGGCCGCGGCGACCGCCGGCGACGACGCGCACGGGATCGACGTTCTACGGCGTGCGGAGGCCAAATAATGCTCGCACTCGACACGCACGAGCACGGGATACTTAGTGGCGGCGTTATGGACCTAATGGTCACCGGAGACGGCGGCGATGGAGAGCTCCGGCGGCGGCACGCTACGGTCTACCATCAACGCGACGTTCTACGGAGAGAGGGGAGGCACGGGCATGTCCAGAAGAATCACACGCTCACCCTCGACGCGTGCGGGTGCTCGGCTTGGACAGAGGAGGTCGGAGACGGCGGCAATGTCGCGGCGGAGCTTCAGCCGTGGTCGAGGAAGACGAGGACGGCCCGCTCAGTTCGTAGCTTCCCGCGGCGATTCCTTGGACGGGGATGGAGAGGAAGACAAGGCGGTGAAGATGGCGGTCTTCTCTTCGCTCGGGGAGGCTCCAATCGCCGGCGATGCGCGACGGCGAGCTCGGCCACCTGCGGCTAGGGTTCGGGTCATGGAGAGGAGCAGAGAGAGAGGAAGGAGAGCGAGTGAGTGAGGGAGGGGTGAGAGGGCAGAGGAGCTTCGGGGGGGGGTCTTTTATCCTTCTCCTCGCCGAGCAACGGAGAGGAGGGGGGGTCCGGGCGGCGCGACGCACGGGAGGACGACAACGGCACCGCGCGCACTGCTGCTACAGAAGACGATGACGCTTTTGCCGATAACCCCCTGGACTTCTTTTTCCTTTTACATTTAAGTCCTTTTCTGTTTTGTTTTAAAACCAGTAGCGTTTTAGGGAATTGTTTGGGGTATTTAAACATTTTACAAAAATCTGAGAAAATTCATGTAGGCTCCCATATACATTTAGAAGCTACACAAAAATTGGCTTTTGAAAATAAAATGTTTTGAACCATTTTTGTTCATAGGATTTAAATAAATGATTTTTGGTAAAACTAAATTAACATTTCTTTAATATTTTTAAACAAGTGATAAAATATTGTTTTGAACTTTTGGAACTTTCTTGACAAATATGGTAACTTCAATTAAGTTATATTTTCATGGAGAAAATATTGGTTTGAAAGAAACAGAGAAATTGAGAGGAATAATTTATTAAGATCATTTATTTATCATGATCTTAATTTCCTTTTGTTAAATACTTTGAGAGTTTTGTTTAAAATTGAAAAGTATGTTTGCTTGAGGAGGGAGTGAGATGGGGTTGAAATGATTATTATTTCATCTCATCCCTAGAATAAGGAAATATAATTGTTTTCATAAAATAGAGGAATAGAGATAGAGGGAAATTAAATAAGATCATTTCCCTTAATTTAGGATTTCAACTTAGGTGTGAATAATTCTAGAGGGTTTGTTTTTATTCAGGTCACATACCAAATTTGTTGTCAAATGTGTCTTATTCTAGTATTAAGCACAACTGAGGAATTACCCTCACAAGCCACAAACACAACAATATCAACATCACACTTAATTATGACAAGATGATGTTTAAAACTATCTCAACTCCACCTTTGTATTTTTGAAAAGGTTTTGAGCAAGACAACATATGTGGGGGTAATATATCTCCCACTAGTGTTATTTCCAAATGGAGTAAAAATAAGAGTATAAAATGGGAGTTGCATATACATGCAAAATATCAAGGTTGAAGATAGAGAGGAGATAGCATATAGGTCTCCACATTTTTGGAAACACATAATTTTGGAAATACCTTTACTTTCTCAAATAATGGGTATTAGTTTTGGTTGTTGCTAAACCAAGTATCATTTGAAATGGAGTTGGCCAAAATAAGAATGGAAAAGATACATGGAATATTTTTCTTGTCATGACATGATCACCAAAGTTAAATATATTTTCATCTTGGTTTAGTTTCTGGTTAATATTTACTAGTCAAACAACTTAAACAACAAGTCACACAAGGTCACACATAGCAATGGGATGGAAAACACAATCATCAATAAAATATTTCAAAAAGTTTTTGTTGGTTCTGAATTTTGGGTCTGGTAAAACTAAGTTTTTCTTAGTTTATAAATTTGGGATGTGACACGGTTCAGGACCATACAGACATGAACGAGACACATTCTCTGATCAATGACTAGCAGCGGGGTCTGGATACCCGTGGTAGTCCCTATGTGTCCACGAAAGACTTTTATCGTTTGAACCTTTAGACGTCCAGTCTCAACCTCTTGCCTATCGATACTTAGATTGTCCGAGCGTCATTCTCCGGTATCATGATTACCGAGCATGACCTCGTCATTGACAAATCTATCTTTACTCGTCTGTGATATTACATCCCCCTGACCTAGTCACATGTTTGCAAGCTCATTGATGTAATCTCACCGAGTGGGCCCAGAATATCTATCCTACTATTTGGATTGGCAATTCCCGCTCTTGATCACTCGCTTCTACAGCTTCCTTTCGATACCCGAAAGTGTCATCTTTATTGTCATGCTATATAAGACATGCCGTTTGATGCTGATGCATGTAAAATGCATACATGAACTTTACATTTTATTACATGTTATTCCATGTTATTTGCATCATATAAGGGTTATATTCATGATTTATATTGAGTTTTGGGGATAATTAACAACTTCCCCATTTTTCTGGAATTAACCATGTGCTGTCAGAAAACCCCTTTTTTCTATATTTTGATGTTTCAGGGACCCAAACGACGTCCAAATGACTTGAAACTTTACGGGGATCATTTTTTTTGGAAGGAACGAAACGTAGGCGCAAAGGAATCGAAGAAATGGAGACCAGAAGGCAAAAAAGGGTGGGCCCACATGGCCAGATTCCTTGGCCGCGTGGGGTCCCCCATCCTGGCCCTCAGGCCTCCGCTGCCGTCGATCTTTCTTCCCGAAGCTTCGTCTTGACCTAAAAACGACTATATATAGACCCCCCAGGGCTTTCGTGAAAGGGAGCGCCGCAGAAATACAGAAACCACGAAACAGAGATCTGGAGCTGAAGATTGGAGGGGGAAAACCCCGGCGAGGCGCTGCCGGTGTGGTCTCCTTCTCCTCCAACAACATCTCCACCGACACCATGATGAAGAGGGAGTAGTCCACCCCTGGACTATGGGTTTGTGGAAGTAACTTATGTATCTCTCCTCTCTATGAGCTTCACTAATTAGTACCGTATGAGCTGCTGAACATGATTACGGTCATCTATGTAATTCCTTTGTGGTGGATCTTTATTATGAGTTAATACATGTTTGAGATTGCAATGGTTTTGTTTCAGTTATAAAAGTAGATGCATATTATGTACCCGTTCTTATTTACTTGTCATGATCAAGCATGTTTATGAGAGCATGTGAGGGGGAACGTGTGCATTAGTTGGAGTAACGGGGGTGTCTAGTGCAGTGAACGTGACAGATAGTTCTGCGATCCACTTGGGTTTTCTACCATACTTTGTTGCCTCACTAGGGATAAACAAAAATACCATGCTACCGGAGAGTGGATGTGACCTTGGCCACAATTGATACGTCCATTTTGCATCACTATTTTATAGCATAATTTACTGTTATTCAATGATATATTTCATATTAAGAGGAGTTACTTATGTTATTTTGTCTTATTTTGCATGTTTGATGATCATTGGATAATTAACTGCCGGAGTCAGATTTCAGCTGGAAAAAGCACGTCAAGGCACTATATTTCTGGAGCACTAAAAATATTTCCGAGAAGACAGATGTTCCTATTTTATCAGAAGATGGACTAAGCCAAAAGGGGAGGCTGAGATGGGCCAGGAGGGGCCCACACCACCCCTGGGCGCGGGGCCCACCTTGGCCGCGCCCTAGCCAGGTGTGGTGCCCCTGGCCCACCTCAGGCGCTCCCCCTTCGCGTACTTCATCCCCCAGAAACCCTAAGACACGGGGAGTCCAGAGAAAATATTCCGCCGCCTCCACGAGGCGGAAACAACAGAGAGAAAAAGCTCTCCGGCAGGGAGAAATCTGCCGGGAAATTCCTTCCCGGAGGGGGAGATCATCGCCATCCTCATCGTCATCGCGCTGGACTTCATCGGGATCATCATCATCATCTCCACCGCCATCACCACCATCACCGCTGCACCATCTCGTTCCGCTGTAACATCTAGGGCTATACTTTGTTTAGTTCATAGGGGAAACTCTCCCGGTGTTAATTACTCCTTGTGGTTGATGCTATTGAGTTTTATCGGTGAATTAAAGTATATGTTCAGATCGTTATCCATCATTATATCACCTCTGATCATGATCCATATGATGTCTCGTGAGTAGTTCGATTAGTTCTTGAGGACATGGGAGAAGTCACGCTGTTAGTAGTGGAATTATGTTGAGTAATATTTAATGGTTTGATATTTAAGTTGTGGTGCTATTCTTCTAGTGGTGTCGTGTGAACGTCGACTACATGACACTTCACCTTTATGGGCCTAGAGGAGTGCATTGTGTATTTGGTTGCTAATTGTGGGGTTGCCGGAGTGACAGAAACCTAAACCCCCGTTAGTATACCGGTGCACAAGGGAGCGTAGGATCTCAGAGTTTAAGGCTGTGGTTAGATTTATCTTAATTACTTTCTTGTAACTGCGGATGCTTGCAAGAGGTATAATCACAAGTATGTATTAGTCCAAGTAAGGGCGGTGCATTAGCATAGGTTCACCCACACAACACTTATCAAAACAATGAAGATTAATCAACTATGTGAAGCGAAAGCACTTGACTAGAATCCCGTGTGTCCTCAAGAACATTTTGTCATCATAAGTAAACCAACCGGCTTGTCCTTTGCTCTAAAAAGGATTGGGCCACTCGCTGCAATTATTATTACTGTCTTTTACTTACTCGCATTTTATTTACCTGCTATATCAAAAACCCCTAAAAACTTGTCTGCTAGCATTTACAGTGAAACCTTTACCGAAACTCCTTGTCAGCACCTTCTGCTCCTCGTTGGGTTCGACACTCTTATTTATCGAAAGTACTACGATACACCCCCTATACTTGTGGGTCATCAAGACTATTTTCTGGCGCCGTTGCCGGGGAGTGAAGCGCTATTGGTGAGTGGAATTGGTAAGGGAAACTTTTACTGTAGGTGCTATTTTTATTTCTGCTTGCTACTTTATTTTATCATGGAGAGATCTCCATTTGAATCCCTGTTTGGAAATACTACTACCACTGCTACGGTAGTAGAAGAGGAACCACCTGATCAAGTAATTCCATTTAAAATACCTATGAAAATTGTTGAACGAGTTACGAATAACCGCTATGCAGGAGATGGAACTGTCCCTCCTGGGGATCATTTGCTATTTATTCATGAATTATGCGAGTTGTTCAAGTGTGCAGGTATTTCAATGGAAGAGGTCAAGAAGAAATTGTTTTCTATATCGTTGACTGGTAAAGCTGCAAAATGGTATAGGATGCTGAAAAATGGGCGTTCTATTGGCTGGGAGGAGATTGTGCCTCTCTTTTATTCTAAATTTTATCCTCCTAGTGAAATTCATCAAGATCGGAATCATATATATAATTTTTGGCCTCATGATGGAGAAAGTATTGCCCAAGCGTGGGGGAGATTGAAATCATTAATGCTCAAATGCCCCATTCATGAGCTTCCTGGTAATGTTGTTATTGATAACTTCTATGCAAGGCTTTCTCTTCAAGATAAAACTCTATTGGATACCTCTTGTGCTGGATCATTTACGCGTAATAAAGAGGAAGTTAAATGGGACCTTCTTGATCGGATTGAGGAAAATACTGAAGGATGGGAGAACGACAAAGGTAGAGAATCAGGTATAAAGTATGATTACGAATGCATTAAAACTTTTATGAATACTGATAATTTTCGTAATCTCTATGATATGTATGGTCTTGATTCTCAAGTTATTGCAAACTGTTACAAGGCTTTTGCCTCTTATCTTGATGTTCCTAAAGAAAGTTGCAATAAGTATCACTTGCCTTACAAAGATAATACTAATTCTGCCAATATTAAAAACATTGAAGTTCATACAGTTGATCGTATCTTGCCAGAACCTTATATTGAGAAACCACCTTTTCCTGTTAAAATTAGGGAACATTCTATCATAGCTAGTGTGGTTAATAAAAGTGCAAAGAAAGCTTTAGAACCTGCTGAACAAATAGCGGTTGAACCCACAATAGCAATAGTAAAGGATTTGGTAACTGAAAATGTAGAAGGAGGACATATTATCTTTTGTGAAGATGCCTCTAATATTGTTTCACATCCCAGTAGAGCTAGGAAAACAAGTGTTCCTGTGCTTTCAGTCAAAATAGGAGAACATTGCTATTATGGTTTATGTGATATTGGTGCAAGTTCTAGTGCTATTCCTTTTGATCTTTATAAAGAAATTATGCATGAAATTGGTCCTTGCGAACTTGAGGAGATTGATGTGGTTATTCAGCTTGCTAATAGAGAAACTATCTCTCCAATTGGTATTGTGAGAGATGTTGAAGTTTTATGTGGTAAGACTAAATACCCTGCTGATTTTCTAGTACTTGGTTCTGTTGCTAGTAAAGCTTGTCCCATTATTTTTGGTAGGCCTTTCTTGAATACATGTGGTGCTATTATAGATTGTAAGAAAGAGAAAATTTACACTAAATTTAATGGAGAATCTTATGAGTTTAATTTCTCTAAGTTTGGTAAACAACTTTATGAAACTGATTTGCCTAATGAGGACTCGAAAATCGAACAACTTGCTGCTATTGCTGTTGCTCCTAACAATGCCTTGCAGCAATTCATGGAGGAACACGAAAGTGAAGTATTTATGGAGGAGAGGAATGAGATTGACAATGCCTTTCTTCGTCAACCACCAATACTTAAGCATAATTTGCCTGTGGAAGATTTGGGTACCTCAGCGCCTCCTAAGGAAGATCCTGTCTTCGATTTAAAACCGTTACCTGATAATCTTAAGTATGTTTATCTTGATGAAAGGAAAGTATATCCTGTTATTATTAGTTCTAAACTTTCAGGTAATGAAGAAGCAAGGCTATTAGAAGTACTAAAGAAACATCGAGGAGCTATGGGATACACTTTGGATGATTTAAAGGGGATTTCTCCTACTATATGTCAACATGCCATCAACATTGAACCCGATGCAAAACCTGTTGTTGAGCATCAGCGTCGCTTGATCCCTAAGATGAAAGAAGTGGTAAGAAATGAGGTATTAAAACTTCTTGATGCTGGTATAATTTATCCTATTGCTGATAGTAGATGGGTAAGTCCTGTGCATTGTGTCCCTAAGAAAGGAGGAGTTACTGTTGTACCAAATGAAAATGATGAACTTATTCCTCAAAGAGTAGTAGTTGGGATATAGGATGTGCATTGATTTTAGAAAGGTCAATAAAGTAACTAAGAAAGATCATTATCCTTTGCCTTTTATTGATCAAATGTTAGAAAGGTTGTCTAAGAAAACCATTTTTGTTTCCTTGATGGTTATTCTGGATTCTCACAAATTGCTGTTAAAGCACAAGATCAAGAGAAAACTACTTTTACTTGTCCTTATGGAACTTATGCTTATAGACGTATGCCTTTTGGTTTGTGTAATGCTCCTGCTACGTTCCAAAGATGCATGTCTGCTATTTTTCATGGTTTTTGTGAAGAAATTGTGGAAGTATTCATGGACGATTTTTCCGTCTACGGAACTTCCTTTGATAATTGCTTGCACAATCTTGATAAAGTTTTGCAGAGATGTGAGGAGACAAATCTTGTTCTTAATTGGGAGAAATGTCATTTCATGGTTAATGAAGGAATTGTCCTAGGGCACAAAATTTCTGAAAGAGGTATTGAAGTGGACAGAGCTAAAGTTGAAGCAATCGAGAAAATGCCCTGTCCAAGGGATGTGAAAGGTATCCGTAGTATTCTCGGTCATGCCGGTTTTTATAGGAGGTTTATTAAAGATTTCTCTAAAATTTCAAAACCCCTCACTAATCTTCTTCAAAAAGATGTACCTTTTGTTTTTGATGATGATTGCAAGGAAGCTTTTGAAACTCTAAAAAAGGCTTTAATCACAGCTCCTGTTGTTCAACCTCCTGATTGGACTTTACCTTTTGAAATAATGTGTGATGCTAGTGATTTTGCTGTAGGAGCTGTTCTTGGACAGCGGGTAGACAAGAAGTTAAATGTTATTCATTATGCTAGTAAAACACTTGATGCCGCTCAAAAGAATTATGCTACTACTGAAAAGGAATTTTTAGCAGTTGTTTTTGCTTGTGATAAATTTAGACCTTATATTGTTGATTCAAAAGTTACTATTCACACTGATCATGCTGCTATTAGATACCTTATGGAAAAGAAAGATGCTAAGCCTAGGCTCATAAGATGGGTACTTCTACTGCAAGAATTTGATTTACATATTGTAGATAGGAAAGGTGCTGAAAATCCTGTTGCTGATAATTTGTCTAGATTAGAAAACATTTCAGATGATCCTATACCTGTTAATGATAGTTTTCCAAATGAACAATTGGCTGCGATAAAGGTAAGCTCACGCGAAAGTCCTTGGTATGCTGATTATGCTAATTTTATTGTTGCCAAGTATTTGCCTCCGACCTTTACAGCTCAGCAAAGAAGAAAGTTCTTTTATGATTTGAGGCATTATTTTTGGGATGACCCACATTTGTATAAAGAAGGAGTAGATGGCATTATGCGAAGATGTGTTCCTGAGTATGAACAGAAAGAATATTGAGCAAATGCCATGGAAGTGCTTATGGAGGACATCACGCTGGAGATAGAACTGCGCAAAAGGTTCTACAATCAGGTTTTTATTGGCCTACCCTTTTTAGAGATGCTAGAAAATTTGTTTTATCATGTGATGAATGTCAAAGAGTAGGTAACATTAGTAGACGTAATGAAATGCCTATGAATTATTCTCTTGTTATTGAACCTTTCGACTGTTGGGGATTTGACTTTATGGGTCCTTTTCCTTCCTCAAATGGTTATACTCATATACTTGTTGCTGTTGATTATGTTACTAAATGGGTAGAAGCTATACCAACTTCTAGTGCTGATGGTGAGACATCATTAAAAATGCTTAAAGATATTATCTTCCCAAGGTTTGGTGTGCCTAGATATCTCATGACTGATGGTGGTTCTCATTTTATTCATGGTGCTTTTAGAAAAACTCTAGCTAAGTATGATGTTAATCATAGAATTGCTTCACCATATCATCCCCAAACAAGTGGTCAAGTAGAATTGTCAAATAGAGAGATTAAGTCTATTTTGCAAAAGACTGTTAATAAATCTAGAAAAAATTGGTCTAAAAAGCTTAACGATGCTTTGTGGGCTTATAGAACTGCTTATAAAAATCCTATGGGAATGTCTCCTTACAAAATGGTTTATGGAAAAGCTTGTCATTTGCCTCTAGAATTAGAACATAAAGCCTATTGGGCGGTGAAAGAACTTAATAGAGATTTTAAACTTGCCGGTAAAAAGAGATTGCTTAATTTGAATTCTTTAGATGAATGGAGAAATGCAGCTTATGAAAATGCTAGGCTCTTTAAAGAGAAAGTTAAGCAATGGCATGATAGAAGAATTCTTAAGAGAGAATTTAACGTAGGTGAAAAAGTTTTATTGTATAGGTCTCGTCTCAGATTTTTTGCAGGAAAATTACTTTCAAAATGGGAAGGACCTTATATCATCGAGGAGGTCTATCGCTCAGGTGCGATTAAAATCAATTCACTAGATGGGGACAGACCACTGATACGTCTCCAACGTATCCATAATTTCTGCTGTTCCATGCTTATATTATACCATTTGCTACATGTTTTATATACACTTCGTATCACTTTTATGCATTTTCTGGGACTAACCTATTAACAAGATGCCACAGTGCCAGTTCCCTGTTTTCTGCTGTTTTTGGTTTCAGAAAGTTACTTCTGGAAATATTCTCGGAATTGCACGAAACAAAAGGCCAGGTCCCTATTTTTCCAGCACGTACACGGAGTCCGAAGGAGAGACGAAGATGAGCCACGAGGTGGCCAAACCACATGGTGGCGCGGCTGGGCCCACAGCCGCGCCTGGAGGTGGTTTGGGCCCCTCGGGGGTCCGCCGACATCGCCCCTTCGCCTATTTATTCCCCGAGACGCGAAAACCCTAAAACACCGAGCCTTTCATCCAGAACATATTCGCTGCCGCCGCCGTCGTCAACCCTAACTCGGGGGGTTTCTGAAGCTCTTCCCGGCACCCTGCCGGAGAGGGGAATCATCACCGGAGGGCTCTACATCGCCATGCCCGCCTCCGGAGTGATGCGTGAGTAGTTCATCCTTGGACTATGGGTCCATAGCAGTAGCTAGATGGTTGTCTTCTCCACTTGTGCCATCATGTTTAGATCTTGTGAGCTGCCTATCATGATCAAGATCATCTTATTGTAATGCTACATGTTGTGTTTGCTGGGATCTGACTTATATTGATACCTATGTGGAGCTGAATATTATATTATCATGTCTATGTCATTTGTGATCTTGCATGCTCTCCGTTACTTGTTGAAGCCTTGGCCACGTGAATACTTGTAACTCCAAGAGGGGTATTTATGCATGATAGTTGGGTTCAACCTCTATTTAACCTGGGATAGTGACAGCAAGTTCTAAGGTTGTAGATGTGTTGTTGCCACTAGGGGTAAAACAGCAATGCTTTATTCAAGGATGAATGTATTGTTTACATTACGCACATTACTTAATGCAATTGTCTGTTGCTTGCAACTTAATACTGGAAGGGGTACGGATGTTAACCGGAAAGTGGACTATTTAGGCATAGATGCATGCTGGATAGCGGTCTATGTACTTTGTCGTAATGCCCAAATGAATCTCATAGTAGACACCACAGCTCACACATGCATGTTATATGCACTTATCAATTGTCAATTGCCCAGCTGTAATTTGTTTACCCAGCATGTTAGTTATCTTATTGGAGAGACACCACTAGTGAACTGTGGACCCCGGTCCATTCTTTTACAT
Organism: Poa pratensis; assembly: GCA_947311845.1. Lineage (NCBI taxonomy): Eukaryota > Viridiplantae > Streptophyta > Magnoliopsida > Poales > Poaceae > Poa > Poa pratensis. Next base: position 131,887,361 of record CAMZMU010000041.1, on the reverse strand, counting down.
CTGAAATACAATCTACTGCAATCATTGTTCTCTACTGTTTTATGCAAACAAACATCATTTTCCATTCGATACGTTTAACCCTTTGTTTTCAGCAAGCCGGTGAGATTGACAACCTCACTGTTAAGTTGGGGCAAAGTAATTTGATTGTGTTGTGCAGGTTCCACGTTGGCACCGGAATCCCTGGTGTTGCGCCGCACTACACTCCTCACCAACACCTTCGAAGCAAACCTCGTTTTCCTACTGGTCCGATTAAACCTTGGTTTCATACTGAGGGAAAACTTACTGCTGCACTCATCATACCTTCCTCTTGGGGTTCCCAACTGACGTGTGACGTACAAGCATTGTTTCTGGCACTATTAACCTAGAGCCACCAACACGTTTTCTGGCGCCGTTGCCGGGGAAAACAGAATTGCTTCTGCAAGGGGAGTCTCTCACACCCAATCTCTTTACTTTGTTATTTGTCTTGCTTAGTTTATTTTTATTTAGTTTGTTTGCTCTTTATCAAAAACACAAAAAAATTAGTTACTTGTTTATTTCAGTTTTGTTTTGTTCTTGTCACCATCATGTCTTGTTCCATGCCTGTTGCTATGTCACCTGAGGAATTGATCTTCACTTTTAAACAAGGGAGTGAGGAGAATTTTAAAGAAGCTTGGTCTAGAATTAATGATTCCTTTGGTAAAACTGATCCTAAAATGACTTTAAGTTTGCTTCTCACTAGCTTCTACTTTGGTCTAGCCCTTTGTTATAGATATGCTTTAGATGCTATTGTGGGAGGAGATTTCCTTCACTGTGATGGGGATCAAGCTTTTAATGCCATAAAAAAGTTGATTGCAACTTCTAGCTCAACTAATAAATTTGATTCGGCCCTTGTTAGCATCCATGCTAGATTAAACACTCTTGAGACACATATATCTTGTTTAAAGGATGGCTATAATCAAATTCGGGAATATTTTGACTATGTTCCAACAAATTTTGAACCTTCGATGTGGGTCCCTACGGTAAAGGTTGCTATTTGTGGTGAAACCTTTTATGCTCGTTGTGATATTATGTCTGAGTTTTGCCTTATGCCTAAAAGCATTTATGAAACTTTGAATCTTTGGGGACTTGCTGAAGGAGGAGAAGGAATAACTCTTACTGATAACTCTGTTATATTTCCCGAGGGGATAGCTGAGGGTGTGTTTACAACCTTTCTTGGGAGAACGGTGTCCACTGATTATCTTGTTATTGAATGTGCAGGGACAGGACAAATTACACTTGGAAGATCTCTGCTCAAATTAATGGGAGCAACCATAGATGTGGGAAAAGGCACTCTGAATCTTACCTCCACACCAAGGTGCGGCCATGTATTCCCCAAACCAAAGAGTAAGTCTAAGGGTAAGAGAGGTAGGCGTATGGCCCTTGGTATTGATGTCAATGCTCCTCTTGACAACACTTGATTTTCACTTTCTGCGCCTAGCTGAAAGGCGTTAAAGAAAAGCGCTTATGGGAGACAACCCATCGTTTTTATTTGCTGTTATTTTTGTTTTCTTTGAGTCAAGGTTTTGTTACTTCTGTAGCAACTCCTTTGTATCTTTATTTTATCGCAATGTTGTGCCAAGTAAAGTTCTATATTGAAAGTTGATGCAAGATTTGGATTTCTGCGCAGTGACAGATTTTTAGCTGTCACGGATTTGAGCTTATCTCCCTGTAGAAAATTCAAAAAATTCTGAGAAAAATCACGCATATTCCTGAGATATGTACGCAACTTTCATTATTTTAGGCCAGATCCATCTGAGCAACTTAAGTGCCTCGAAAAAATTCGTCATTCCAGACTGTTCTGTTTTTGACAGATTCTGCCTTTTGTTTTGCATTCGCTCTTTTACTGTGTTTGTGTGGATTTCTTTGCTCCACAAAGCATTGGTGGCTGTAGCTAATGTCCAGAAGCTTTGGGATTGATTGTATCATTACAGAATATGAGAATTTTTGATTATGCACTAACCCTCTAATGAGAACTGTCTTGAGTTTGGTGTGAAGGAAGTTTTCAAGGATCAAGCGAGAAGGGTGATATTATGTGATCAAGAAGAGTGAAAAGCCTAAGCTTGGGGATGCCCCCGTGGTTCATCCCAACCATATTCAGAGAGACTCAAGCGTCTAAGCTTGGGGATGCCCAAGGCATCCCCTTCTTCATCAACAAACTTATCAGGTCATCTCTAGTGAAACTATATTTTAATTCTTTCACATCTTATGCGCTTTACTTGGAGCGTCTGTGTGTTTTTTTTGTTTGAATAAATTCGGATCCTAGCAATCCTTGTGTGGGAGAGAGACACGCTCCGCTTTTTCATGTGAATACTCATGTTCTTCACTTATATTTGTTGAGTATTCTTAACTAGCTACTGCAGTGCTTTTAGCTCCTGTTTTTCATGCATCTCTTCGAGCTGTTAGCACTTGTTTATAAATACTCTCTTGCTGCATTATATTATCATTTGGAGAGTTTATGTTTAATAAATTATTGGTGTTTGTTTGGAAGAAAGAAAATGCTACATGTAGTAGTTGGTATTGGAAAAGACATATGCATTCTTGTAGATCATTGTCTTGTTTTGATTTGATGCTTTGCAATTGTTTTGAGCTCTCAAGTAGATCATGTTTAAGCTCTTGCATCATGTAGTTAAAGCCTAGTAGTGGAGAACTACCGTAGAGCTTGTTGAGACTTGGGATGCATATTTGTTCTCTCTAAGGTCTAGATATTTTCTGGTAAAATGTTTGAGCAACAAGGAAGACAGTGTAGAGTCTTATAATACTTGCAATATGTTTTTATGTGATTCTTGCTGTACCGGTTTATACTTGTGTTTGCTTCAAACAACCTTGCTAGCCTAAACTCTGTACTGAGAGGGAATGCTTCTCGTGCATCCAAAACTTGAGCCAAAACCCATGCCATTTGTGTCCACCATACCTACCTACTATGTGGTATTTCCTGCCATTCCAAGTAAATATTTCATGTGCTACCTTTAAACTATTCAAAACTTTATTACTCCTTATTTGTGTCAATGTTTTATAGCTCATGAGGAAGTATGTGGTGTTTTATCTTTCAATCTTGTCATTTACTTCTGACAGACTTTCACCTGGACTAGTGGCATATACATCCGCTTATCCAATAATTTGCAAAAAGAGCTGGCAACGGGGTGCCCAGCCCCAATTAATTACAACTTTCATTAATAATTCTCTTCACATGTTTTGCCCTGATTTATCAGTAAGCAACTTAATTTTGCAATAGACACTCCTCCATGGTATGTGAATGTTGGAAGGCACCCGAGGATTCGGTTAGCCATGGCTTGTGTAAGCAAAAGGTTGGGAGGAGTGTCATCTATAAAGAAACTAAAATACATGTGTAAACAAAAGAGAAGAGGGATGATCTACCTTGCTGGTAGAAATAACGTCCTTCATGGGAGCCGCTCTTTGAAAGTCTGGTTGACAAGGGGGTTAGAGTGCCCACTACCATTCGTTGACAACAACAAACACCTCTCAAATACTTATTTTGTGCTCTCTATATGCTTTCGAAAACTTAAAAAGCTCTAGCACATGATTTAATCCCTGCTTCCCTCTGCGAAGGGCCTATCTTTTACTTTATGTTGAGTCAGTTTACCTACTCCTTTCTATCTTAGAAGCAAACACTTGTGTCAACTTTGTGTGCATTGATTCTTACATATTTACTTATTGCACTTGTTATATTGCTTTATGTTGACAACTATCCATGAGATATACATGTTACAAGTTGAAAGCAATGCTGAAACTTAATCATCCTTTGTGTTGCTTCAATGCCTTTTACTTTGAATCTATTGCTTTATGAGTTACCTCTTATGCAAAACTTTTTGATGCTTGTCTTGAAAGTACTATTCATGAAAAGTTTTTGCTTATATGATTCATTGTTTACTCTTTATCTATTTGTTAGCAAACTATAGATCATTGCTTTGAGTCACTTCATTCATGACATGAGCCTTGCAATATATTGATCAAGATTGTGTGAAAGCATGTCTCCTCAGAAATTATTTGTTGTTATCGTTTTACCTACTCGAGGACGAGTAGAACTAAGCTTGGGGATGCTTGATACGTCTCCAACGTATCCATAATTTCTGCTGTTCCATGCTTATATTATACCATTTGCTACATGTTTTATATACACTTCGTATCACTTTTATGCATTTTCTGGGACTAACCTATTAACAAGATGCCACAGTGCCAGTTCCCTGTTTTCTGCTGTTTTTGGTTTCAGAAAGTTACTTCTGGAAATATTCTCGGAATTGCACGAAACAAAAGGCCAGGTCCCTATTTTTCCAGCACGTACACGGAGTCCGAAGGAGAGACGAAGAGAGCCACGAGGTGGCCAAACCACATGGCGGGCTGGGCCCACAGCCGCGCCTGGTGGTTTGGGCCCCTCGGGGGTCCGCCGACATCGCCCCTTCGCCTATTTATTCCCCGAGACGTGAAAACCCTAAAACACCGAGCCTTTCATCCAGAACATATTCGCTGCCGCCGCCGTCGTCAACCCTAACTCGGGGGGTTTCTGAAGCTCTTCCCGGCACCCTGCCGGAGAGGGGAATCATCACCGGAGGGCTCTACATCGCCATGCCCGCCTCCGGAGTGATGCGTGAGTAGTTCATCCTTGGACTATGGGTCCATAGCAGTAGCTAGATGGTTGTCTTCTCCACTTGTGCCATCATGTTTAGATCTTGTGAGCTGCCTATCATGATCAAGATCATCTTATTGTAATGCTACATGTTGTGTTTGCTGGGATCTGACTTATATTGATACCTATGTGGAGCTGAATATTATATTATCATGTCTATGTCATTTGTGATCTTGCATGCTCTCCGTTACTTGTTGAAGCCTTGGCCACGTGAATACTTGTAACTCCAAGAGGGGGTATTTATGCATGATAGTTGGGTTCAACCTCTATTTAACCTGGGATAGTGACAGCAAGTTCTAAGGTTGTAGATGTGTTGTTGCCACTAGGGGTAAAACAGCAATGCTTTATTCAAGGATGAATGTATTGTTTACATTACGCACATTACTTAATGCAATTGTCTGTTGCTTGCAACTTAATACTGGAAGGGGTACGGATGTTAACCGGAAAGTGGACTATTTAGGCATAGATGCATGCTGGATAGCGGTCTATGTACTTTGTCGTAATGCCCAAATGAATCTCATAGTAGACACCACAGCTCACACATGCATGTTATATGCACTTATCAATTGTCAATTGCCCAGCTGTAATTTGTTTACCCAGCATGTTAGTTATCTTATTGGAGAGACACCACTAGTGAACTGTGGACCCCGGTCCATTCTTTTACATCTGAAATACAATCTACTGCAATCATTGTTCTCTACTGTTTTATGCAAACAAACATCATTTTCCATTCGATACGTTTAACCCTTTGTTTTCAGCAAGCCGGTGAGATTGACAACCTCACTGTTAAGTTGGGGCAAAGTAATTTGATTGTGTTGTGCAGGTTCCACGTTGGCACCGGAATCCCTGGTGTTGCGCCGCACTACACTCCTCACCAACACCTTCGAAGCAAACCTCGTTTTCCTACTGGTCGATTAAACCTTGGTTTCATACTGAGGGAAAACTTACTGCTGCACTCATCATACCTTCCTCTTGGGGTTCCCAACTGACGTGTGACGTACAAGCATTGTTTCTGGCACTATTAACCTAGAGCCACCAACACGTTTTCTGGCGCCGTTGCCGGGGAAAACAGAATTGCTTCTGCAAGGGGAGTCTCTCACACCCAATCTCTTTACTTTGTTATTTGTCTTGCTTAGTTTATTTTTATTTAGTTTTGTTTGCTTTCTTTATATCAAAAACACAAAAAAATTAGTTACTTGTTTATTTCAGTTTTGTTTTGTTTCTTGTCACCATCATGTCTTGTTCCATGCCTGTTGCTATGTCACCTGAGGAATTGATCTTCACTTTTAAACAAGGGAGTGAGGAGAATTTTAAAGAAGCTTGGTCTAGAATTAATGATTCCTTTGGTAAAACTGATCCTAAAATGACTTTAAGTTTGCTTCTCACTAGCTTCTACTTTGGTCTAGCCCTTTGTTATAGATATGCTTTAGATGCTATTGTGGGAGGAGATTTCCTTCACTGTGATGGGGACCAAGCTTTTAATGCCATAAAAAAGTTGATTGCAACTTCTAGCTCAACTAATAAATTTGATTCGGCCCTTGTTAGCATCCATGCTAGATTAAACACTCTTGAGACACATATATCTTGTTTAAAGGATGGCTATAATCAAATTCGGGAATATTTTGACTATGTTCCAACAAATTTTGAACCTTCGATGTGGGTCCCTACGGTAAAGGTTGCTATTTGTGGTGAAACCTTTTATGCTCGTTGTGATATTATGTCTGAGTTTTGCCTTATGCCTAAAAGCATTTATGAAACTTTGAATCTTTGGGGACTTGCTGAAGGAGGAGAAGGAATAACTCTTACTGATAACTCTGTTATATTTCCCGAGGGGATAGCTGAGGGTGTGTTTACAACCTTTCTTGGGAGAACGGTGTCCACTGATTATCTTGTTATTGAATGTGCAGGGACAGGACAAATTACACTTGGAAGATCTCTGCTCAAATTAATGGGAGCAACCATAGATGTGGGAAAAGGCACTCTGAATCTTACCTCCACACCAAGGTGCGGCCATGTATTCCCCAAACCAAAGAGTAAGTCTAAGGGTAAGAGAGGTAGGCGTATGGCCCTTGGTATTGATGTCAATGCTCTTCTCTTGACAACACTTGATTTTCACTTTCTGCGCCTAGCTGAAAGGCGTTAAAGAAAAGCGCTTATGGGAGACAACCCATCGTTTTTATTTGCTGTTATTTTTGTTTTCTTTGAGTCAAGGAGTTTTGTTACTTCTGTAGCAACTCCTTTGTATCTTTATTTTATCGCAATGTTGTGCCAAGTAAAGTTCTATATTGAAAGTTGATGCAAGATTTGGATTTCTGCGCAGTGACAGATTTTTAGCTGTCACGGATTTGAGCTTATCTCCCTGTAGAAAATTCAAAAAATTCTGAGAAAAATCACGCATATTCCTGAGATATGTACGCAACTTTCATTATTTTAGGCCAGATCCATCTGAGCAACTTAAGTGCCTCGAAAAAATTCGTCATTCCAGACTGTTCTGTTTTTGACAGATTCTGCCTTTTGTTTTGCATTCGCTCTTTTACTGTGTTTGTGTGGATTTCTTTGCTCCACAAAGCATTGGTGGCTGTAGCTAATGTCCAGAAGCTTTGGGATTGATTGTATCATTACAGAATATGAGAATTTTTGATTATGCACTAACCCTCTAATGAGAACTGTCTTGAGTTTGGTGTGAAGGAAGTTTTCAAGGATCAAGCGAGAAGGGTGATATTATGTGATCAAGAAGAGTGAAAAGCCTAAGCTTGGGGATGCCCCCGTGGTTCATCCCAACCATATTCAGAGAGACTCAAGCGTCTAAGCTTGGGGATGCCCAAGGCATCCCCTTCTTCATCAACAAACTTATCAGGTCATCTCTAGTGAAACTATATTTTAATTCTTTCACATCTTATGCGCTTTACTTGGAGCGTCTGTGTGTTTTTTTTTGAATAAATTCGGATCCTAGCAATCCTTGTGTGGGAGAGAGACACGCTCCGCTTTTTCATGTGAATACTCATGTTCTTCACTTATATTTGTTGAGTATTCTTAACTAGCTACTGCAGTGCTTTTAGCTCCTGTTTTTCATGCATCTCTTCGAGCTGTTAGCACTTGTTTATAAATACTCTCTTGCTGCATTATATTATCATTTGGAGAGTTTATGTTTAATTAAATTATTGGTGTTTGTTTGGAAGAAAGAAAATGCTACATGTAGTAGTTGGTATTGGAAAAGACATATGCATTCTTGTAGATCATTGTCTTGTTTGATTTGATGCTTTGCAATTGTTTTGAGCTCTCAAGTAGATCATGTTTAAGCTCTTGCATCATGTAGTTAAAGCCTAGTAGTGGAGAACTACCGTAGAGCTTGTTGAGACTTGGGATGCATATTTGTTCTCTCTAAGGTCTAGATATTTTCTGGTAAAATGTTTGAGCAACAAGGAAGACAGTGTAGAGTCTTATAATACTTGCAATATGTTTTTATGTGATTCTTGCTGTACCGGTTTATACTTGTGTTTGCTTCAAACAACCTTGCTAGCCTAAACTCTGTACTGAGAGGGAATGCTTCTCGTGCATCCAAAACTTGAGCCAAAACCCATGCCATTTGTGTCCACCATACCTACCTACTATGTGGTATTTCCTGCCATTCCAAGTAAATATTTCATGTGCTACCTTTAAACTATTCAAAACTTTATTACTCCTTATTTGTGTCAATGTTTTATAGCTCATGAGGAAGTATGTGGTGTTTTATCTTTCAATCTTGTCATTTACTTCTGACAGACTTTCACCTGGACTAGTGGCATATACATCCGCTTATCCAATAATTTGCAAAAAGAGCTGGCAACGGGGTGCCCAGCCCCAATTAATTACAACTTTCATTAATAATTCTCTTCACATGTTTTGCCCTGATTTATCAGTAAGCAACTTAATTTTGCAATAGACACTCCTCCATGGTATGTGAATGTTGGAAGGCACCCGAGGATTCGGTTAGCCATGGCTTGTGTAAGCAAAAGGTTGGGAGGAGTGTCATCTATAAAGAAACTAAAATACATGTGTAAACAAAAGAGAAGAGGGATGATCTACCTTGCTGGTAGAAATAACGTCCTTCATGGGAGCCGCTCTTTGAAAGTCTGGTTGACAAGGGGGTTAGAGTGCCCACTACCATTCGTTGACAACAACAAACACCTCTCAAATACTTATTTTGTGCTCTCTATATGCTTTCGAAAACTTAAAAAGCTCTAGCACATGATTTAATCCCTGCTTCCCTCTGCGAAGGGCCTATCTTTTACTTTATGTTGAGTCAGTTTACCTACTCCTTTCTATCTTAGAAGCAAACACTTGTGTCAACTTTGTGTGCATTGATTCTTACATGTTTACTTATTGCACTTGTTATATTGCTTTATGTTGACAACTATCCATGAGATATACATGTTACAAGTTGAAAGCAATGCTGAAACTTAATCATCCTTTGTGTTGCTTCAATGCCTTTTACTTTGAATCTATTGCTTTATGAGTTACCTCTTATGCAAAACTTTTTGATGCTTGTCTTGAAAGTACTATTCATGAAAAGTTTTTGCTTATATGATTCATTGTTTACTCTTTATCTATTTGTTAGCAAACTATAGATCATTGCTTTGAGTCACTTCATTCATGACATGAGCCTTGCAATATATTGATCAAGATTGTGTGAAAGCATGTCTCCTCAGAAATTATTTGTTGTTATCGTTTTACCTACTCGAGGACGAGTAGAACTAAGCTTGGGGATGCTTGATACGTCTCCAACGTATCCATAATTTCTGCTGTTCCATGCTTATATTATACCATTTGCTACATGTTTTATATACACTTCGTATCACTTTTATGCATTTTCTGGGACTAACCTATTAACAAGATGCCACAGTGCCAGTTCCCTGTTTTCTGCTGTTTTTGGTTTCAGAAAGTTACTTCTGGAAATATTCTCGGAATTGCACGAAACAAAAGGCCAGGTCCCTATTTTTCCAGCACGTACACGGAGTCCGAAGGAGAGACGAAGAGAGCCACGAGGTGGCCAAACCACAGGTGGCGCGGCAGGCCCACAGCCGCGCCTGGAGGTGGTTTGGGCCCCTCGGGGGTCCGCCGACATCGCCCCTTCGCCTATTTATTCCCCGAGACGTGAAAACCCTAAAACACCGAGCCTTTCATCCAGAACATATTCGCTGCCGCCGCCGTCGTCAACCCTAACTCGGGGGGTTTCTGAAGCTCTTCCCGGCACCCTGCCGGAGAGGGGAATCATCACCGGAGGGCTCTACATCGCCATGCCCGCCTCCGGAGTGATGCGTGAGTAGTTCATCCTTGGACTATGGGTCCATAGCAGTAGCTAGATGGTTGTCTTCTCCACTTGTGCCATCATGTTTAGATCTTGTGAGCTGCCTATCATGATCAAGATCATCTTATTGTAATGCTACATGTTGTGTTTGCTGGGATCTGACTTATATTGATACCTATGTGGAGCTGAATATTATATTATCATGTCTATGTCATTTGTGATCTTGCATGCTCTCCGTTACTTGTTGAAGCCTTGGCCACGTGAATACTTGTAACTCCAAGAGGGGGTATTTATGCATGATAGTTGGGTTCAACCTCTATTTAACCTGGGATAGTGACAGCAAGTTCTAAGGTTGTAGATGTGTTGTTGCCACTAGGGGTAAAACAGCAATGCTTTATTCAAGGATGAATGTATTGTTTACATTACGCACATTACTTAATGCAATTGTCTGTTGCTTGCAACTTAATACTGGAAGGGGTACGGATGTTAACCGGAAAGTGGACTATTTAGGCATAGATGCATGCTGGATAGCGGTCTATGTACTTTGTCGTAATGCCCAAATGAATCTCATAGTAGACACCACAGCTCACACATGCATGTTATATGCACTTATCAATTGTCAATTGCCCAGCTGTAATTTGTTTACCCAGCATGTTAGTTATCTTATTGGAGAGACACCACTAGTGAACTGTGGACCCCGGTCCATTCTTTTACATCTGAAATACAATCTACTGCAATCATTGTTCTCTACTGTTTTATGCAAACAAACATCATTTTCCATTCGATACGTTTAACCCTTTGTTTTCAGCAAGCCGGTGAGATTGACAACCTCACTGTTAAGTTGGGGCAAAGTAGTTTGATTGTGTTGTGCAGGTTCCACGTTGGCACCGGAATCCCTGGTGTTGCGCCGCACTACACTCCTCCACCAACACCTTCGAAGCAAACCTCGTTTTCCTACTGGTCCGATTAAACCTTGGTTTCATACTGAGGGAAAACTTACTGCTGCACTCATCATACCTTCCTCTTGGGGTTCCCAACTAACGTGTGACGTACAAGCATAGTTTCTGGCACTATTAACCTAGAGCCACCAACCACAAGTGGTTAATGGTCAAAGACTCAAGCATTACATTTCTGGAGATTCTTATAATGAAGATGTTGATTTTATCAAAGTGGTAACTCCGGAGGATTTTATAAAAAGTCAAATTCAGACAACTGCAAAAGCTGATTTGTAATAGGTAACAGTTTCGGTAAGAAAAAGTTCGCGATTTACTTTTCAACTTAAATATTTGTTGTTTTTACATAATATGGAAAATTATGAGTTGGAAAAGGGTAGGAAACGGTGCCCGAGGGCACCACACCACCCCTGGGCGCGGGCCCCACCCTGGCCGCGCCGTGGGTGCGTGTGGGCTCCTCGGAGCCCGTCTCCGACTGTAACAGCCCCAAGTTTGTGAACCTAAAATGGGAACCAAATTTTCACTTTTGCTTCTCATACTTGCATCATGGCATCATTTGTTTTATTGCTCAAGTTGAAATCAAGTGAGGAAAACAAATTAAAACAAATGGGAGAAATGTCACCGATCAAATTCAAGTCTTGCACTTCCAAATGTGCTTGTTCTTGGCAAACACAATTACAAATGCAAATCCATTTTGTCAAGGAAGTTCCAAGGGTTCAGAATTGAATACTTTGCACTGGTTTTAAAATTCAAAAGCAAATTCATTTTGGTTTCACCAAAAATGCCATAAACAAACACTATGAACAAAAGTGTGGCAAAACTTTTTATTTTGCCAAACCAATTTTTGTGGTGCTTCTAAATGATATTGGGAGGCTACATGATTTTTATCAAATTTTTATAAATTGTTTAAATGCCCCATTTAAATGGTGGAAAAGCTACTGGATTTATAAAAGAAATAGCCAAGGGCTTCTTTGTAAATAGAAAAATTCAGGCGAGGGGGTTTTCGCAAAGTGGTCATCTCCTTCACGCTGTAGCGACCGCGCGGCGCGGCCAAGCCGCACCCGCCGCGCGCCATGGCGACACGGCGATGTCGGGCCCCCCTCCCCGCGCCTCCTCGCCTTAGAAGAGCCCCCAGGCCCCCCCGTTCCCTCTGCCCGACACCACTCCACCGCCCTCCCTCTCCTTCTTCCTCTCCGCCATGGCCGAGCCATAGTGGAGCTCGCCGTCGCTGCCGCCATCGACTGAGGCCTCCCGGAGTAGATCGAGCACCACCATCTGCTCCGCCGCGTCTCCCTCTTCATCCTCGTCGAAGGAATCGAGGCGGGAAGCCGGCGTTCGCGAGATCGCCGCTGTCTCCTTCCTCTCCGGCCGAAGCTCCGCCGCTCCATTGCCGCCAACCTCGACCTCCTCCGTCCACGCCGGTGGTTCCCACGCGTCTAGGGTGAGCATGCCGTCCTCGGGGACATCTTCTCCCTCCCTCTCTCGCCGTCGTTCGTCGATTCACCGTTGAACCGCCGCCGGCCGCCGCAAGTCGCGGATGTTTCCGTCGCTCCGGCGACCATTAGCTAGCGGCGCCGCCGTACTCGTGTTCCCCGTGCCCGTGCGAGTCCGTAGCCGTCCGTAGCGCGTTCCTTCGCGCAGTAGATCGACGCGTCGGTCCTCGCCGCCGTCGCGCGCCCGTCTGCGCCGTCGCCGCGCGGGAGGTGACCGTGGTCAAACCAGCCGCTGGGCCCGCGCTTGCTCGCGTGGCTGCCAGCGTGGCCGCTGGCCCACCAGTCAGTGGCTGTGGCTAGCCAGCCACGCGGTGAAAAACGTTTCGGCGTATTTTCTTCTGAGAAATAAAAACTAAAAACAGAATTGCAGATTCAAATCTTTACTTCTAAAATCAATAACAAATTGAAAAATGCTCCAATTAGGGTGATTCAAATTCCACATGTTCAGGAAAGTGTGCTCGACATGTTTCTGTCATTTTGACACATGTTAGCTCAAAATAATTTGCCTCTTAAATGAATTACAGAAAATGCAGAATAAATGGCAAACTTTGAAAATTCATAACTTTAGCTCTGAAACTCCAAATTGAGCAAATAAGGTGTCTAAAAATTTGTCTTGACACCCTTTACACATCCATATTTTATTTGGACTTAATTGAGCAATTAAATCTTCTGTATGTCAAAAATACTAAAAATGGCAGAAAAGAAATGCAACTTTGGAAATTCATGGTTAATTCAAAAGTATCCAAAAATGATGTTGAAAGGCTCTAAATGTTCAGCAAATCAATACCTAATCAGTAGCATCTTTTACATGCATATTTACATGAATTCATAGCACAGGAAAGCATTAAAAACAAATATGGGACTTTCTTCTCCCTTATCAATCTAATTATTTTGCACCCCATTTAAATTGATACTTTGGATAATAATTTCAGTGCATCAAACCTGTCATGTCATCATGTGTATGTGCATTGCATTTTTTGCTTGAGTGATTATTGATTGTGTTCTTTCCGGTGTTCTTATGCATCGATAGATCAAGCAGTCGGGGTTTCTCCACAATACCCTGACGACCCGTATTACCAGTCCGTCGAACAAGGCAAGCGTAATCCCCCCTCTGAGCATGTCTCCTATGTTTTCCGCAGATATTTTCTCCACTATAATATTGCATGCGATTCCAAATGTCAATTTGGTTGGATTAGAGTATCCTATTAGAGGCATTATGTTTTCCGATGCCATTACCTGTTTCCCTCCTAATATCCATAGGATTGTTGTGTTGGCCGGAGTTAATTATATCCGCTATGTCTATGCTTAGCCATGCTTAGTGAAATGCTTAGTCGTCCGGTGGATATGTTATTGTTGGAACTGTGGTGGAATGTTCGGATGATGGTGGAAAGTTGTGGTGACATATAATAACATGTCTAAAGGCGGGGATGAGAGGCCACATGGAATGTGGTGGGTTGTCTCGTTCTCGTCGCCTAAGTGCGAGTTCTCCCCTTCGAGCCAAGACCGAGCGTGCACCCATGCGTGAGGCCTATGCAATTGCAGGAACCCTCATAGACTAAATAGCTCGAGCGGGGCTAGCCAGGGTCCTCTAGTTCGGGCTTCCATTTGCGCGTGCGTGATGATGGTGGTATGAACTGAGATGAGGGTTGTGGTATTAGGAAAATGAGTGGCCGTGGGGCGGGGTGATGTGATCCTGGCAGTCCTACCGCCACTGATGATCCTGGAAAGTCCTTAACGAGGGAGAAGTCGACACCGCTCCCACCCAGCCGGCTTTCCAAGGAAGAGAGCTAATGCGCAGGCAATGGGCCGGACGGTACGCGTGGTAAACATTGTACACCCCTGCAGGGTAAATCTTTTCGAAAAGCCGTGTCCACGGTTAAGGACGACTTGGTGACGGATTCAGGGACCATAGAATAACTTGAACGGAATGATTAAAACCTGAGTACTAAAGGTACTAATAAGGATGCAAGGTTGACTTCCTCGAGGGTGATTCGGGGAGGTGCCTTAGTAGACAGGTGTGGTGATGGATGGTGGTTGCTGCTGAAGATGATCAAAAGAAAAGAGTTTACTTCTTACCTCTTTTGAAAATACTCTGATTAGTCGATGCCATTGAGTTATGTTTCATAAATAAAATCAGCTTTATGCAAAACAGCCATTAACTTTGAAAGCCTCATCGAGCATATACTAGCTCTTAATCTTGCGAGTTCGTCGAACTCAACGTCGTTTGCTTATTTCAGGAGAGGACTTCACCGACCTCGAAGGTGGGTTCTTTGTGGACGTCGACGAGTAGTCTGGGGTTCCCAGGTGGCAGCTTGGGACATCCCGGAACAGCTGGCGCTGTGATGTTTATCTGTAGGCCTCTTAGGCCTATTGGATCTTGTTGTTTAGAACAACTATTTCGCTTCCGCTTGATGTACTGTTGGGTCTGTGACCTCTGGTTGTAATATTTGCTATCTTTCTCTATTATAAGAGTTGAACTATAATGCTTTTGTGTCGTAGAGTCTGTGATGTGCCAGTTGTTCCACAAGTCTTGATCTTACTATTATGCTTTGATAGTTGTGCCTGTGTTAAGGCATCACTCGGGGTGTTGCGTTGTCTGGAGTGAGGTGTACCCAGCAACGCCTGCCAAAGGTTTTGGCCGGGGATTGGTAAACCCGTAACCTCCGTTTGTATCGCTTAACCGGTGACACACAGCATCACTGTATAGTAGTCGGGTCAGGGCGCCACAAGTTGGTATCAGAGCAGTTGCCTGTAGGAAACCCTTCTACTGGTCGATGTTGAGTCTAGTGTTTGTGAAAATATTTTTAACCTAAAAATGAGTTGTGAAAACCATCTTAGGATTCTTTTTACTCCTTATCTGGTTACCCTCTAATCTCGGAGCAATCTTACCTCGATTTGAGTTTAAAAGGTTTTACTCCTCGTCTGTTACTTCAAAATGATTAGAAACGTGGGTTGGGTTCTTCCTTAGTGTTATGTGTCCAGTTGCTCCCGCTGCGTTGCAATCCCAAATCAAGTCAGATGTTTCTACTGAATCCAATCATTTGATCCTTTCTTTGGGTTTAACCCACGGACTTGAACATAAGGTCCCGGATTGTGCCAACTAGAGTGTGTTGAATCATATGGTTCTTAACCATTGCTCTCTCGCTAGTAGCACATGATGCTGATCTTTGACCCAAGTTCTATCTTGTTGATCCTTGTTAGTTGTTATACAATGCATTATCGTCCCTAGTCTGTGTACTTGTGTAGACGCTAATGCTATTGTTCGACCATTCGGAGAAAGATACTAACCGTGTCATTGTCAAATCTCCAGAATGGCTCGAGGAGGCCGTGGAGGCCGTGGTGGTCGCGGTAACCACGATGATGATGAGGATGATCTGCCACCACCACCCTCGATGGCTCAAGTCTTGATGGCCATTGAGGAGAACCGTGGGCGCAATGAGCGCTTGCTTGAGCAGTTGGTGCAGCAGAATGCACTGAGGAATGGCTGCAACACTCTCACTGAGTTCCTGCGCTCGCAGCCACCCACCTTTGCTGATGCTAAGGAGCCCTGGACGCTGATGACTGGCTTCGCGCTCTGGAGCGCCAGTTCGGCGCGCTGCATGTCCCAGTGGCCGAGCAAGTCAACTTCGCCACCTACCTCCTGACTGGTGCTGCTGGCTGTTGGTGGGAGAGTCATGTGGCGCTGTTCGCGCCAGGCCATGCTTTCACTTGGGCGGAGTTCCGTACCGCCTTCCGTGCGAGTACATACCTCAGTCAACAATGGATCTGAAGAGGAGGGAGTTCCTGGATCTGCACCAGGGAAATATGGATCTTCGAGCTTATGGGTGCAAATTCAACCATCTCTCCGTTACGCCCCACGGGACGTGACCAATGATGCTGACAAGCAAGAGTTGTTCCGCAAGGGGCTTGCGCCGAGGCTCCGCTATGAGTTGCTGCCCTTCAAGTTTCAGAACTACCAGGAGCTGTTCAACCAGGCTCTTACTCTTGAGCAAGGAAGGAAGGAATTTGAGTCTTCCAAGAGGCCAGCCCAAGGGGACCGCCAGAGTTCCTCGGGTTCTGAGAACAAGAAGCGCAGGGTTTTCGTTCCCTACAGCGCTGTGCCGCGTGCTCCATTCATGCCGAGGGCCGCAGGATACAGGCCACCACCGCCGCGCCCCACTACTTCGACACCTGGGGCGAACGGAAGTGGATATCGCCCCCAGCTATCTATCCCACCTGGTAACACTTGCTTCAGCTGTGGCCAGACTGGTCACTACTCCAGGGAGTGCCCCCAAAAGGCACCTGTTTCGGTGACACCTGCACGAGCCCCTGCCACTCCAGCTGGCAAGGCTGGACCTACTGTGCGTGGTCGCCTGAACCACGTCTCTGCTGAAGAAGCTGAAGAGGACCCGGCGTTCTTATGGGTGAGTTACGAATCAATGGCAATTCAGCTACAGTTTTGTTTGACTCTGGAGCATCGCATTCATTCATATCTATAGCTTTTGCAAAAGACCACAAAATACCGTTCGAGAAAATGAGCCATCCCTTGGTGATCTCTACTCCTGGTTCCAAATGGCAAACCGATGGGGTTACTCCTGAGGTCCAGATTAATATAGGTTCCTTGTCTTTCCTTATGCCTTGGTAGCTGAAGTCCAAAGGCATTGATGTCATACTGGGCATGAACTGGCTAGCTAAATACCGGCAAATCTCGACTGTGCCGCCAAGACCATTACTGTGACCGCTCCTTCCGGTGACATTGTGAAGTATTGGCCTGCAACATCAATACCTCCGTCCGCCATAGTACCCAACTCACCTGAGATTCTCCTTTGCTTCATGGAAGGCGAATCTCCTCCTGAAATCCAGGACATACACGTGGTGTGTGACTTCCCGGATGTGTTCCCGGAAGAGTTGCCTGGCATGCCTCCTGACCGAAGTGTGGAGTTTGTCATAGATCTACTTCCCGGTACTGCTCCAATTTCCAAGAAGCCCTACCGTATGCCGGTGGAAGAGTTGGCTCTGTTGAAAGAGCAAATTGATCAACTGTTAGCGAAGGATTTCATCAGCCTAGCAGTTCACCTTGGGGTTGTCCGGTACTCTTTGTCAAGAAGAGAGATTCTACCGTGCCTCGTCTAGTCTCTGACTATAGACCGTTGAATGCGGTGACAATCAAGAACAAGTATCCTATTCCTCGCATCAATGATCTGTTGGATCAGTTAGCTGGTGCAACCGTATTCTCCAAGATGGATCTGAGGTCAGGATACCATCAGATCAAAATCAGAAAGGAGGATATTCCAAAGACGGCATTTGTTACTCGTTACGGCTCATATGAGTATACCGTCATGTCTTTTGGCCTCACCAATGCTCCAGCTACTTTCATGAGGCTCATGAACTCATCTTCATGGATTATCTTGACAAGTTTGTCGTCATTTACATTGATGACATCCTCATTATTCCAAAACCGATGAAGAGCATGCCGAACATCTTCGTTTGGTTCTGACACGACTTCGAGAACACCGCCTCTATGCCAAGTTCTCCAAGTGTGAGTTTTGGTTGGATAACCTTGTCTTCCTTGGTCATGTGATATCCGCTAATGGTGTGGCTGTCGTTCCGGACAAGATTCAAGCTATTCTGGATTGGCTGACCCCAATGTCAGTCAAGGACATCCGTAGTTTTCTCGGATTAGCGGGTTACTACCGCCGATTCATCGAAGGATTCTCCAAGATAGCCAAGGCTCTGACTGACCTTCTCAAGAAGGATAAAAAGTTTGTATGGTCGGCCGAAGCTGAAGAGAGTTTCCAAACACTGAAAGCCAAACTCACCTCCGCTCCTGTGCTTGTCCTGCCGGACACAAGCAAGGATTTCGTCGTCTTCTGTGACGCCTCTCTGCAAGGTTTGGGTTGTGTGCTAATGCAAGATGGCCATGTGGTGGCCTATGCTCTCGCCAATTGAAGCCGCATGAGCACAACTACCCAACTCATGATCTAGAACTTGCCGCGGTGGTCTATGCTTTGAAGCAATGGAGACCATACCTTTTGGTAACCGTTGCGAGATCTTCTCGGATCACAAGAGTCTGAAATACCTTTTCACCCAGCCAGATTTAAATCTCAGGCAAAGGCGTTGGTTGGAGTTAATCACGGACTATAATGTGAGTCTGAACTATCAACCCGGCAAAGCAAACGTCGTGGCTGACGCGCTAAGTCGGAAGTCCTATTGCAACAATCTGATGATTGAAAATGCCCAACCTGCCCTCATGAAGAGTTCCCCGTTTGAACTAGAAATTGTTCCCTCTGGCTATCTGCAAATCTGGAGATCAAATCTACTCTTGTAGACCAGATTAAGGATGCTCAAACTCGTGACAAGGGTATTCGAAAAATCAAGGAGAACATTGCTAGCGGGAAGGCCAAATGTTTTTCTGTCAATGAAGCCGGAGTTGTTTATTTTGGTGACCGCTGGTAGTGCCAAAGAAACGAAAATTGAGGGAGTTGATCCTCCAAGAAGCTCATGAATCTCCTCTCTCTATTCATCCCGGTAGTACCAAAATGTACCAAGACCTTCGCCACAGTTCTGGTGGACTCGGATGAAACGGGAAATTGCCAAGTATGTTGCTGAATGCGACACTGTCGACGGGTAAAGGCTGAACATCAAAGGCCTCCCGGCACTCTTCGCCCTATTGCAGTCCCTGAGTGGAAATGGGATGAAATTGGTATGGACTTCATCACTGGCCTGCCGAAGTCTCCAAAGGGAAACGATGCCATCTGGGTCATCATTGATCGCCTATCAAAAGTGGCTCACTTCCTCCCCGTTCGTGTTGACATTACAGCGCCAAGTTGGCAGATCTGTATGCTTCTAGGATCGTCGTACTCCACGGCGTTCCCAAGAAGATAATCTCTGATCGTGGAAGTTTGTTCACCTCCAGGTTCTGGACTAGTTTCCAACAAGCCATGGGAACCCGTGTCAACTTTAGCACCGCTTTCCACCCTCAAACTGACGGTCAGACTGAAAGGGTGAACCAAGTTCTGGAAGACATGCTCAGGGCATGTGTAATCTCCTTTGGCAAGATTGGGAGAAGTATCTTCCCTTCGCGGAGTTCTCTTACAACAACAGCTATCAAGCAGTCTGGGTATGGCCCCATTCGAGGTTCTGTATGGAAGAAAATGCCGCACTCCTCTGAATTGGTCCGAGACCGGAGAGAGGGCACTCTTTGGTCCGGATATTATCAATGAAGCTGAGGAGAAAGTTAGAATCATACGAGAGAATTTGAAGATTGCCCAGTCTAGGCAGAAGAGTTATTATGACAAGCATCATCAGGAGTTCACTATGAAATTGGTGATAAAGCTTACCTCCGTGTCTCTCCCCTCCGAGGCGTTCGCCGCTTCGGAATTAAGGGAAAATTGGCCCCTCGCTACGTTGGCCCTTTCACTGTCCTGGCCAAGCGGGGAGATCTTTCTTATCAATTAGAGTTACCAGCTAACTTCCCCGATGTGCATGATGTGTTTCATGTATCCCAACTTCGCCGTTGTTTCAAGGATCCTATCCATGGAGTCAATCATGAGGAGCTGGATATCCAGGCAGACCTCACTTACCGCGAGCATCCTGTCCGTATCCTGGATGAAGCAGAAAGGAAGACTCGAAACAAGACCACCAAGTTCCTCAAAATTCAGTGGTCTCATCATTCCGAAGATGAAGCAACCTGGGAAAGGGAGTCTAGTCTTCGTGAGGAGTATCCCGACTTCCTTCCGCAACCTTAGAATCTCGGGACGAGATTCCTGTAAGGAGGGTAGAATTGTAACAGCCCCAAGTTTGTGAACCTAAAATGGGAACCAAATTTTCACTTTTGCTTCTCATACTTGCATCATGGCATCATTTGTTTTATTGCTCAAGTTGAAATCAAGTGAGGAAAACAAATTAAAACAAATGGAGAAATGTCACCGATCAAATTCAAGTCTTGCACTTCCAAATGTGCTTGTTCTTGGCAAACACAATTACAAATGCAAATCCATTTTGTCAAGGAAGTTCCAAGGGTTCAGAATTGAATACTTTGCACTGGTTTTAAAATTCAAAAGCAAATTCATTTTGGTTTCACCAAAAATGCCATAAACAAACACTATGAACAAAAGTGTGGCAAAACTTTTTATTTTGCCAAACCAATTTTTGTGGTGCTTCTAAATGATATTGGGAGGCTACATGATTTTTATCAAATTTTTATAAATTGTTTAAATGCCCCATTTAAATGGTGGAAAAGCTACTGGATTTATAAAAGAAATAGCCAAGGGCTTCTTTGTAAATAGAAAAATTCAGGCGAGGGGGTTTTCGCAAAGTGGTCATCTCCTTCACGCTGTAGCGACCGCGCGGCGCGGCCAAGCCGCACCCGCCGCGCGCCATGGCGACACGGCGATGCCGGGCCCCCCTCCCCGCGCCTCCTCGCGCTTAGAAGAGCCCCCAGGCCCCCCGTTCCCTCTGCCCGACACCACTCCACCGCCCTCCCTCTCCTTCTTCCTCTCCGCCATGGCCGAGCCATAGTGGAGCTCGCCGTCGCTGCCGCCGTCGACTGAGGCCTCCCGGAGTAGATCGAGCACCACCATCTGCTCCGCCGCGTCTCCCTCTTCATCCTCGTCGAAGGAATCGAGGCGGGAAGCCGGCGTTCGCGAGATCGCCGCTGTCTCCTTCCTCTCCGGCCGAAGCTCCGCCGCTCCATTGCCGCCAACCTCGACCTCCTCCGTCCACGCCGGTGGTTCCCACGCGTCTAGGGTGAGCATGCCGTCCTCGGGGACATCTTCTCCCTCCCTCTCTCGCCGTCGTTCGTCGATTCACCGTTGAACCGCCGCCGGCCGCCGCAAGTCGCGGATGTTTCCGTCGCTCCGGCGACCATTAGCTAGCGGCGCCGCCGTACTCGTGTTCCCCGTGCCCGTGCGAGTCCGTAGCCGTCCGTAGCGCGTTCCTTCGCGCAGTAGATCGACGCGTCGGTCCTCGCCGCCGTCGCGCGCCCGTCTGCGCCGTCGCCGCGCGGGAGGTGACCGTGGTCAAACCAGCCGCTGGGCCCGCGCTTGCTCGCGTGGCTGCCAGCGTGGCCGCTGGCCCACCAGTCAGTGGCTGTGGCTAGCCAGCCACGCGGTGAAAAACGTTTCGGCGTATTTTCTTCTGAGAAATAAAAACTAAAAACAGAATTGCAGATTCAAATCTTTACTTCTAAAATCAATAACAAATTGAAAAATGCTCCAATTAGGGTGATTCAAATTTCCACATGTTCAGGAAAGTGTGCTCGACATGTTTCTGTCATTTTGACACATGTTAGCTCAAAATAATTTGCCTCTTAAATGAATTACAGAAAATGCAGAATAAATGGCAAACTTTGAAAATTCATAACTTTAGCTCTGAAACTCCAAATTGAGCAAATAAGGTGTCTAAAATTTGTCTTGACACCCTTTACACATCCATATTTTATTTGGACTTAATTGAGCAATGTAAATCTTCTGTATGTCAAAATACTAAAAATGGCAGAAAAGAAATGCAACTTTGGAAATTCATGGTTAATTCAAAAGTATTCCAAAAATGATGTTGAAAGGCTCTAAATGTTCAGCAAATCAATACCTAATCAGTAGCATCATTTACATGCATATTTACATGAATTCATAGCACAGGAAAGCATTAAAAACAAATATGGGACTTTCTTCTCCCTTATCAATCTAATTATTTTGCACCCCATTTAAATTGATACTTTTGGTAATAATTTCAGTGCATCAAACTTGTCATGTCATCATGTGTATGTGCATTGCATTTTTTGCATGAGTGATATTGATTGTGTTCTTTCCGGTGTTCTTATGCATCGATAGATCAAGCAGTCGGGGTTTCTCCACAATACCCTGACGACCCGTATTACCAGTCCGTCGAACAAGGCAAGCGTAATCCCCCCTCTGAGCATGTCTCCTATGTTTTCCGCAGATATTTTCTCCACTATAATATTGCATGCGATTCCAAATGTCAATTTGGTTGGATTAGAGTATCCTATTAGAGGCATTATGTTTTCCGATGCCATTACCTGTTTCCCTCCTAATATCCATAGGATTGTTGTGTTGGCCGGAGTTAATTATATCCGCTATGTCTATGCTTAGCCATGCTTAGTGAAATGCTTAGTCGTCCGGTGGATATGTTATTGTTGGAACTGTGGTGGAATGTTCGGATGATGGTGGAAAGTTGTGGTGACATATAATAACATGTCTAAAGGCGGGGATGAGAGGCCACATGGAATGTGGTGGGTTGTCTCGTTCTCGTCGCCTAAGTGCGAGTTCTCCCCTTCGAGCCAAGACCGAGCGTGCACCCATGCGTGAGGCCTATGCAATTGCAGGAACCCTCATAGACTAAATAGCTCGAGCGGGGCTAGCCAGGGTCCTCTAGTTCGGGCTTTCATTTGCGCGTGCGTGATGATGGTGGTATGAACTGAGATGAGGGTTGTGGTATTAGGAAAATGAGTGGCCGTGGGGCGGGGGGATGTGATCCTGGCAGTCCTACCGCCACTGATGATCCTGGAAAGTCCTTAACGAGGGAGAAGTCGACACCGCTCCCACCCAGCCGGCTTTCCAAGGAAGAGAGCTAATGCGCAGGCAATGGGCCGGACGGTACGCGTGGTAAACATTGTACACCCCTGCAGGGTAAATCTTTTCGAAAGCCGTGTCCACGGTTAAGGACGACTTGGTGACGGATTCAGGGACCATAGAATAACTTGAACGGAATGATTAAAACCTGAGTACTAAAGGTACTAATAAGGATGCAAGGTTGACTTCCTCGAGGGTGATTCGGGGAGGTGCCTTAGTAGACAGGTGTGGTGATGGATGGTGGTTGCTGCTGAAGATGATCAAAAGAAAAGAGTTTACTTCTTACCTCTTTTGAAAATACTCTGAATAGTCGATGCCATTGAGTTATGTTTCATAAATAAAATCAGCTTTATGCAAAACAGCCATTTAACTTTGAAAGCCTCATCGAGCATATACTAGCTCTTAATCTTGCGAGTTCGTCGAACTCAACGTCGTTTGCTTATTTCAGGAGAGGACTTCACCGACCTCGAAGGTGGGTTCTTTGTGGACGTCGACGAGTAGTCTGGGGTTCCCAGGTGGCAGCTTGGGACATCCCGGAACAGCTGGTGCTGTGATGTTTATCTGTAGGCCTCTTAGGCCCTATGCTGGATCTTGTTGTTTAGAACAACCTATTTCGCTTCCGCTTGATGTACTGTTGGGTCTGTGACCTCTGGTTGTAATATTTGCTATCTTTCTCTACTATAAGAGTTGAACTATAATGCTTTTGTGTCGTAGAGTCTGTGATGTGCCAGTTGTTCCACAAGTCTTGCTCTACTATTATGCTTTGATAGTTGTGCCTGTGTTAAGGCATCACTCGGGGTGTTGCGTTGTCTGGAGTGAGGTGTACCAGCAACGCCTGCCAAAGGTTTTGGCCGGGGATTGGTAAACCCGTAACCTCCGTTTGTATCGCTTAACCGGTGACACACAGCATCACTGTATAGTAGTCGGGTCAGGGCGCCACACCGACCCGTTTCGTCCTGTACTTCCTTTTGTCGTAAAACTTTTTGCTATATAATCACCCGGATCTCTCGAGGTCCGTATATCGTGTTTTCGTCGAGTCTTGTTTTCGAGCTGTTCTGACAGGAATTGCAAGTCCCTACATGGCATCGCGAGGAGTGTACGGTGAGAAGTATGCAGCAAGGCACCGACGTGAACTCGAACGGGATGTAGAAGAGGGAACCTTTATCGGTTGGGCGACGGAGGAGGAGATTGTTGCTAGGAGAGCTGACATGGATCGAAGCATCAGAGAGGAGGTGCAAGCAGGCCAGCCTCGCCAACAAGGAGAATCAAGGCCGAGCAACTCCACCTTTGTGGGATCAATTAATCCTCAACGTGCTTTTTCTCATAATGTGCAGGGAGTCACCCCACCAATTCCAGATTTGCGGTTTTCCCCTGCTGCTGCCGAAGCTCTTCGAACCACGAACGAGTTTTGTGACCAATTTCGTATCCTGAGAGCTGAGGTGGAAATACTTCAAGATGAGAATAACAGGCTCCGCCGGATGCTCGAACGTTTCCTGACCCCGATTGTCGTGGTACCACCGTCACCACCAAGAGATCAAGTCTAAATCGTCAAGGGGTAATGGCACTCCCTTGGCTTGTTCCAAGCTTGGGGGAGTGCCCAG
Organism: Poa pratensis; assembly: GCA_947311845.1. NCBI lineage: Eukaryota > Viridiplantae > Streptophyta > Magnoliopsida > Poales > Poaceae > Poa > Poa pratensis. The sequence continues at coordinate 131,862,799 of CAMZMU010000041.1, read as the reverse complement.
TATCATCTTTATCCTTTCGTTTTTATAATTTCGTGGTCATATCATGAGTAGAGAAGTTATCTTATAAGATGGTTTGCGATGTGGAGTGTCAATCCTTTAGTTATCCATGTATCCGTTGGTTTGAGTGTGTCTTTGTTCAGAATATTAATGAGAAGTTCCACCTTTACTTTCGGTACATTTTATTTTAGCCTGCAATCTTCTTTATGTGCTGATCTTGCCATTAGTATTGACGCCACTTTTGGGTACATTAAGTAAATTATATTAGTTGTGGCAAACTTAGTATTGGTCATTAGCAACAATACCATGAAAACTTAAGTAGAAGGAGGGAATTACATGCAAAAATATTATCCCTTTATCTTTCTTTCTTGCTAGCCAATAAGATTATATTCTTTGAGTTAAAACATTTGTGCTTACAGGGAAGATAGCATGGTTGCTTCTATTACATATATATTTGTGTGTATCCCCCAACTTTTATGCTTGCCACATGACCTTGCTAGCCTTAACCACCGTACTGAGAGGGAATGCTTCTCGTGCATCCAAATCCTTGAGCCAAACCCATGCCATTTGTGTCCACCATAACTACCTATATGTGGTATTTCTTTGCCACTCCAAGTAAATTTTTCATGTGCTACCTTTAAATTATTCAAAATTATTATTCCCTTTTGTGTCAATGTTTACTAGCTCATGAGGAATAGTGTGGTTATCCTTTATTCTACTTGTCAAACAGACTTTACACCTGGACTAGTGGCATATACATCCGCTTATCCAATAACTTGCAAAAAGAGCTGGCAACGGGATGCCCAGTCCCAATTAATTACAACTTTAATCGCTTAATTCTCTTCACACTTTTGCCCTGAATTATCAGTAAGCATTGACAAACAGTGAAATATCTGCGTGTGTAAACCAAAGAGAAAGAGGGATGATCTGCCTTGCTGGTAGAAATAACGTCCTTCATGGGAGCCGCTCTTAAAAGTCTGTTTGACAGGGAGAATACTGTTTTCACCCGCTACCATTCGTTGACAATTAACAAACACCTCTCAAAACTTAATTTTTGCTCTCTATATGATTTCAAAAACTTAAAAGCTCTAGCACATGACTTAATCCCTGCTTCCCTCTGCGAAGGGCCTTTCTTTTACTTTTCATGTTGAGTCAGTACACCTATTTCCTTCTTCCTTGAGCAAGCATTTGAGTTGTTGTGATTCAACCATATATATCATTAATATTGTCAATCATGTCTTTTATCCTTCTTGTCTTAGCACAAAGACTTTTGCCTCTAAGAATATAGCTTTGCAAGTTATCAATGACTGTAAAGAAGGTGTGATAATTGAGTGTGGAAGTTCTGCAATATAAGCTCTAATATAAAGACTCCTTTCGAAAGATAAGTATTGATTGCTTATTGTTCTATGACCAAGAATGAAGTGTGCCATTACTAATCTATAATTTCCTTCGTGTATTTTTATTGTGGTTGTTTCACTACTCATGTTCAAGTTAGGTTATATGAAGAGTAGTTGCTGTTTAAAATGAGTTGTGTTGTTAGTAATTACTGATGCTTCTTGTCCGTATTCTTTATTATCGACGCTTCACTCCATAAACTTTTGTTCTAGTTTACTGAGCTCAGCTTTCGCTTGGGGACAAGCGAGGTCTAAGCTTGGGGGGGTTGATACGTCCATTTTGCATCACTATTTTATAGCATAATTTACTGTTATTCAATGATATATTTCATATTAAGAGGAGTTACTTATGTTATTTTGTCTTATTTTGCATGTTTGATGATCATTGGATAATTAACTGCCGGAGTCAGATTTCAGCTGGAAAAAGCATCGTCAAGGCACTATATTTCTGGAGCACTAAAAATATTTCCGAGAAGACAGATGTTCCTATTTTATCAGAAGATGGACTAAGCCAAAAGGGGAGGTGAGATGGGCCAGGAGGGGCCCACACCACCCCTGGGCGCGGGGCCCACCTTGGCCGCGCCCTAGCCAGGTGTGGTGCCCCTGGCCCACCTCAGGCGCTCCCCCTTCGCGTACTTCATCCCCCAGAAACCCTAAGATGAGGGGAGTCCAGAGAAAATATTCCGCCGCCTCCACGAGGCGGAAACAACAGCGAGAGAAAAAGCTCTCCGGCAGGGAGAAATCTGCCGGGGAAATTCCTTCCCGGAGGGGGGAGATCATCGCCATCCTCATCGTCATCGCGCTGGACTTCATCGGGATCATCATCATCATCATCTCCACCGCCATCACCACCATCACTGCTGCACCATCTCGTTCCGCTGTAACATCTAGGGCTATACTTTGTTTAGTTCATAGGGGAAACTCTCCCGGTGTTAATTACTCCTTGTGGTTGATGCTATTGAGTTTATCGGTGAATTAAAGTATATGTTCAGATTGTTATCCATCATTATATCACCTCTGATCATGATCCATATGATGTCTCGTGAGTAGTTCGATTAGTTCTTGAGGACATGGGAGAAGTCACGTTGTTAGTAGTGGAATTATGTTGAGTAATATTTAATGGTTTGATATTTAAGTTGTGGTGCTATTCTTCTAGTGGTGTCGTGTGAACGTCGACTACATGACACTTCACCTTTATGGGCCTAGAGGAGTGCATTGTGTATTTGGTTGCTAATTGTGGGGTTGCCGGAGTGACAGAAACCTAAACCCCCGTTAGTTTACCGGTGCACAAGGGAGCGTAGGATCTCAGAGTTTAAGGCTGTGGTTAGATTTATCTTAATTACTTCTTGTAACTGCGGATGCTTGCAAGAGGTATAATCACAAGTATGTATTAGTCCAAGTAAGGGCGGTGCATTAGCATAGATTCACCCACACAACACTTATCAAAACAATGAAGATTAATCAACTATGTGAAGCGAAAGCACTTGACTAGAATCCCGTGTGTCCTCAAGAACATTTTGTCATCATAAGTAAACCAACCGGCTTGTCCTTTGCTCTAAAAAGGATTGGGCCACTCGCTGCAATTATTATTACTGTCATTTACTTACTTGCATTTTATTTACCTGCTATATCAAAAACCCCTAAAAACTATCTGCTAGCATTTACAGTGAAACCTTTACCGAAACTCCTTGTCAGTACCTTCTGCTCCTCGTTGGGTCGACACACTTATTTATCGAAAGTACTACGATACACCCCCTATACTTGTGGGTCATCAACTATCTCCATGACTAGATCTAGCATGTTCTTATTTTAACTTCATGTCATTGAACTTATTGCTATGCTCTGATTTATCTTAATTACTAAGGTGTTATGATTTAGTTCGCATCTTGGTGGAGCATAAGAGAGAGAACAACTTATACTTGAGATCTCTATGTTAGGACGTGATGCCCATATTATTAATAACTTGTCAAACCATGTCTTGCCATCTTACATGTTAATTTTAGTGTTCCATTGTCTACCACGTTATCAAGAGAGAGTGCATTTGTGAAACCATGAACCCCGGTCCATTTTTAATCATAAGAAACACCTTTCCAACACTTTTATCACCACTTTTGTTTGCTGCCATTATTAAATCCGAAAATACAAAAACACTTTTCCATCTTGCATTCATCATAAAAAACTCAAAAATATCATTTATCATTACTTCCATCATCCTTGCATGTCTATTTTACCATCATTGCATATTTACTACTGTTTGCATATTTATTTTATTATCATTCTCACACCTTGTGCTTGACAACCACTTGGTGAGGTTGAGGGCACAAAACAATTTATTTTGTTGCAGGTTCTCAAGAGAAGGATAAGGAGATAACACCTGAAATACTGGTTCCCCGAGAGTTCGATATTAAACCCTCGAGTCACCCCTCATGGGGAAAACTGTCTTCCACTACTACATACACTCTGCACTTGGAGTCTCAACCTAACCCATTTACTTTTCACGCAGGTACCACGCGAAGGGGCTAGCAACTGTTTTCTGGCGCCATTGTGGGGGAACTACGTGAAGGGCCATCAAGACGTTTTCTGGCGCTGTTGCCGGGGAACCATAGCTGAAAGGTTTATCCATGAATCACTCACATCAAGTCAACTTCATCACCAACTTGTGTAACAACCTAAGCTTTGGGAAGTTGCACCTACGTGAGCATGATCTTATCCATCTTTACCTACAATCATTTTATTTTGTTTTGTTCTTGTCTTGCATATCATATTTATATTTCGGTTTGCATATTTTATTTTCAGTTTTGCATTTTGTGTTGCATTTGTTATTTCAGTTTTGCATTGTTTAGTGTCATTTTACTTTCAGTTTTGCATAAAAATTTAAAAACACATAAAAACTTGTTAAAATAGGAGATAGAACTAAATTGTGTGACTACACAAACACTCCTAATGATCAATTTATTGCTAAGCCTATCACCACACCTGAGATTACTGCTGAGAGCTATGAAGTTAGTCCTAGTTTGTTAAACTTGATAACTAGGGAACAATTTGGTGGTAGTGCTGTTGAGGATGCCTCTATGCATCTTCATGATTTTATTGAAATCTGTGACATGCAAAAGTTTAAAAATGTTGAAAGTAATGTCTTAAAACTGAAGTTATTTCCTTTCTCACTTAGAGGAAAAGCTAAAGAGTGGCTACATTCATTAAGAAATATTATCCCCCTGTTAAAATATTGCAAAATAGAAACAATATCCTCTCTTTTAGGCAAAATGAAAATGAACATGTTGCCATGGCTTGGGATAGGATTAAACTCATGCTTAGAACTTGTCCATCACATGGGGTTAATGAATGGACCATTTTACACTCTTTTTACAATGGTCTAAATTACATGTCTAGAAATATACTTGATTCAGCTGCTGGAGGTGCTTTCATGGGAAAAACTATATAGAAGCTAAGAACATTTGGAAAGTATCTTGCAAAATTATAGTCAATGGCATACTGATAGAGCACCTAGTTCATCTAAGAAAGTGAACTCTATAGAAGAAACAAATGATTTGTCATCTAAAATGGACACCATTCTTGCTTTTATTAATAAACAAAATTTTGAAAATATGCCTTTGCAAGAACTAGTTGGTAATAATCCTGAAAATGTTGATGTCAACTTCATTAGGAACTATGGTAATAATGGGTATGGTAACAACAATTATAACTCTTATAATAAACCCCCATATGTTCCTAACAACCGTCCTTTAGTGCCATATCCTAATGCTAATGATAAATGGAAGCCTATGTCATCAAGCAATGATAATTTAAGCAAATAAAATTCTTATTGAACAAGTTGCTAGTCATAATACCATGATACAAGAGTTGAATAAATCTGTTGCTTCTATTAGTTCTGATATTAGAGGTTTACAACTCCAAGCTGCAGGACTAGACAAAGCCTTGTCAAAACTAGCTGATAATCAAGCCACTTTATTGAGTATGTCTGCAGGGAAACCACAAGCACCACCCACGGTTGGGATGAATTCTATTAATATTGCTGAAAGTGTCCCTTCTACTTTGGAGGGAACTCTTAATGAACTGCTTGAATATCCTGAATATTTGTTGCCATTTATGTCTCAACTTGTTGGTTTAAAGGAAGAAGTTAATGAAACTAAAAATGATGAATCTCTTATATTAGTTATGTTAGAGAAAAAAGTTGAGGAAGTTAAAATGCTTAGTGAAGTTAAGGAACCATTTGTTGATTTAGAGAAGTGTAGCTTGCATGAATTAATTTCTATCTTACAAAAATTTGCAAGTGATCCTTCTGTTAATATTAACCAGCTGGTTTTGGTTCCTATATTGCTAATCATGTCTTAAAAGAAAAGATTGCTAGGTACAATCAAGAAGCTATGATACCACCTAAGCTTGGGGATATATGGATCCCAAGGTACTAGTAACCATTGGAAAAGAGACACACCATGCTATTTGATCTAGGATCTAGTGTCTCTATATTATCTAAAGAACTATATGAAGTCCTTGAACTTAAAAATATTGAGAAATGCTCTATTGAACTTGCACTTGCTGATGATTCCATTAGACATGCTCTAGGAAAAGTAAGTGATGTTATGGTAGAGTTACACATGACTTTTGTGCCTGTTGATTTTCTAATCATGGACATGGGGAATAAAACCTCTAGTCCTATTATTTTGGGAAGACCTTTTCTTCGTACTACAGGTGCCATTATTGATTCAAAGGAAGGGAATGTGAAGTTTCAGTTTCCACACAAGAAGAGCATGGAACACTTCCCAAGGAAGAGGGACACACCAAGGTTCAAGCTCCCTCATGAGCTACGTCCCCTTTGATTATCAAGTAAGTAAGCCTAGCTATATGGCTATAAAGAAAGCGCTTTACGGGAGGCAACCCGGTTGTTTTTGTTTGAGATTTTCTTTGAGTCCTCTTGCTGTAACAAGAGAGTAGTTTGTTAGTTTTGTTTCTGGATTTTTAATAAAGAACCAAGTTTTACCTATTTTGGGTTTGAAAAGTTGCTATTCATTTTCGGAGAGTTTTCTGCCTGCACGAAGTCTGTGCACGGTTTGATTTTTCATTTTTTATCTGTAACTCCGATTGAGCTGTAATTTGAACTGTAGCTTCAACTTTTCATCCTCTGTATACGTGATTTTTTCAGATTTTTCTGACGAGTTTAAGTAGGGTAGAAAAATGCGTTTTGCTGCTGCTGTTTTTCTGGACAGATTCTGTCTTGATATTGTTTGATGCATTCTTTGAGCTTTTTGCTTGAATCTTTTTGATTCAATTGAGTTTATGAGTAGGCATACAACATTATATACTCTCTGGACATTCATATGAATTTTTGCCTAAGGATTTTATGCAGCAAGGAACCTATTTGTTTATCACTACTAATATCACCCCACAGAAAAGAAATGGGAGAAACGGTGTTTTGAAGTTTTTTCACAGGGATTAGAGGAGCTGCACCAAGAGCTATCCAAGGATGGTGAAGACCATAAGCTTGGGGATGTCAAGACAACCCCACTGACCAACACACTCTCGGTTTGCACACGTCTAACTTCTGTTTTTCGATCAAAGCACTTTATCGTATAAACTTGGAGCGTCTGTTTTTTTTGCTTTTGTTATTTCGGTTTGATTTTTATAAGACCACCACTATCATTTATATATGAGAGAGCTACTGGAAGTTTGGGTTGAATTATGTTGGATGCTATTAAATATATTGGGATAGGGATGTTTGAGTTGATTTTAAAAGATACATATAGTTGCATAATTCATGTGCTTTGAATGAATGTTAATTTGCAAGTGTGTTGTCAAGAGCTATCTTACCATGTTTAGATGTTGAATTTTAACTTTACTTGGTTTAACATGGATTGATTAGTTCTATGGACACTTATGCATGCATTTAGATGGTCAACTTTCTCCCTATTGCTAGCCCAAAAATTACAACAAGTAAAAAGCTTGTTTCCCAACACCTTCAACCAAAGTTTTTCCAGTGAGTCCACCATATCTACCTATTAGCTTTATGCTATTCCAAGTATGTTTATCATGTTATATTGTGTTATCTACATTTCTGAATTTAAATGCTTATGTTATTGATTGTCATGGGAAAAATTGGTTAAAAGCTCTCACGAACTTGATGCACAATTTACTTTTATTGCATTTAATAAGCATGAACCATTGTGATTAAAATTATGAAGTTGTGGGCTTGACAATTGTTTTGGTTGGGTGTTAGCCCATATGTGCTGTCACATGGCAAGCTTTCAACATTGCACTTATTTATATTTAGTTGATGTCATGTACTTTTGTTTATGGATGCCTATCATGGGTGAAATGAATGTGGATACTTAGTAAGTTCAAAGAGTTTGTATAAATGGTTAGAGAAATGCCTGGGCCGCTAATCTAAGCCATGCATCATTCATGGTGGAAATTTACAGCATAACCATAATGTTCATTCAGTGATGCACCTCATAATAAAAAGCTATACCCATAGTAAATAAAAGAGTGCTGAGATTGTTCATTGTCTGTTTGTCTTGTTGTTTTGACATGGGCTTGTTCATGTCAAGGGCAAGAGGTACCCCAGTGCAGTTCTTGATGATACTATTATTACTTGCAATGACCTTTATTTGAATTTACTTTGTGGACCAAAGTGAGTAACACATGGTGTAGGTACTTGTATTCAAGGGACATGAGACATTCAACCAATACATTGTCAAGCACACCACTCATATTTGCTTTCACTTTAAACATTAATCATTCAAGATGCTATGATAGGGGTAATGAGAGCTCCACACCAATGACTACCACATTGCAAGCATTAACTTAAGTAGAAGTGTTTGGAAGTTAGATGAAACTTATTCATGCTTTACCTCTACTTATTTATCTATCCAAAGTGTCCACCTTTTATATTCAGTTTTCATAAGAAGTACTCTATGACCACCATAGGATGTTTTTACTTTTCATTATGCATACATTTGGTCCATAGTACTTTCTTCTATGTTACACTTTGTGAATTTATCATTGAACATCTTTACATTGAGTATTTGATATCACTTCATAATTTATCTTGCATATTGTTATTCCTTTGAAGAATGAATCATTTGAATCTATGTAGCAATAGTAATCACCTTTGATATCCATTGATAGTATTAAAATGCAAAGTCCATGTTAGTTTTATCACCTTCATACTCGGGACGAGCATGGGTTAAGCTTGGGGATGTTGATGCATGTAAAATGCATACATGAACTTTACATTTTATTACATGTTATTCCATGTTATTTGCATCATATAAGGGTTATATTCATGATTTATATTGAGTTTTGGGGATAATTAACAACTTCCCCATTTTTCTGGAATTAACCCTGCGCTGTCAGAAAACCCCTTTTTCTATATTTTGATGTTTCAGGGACCCAAACGATGTCCAAATGACTTGAAACTTTACGGGGTTCATTTTTTTGGAAGGAATGAAACGTATGCGCAAAGGAATCGAAGAAATGGAGACCAGAAGGCCAAAAGGGGTGGGCCCACGCGGCTAGATTCCTTGGCCGCGTGGAGTCCCCCATCCTGGCCCTCGGGCCTCCACTGCGTCGATCTTTCTTCCCGAAGCTTCGTCTTGACCTAAAAATGACTATATATAGACCCCCAGGGCTTTCGCGAAAGGGAGCGCCGCAGAAACATAGAAACCACGAAATAGAGATCTGGAGCTGAAGATTGGAGGGGGAAAACTCCGGCGGGGCGCTGCCGGTGTGGTCTCCTTCTCCTCCAACAACATCTCCACCGACACCATGATGAAGAGGGAGTAGTCCCACTACAAGAAAACCCCCCCTATAGCAATGCATATCTGGCAACGATATACATATTCGTTGCAAACTTTTATCCTAGATAAAGATGCATGCGTTGTAGTCTTCGGCGTTGTCTATATGCACATTTGAACCCAAAAAATAACTTTACGAGCCCAGCCCACTAACCTCCCTGACTTATTCTTTAACCCCACGAACCCTAATAGCGATGTGGTCAAAGGAACTGCCGCAAGATGTAAAGTCGTGCTCCCTGCCTCCCAAAACCTAGCCGCCTCGCTTTTGTACCGAGGGCGCCACTCGGCCGTTCCGTCGCCTCGCCGGTGAAGCGGCTCACGCTGACACCTTCCGCTCCTCGCATGCTATTGTTCGGATGAGGAGCGAGGACGTCTCGAAGGTATGATTCAACCACGGATTTGCATTCGCGTACATGAGATACCTATGAGATTCGTTCCTGTGTGCAGCTCCATGATGGACGGAGGTCTCTCCAAGAGCCGCAACGGTGATTTAGTGACAGCAGGGAGCGGGAGAGCAAGGGAACGATCGAGGTTTAGGCTCCAGACTCAATTTCTCTTCTCTTTTTTCCTGTCAAATTCGTCTCCTTCTTTTCGCGAAACAATGATTCGTCACTCATTTTACCTTGTCTTCACCTCTGTTAACCAGTTTTCTAGGATCTTTGTGCATCCTTTTCAGTCATCGGCAGCTCATCAGGATAAGCTGATTTTTTTAATCAGCTACATAGCTGCCACTGTACCATCCACCAGAGCGGAGAAATTGAGACAGATCTCCCATCACCATATAAGCGAAATTGGGACAGCTAGACAGGGTCCGATGAAGGTACACACATACTGCTAAGTGCTAACACCACATACTTACAGGAAAAGACTCGTTGAGATAAGAATCCTTAAACACTTTTTCATCTTTGTTGAGTCAGCTTCACCATTGCTTAGTATATTATTGTACGTCTAACAGTAGTTTATTTATCCTGACGCACTTCTTCTATATATATATAATCGTATACTAGGTGGATAATAGATGTGTTAGCTGTAATTTATGATGTTTATCGAGGAAAACTTGTTTGTTGTGGTAATTATTCCTAGGTATGCAGATTTTCTTTCCTTCCGTATTTAATCAACACTTAATTCTGGTTATTTTCAGAGTTGGGGAAGATAATACTAAGCACATTGCGGGACTGCAATTAAACATAAGCTGCAGGTACAACTTTCTCATGCATCATCTAGCTGACAGGCATATATTAACGAGCTTCTAATTTCTGTTACTTCTAGTTCTTCATTCCATGCACTACTAAGACGTTATATTATTAATGCAAAGGATCAATTGATGATGAAACGAACAGTCTTAGATATGAATTCTAATACATGTTATATTCTTCAGGTTGATACAATTGGACCAGAGTATTTGTCATTTTGTCTACATTCCCTCGTTCCTTGTTTTGTGCAAATAGTAATTGGATTCAATATACCCTTCTAGCTTTTGTCACTTTAATATAGAAATAGGAATCTTTTTTTATTGCAGGCCCTATTTTGCTTAGCTGCTGCCCGCTGGGTAGTTTTGGAGGGTGCCACATACAAAATATGTCATTTAACACTATGATATCCATGCTAGTACTGAAAGTATTTGGATCTTTTGTTTTACAGATTCGTTTAGATCCAGTCATGGTTATTTCTTACGCAAATTTCGTTCTGTATTTCCATCAGTGTGTAACCACTATGACTTGTGGTTCTCATGAGCTATTTCAAGTTCAGGTGATAGCAAAAATGTCTTACACGCTGACTTGGTAGAGTTCACTATACCATTTACTATATTTTGCAACTTTGATGCTGAAAACATTTTTTTTTGTATTTGCAGGTCTCATACATCCGCAAGACTTGCTATTTCGGACAGTAGCTTTGAACATGGCAGAAAAATATTATAATAGATTTAGAGATAGGACCCGTACAATGTCATGTTTTGATGTATGATTGTAAACCGCCTACTATGTATATGTATGATTAGGTAGAATATCATACTCTGATGCCAGATTGTAACTTACCACTCTACAGATAATTTTCATGTATGAGATGGAAAATCCAATATAAATATTGAATTCTTTATCACACAATGCATTCATATTCTACAATTTTTGTGTTGTTATATAACATGTATGAAGTAAGTTCTCTCGTGTAGTAAAAAAATCTACTACCATTTTCTAGAATAGTCAAGCCAATCCAAAAATATTGTTTTTTAATAATTATTTTTCAATATTTGTAGGATCTCTCTACCAACGCATACAACCATTGGTTGAAATATGTAGCTATTTAGCAACGCATATCTCACTACTTACCAACGCACGTATATCCGTTGCATTGCATTCTTGCAACGCCAGATAAGGCAACGCATTCCTATCCGTTGGTAAAGGGGCTAGCAACGCATATATAGGCGCCTAGATACACATAGATCCGTTGCTGTAGGGGGGGTCATGTTGTAGTGTCCACCCCTGGACTATGGGTTTGTGGAAGTAACTTTTGTATCTCTCCTCTCTATGAGCTTCACTAATTAGTACCGTATGAGCTGCTGAACATGATTACGGTCATCTATGTAATTCCTTTGTGGTGGATCTTTATTATGAGTTAATACATGTTTGAGACTGCAATGGTTTTGTTTCAGTTATGAAAGTAGATGCATATTATGTACCCCGTTCTTATTTACTTGTCATGATCAAGCATGTTTATGAGAGCATGTGAGGGGGAACGTGTGCATTAGTTGGAGTAACGGGGGATGGCTAGTGCAGTGAACGTGACAGATAGTTCTGCGATCCACTTGGGTTTTCTACCTTACTTTGTTGCCTCACTAGGAATAAACAAAAATACCATGCTACCGGAGAGTGGATGTGACCTTGGCCACTATCTCCATGACTAGATCTAGCATGTTCTTATTTTAACTTCATGTCATTGAACTTATTGCTATGCTCTGATTTATCTTAATTACTAAGGTGTTATGATTTAGTTCGCATCTTGGTGGAGCATAAGAGAGAGAACAACTTATACTTGAGATCTCTATGTTAGGACGTGATGCCCATATTATTAATAACTTGTCAAACCATGTCTTGCCATCTTACATGTTAATTTTAGTGTTCCATTGTCTACCACGTTATCAAGAGAGAGTGCATTTGTGAAACCATGAACCCCGGTCCATTTTTAATCATAAGAAACACCTTTCCAACACTTTTATCACCACTTTTGTTTGCTGCCATTATTAAATCCGAAAATACAAAAACACTTTTACATCTTGCATTGATCATAAAAACCCCAAAAATATCGTTTATCATTACTACCATCATGCTTGCATGTTTATTTTACCATCATTGCATATTTACTACTGTTTGCATATTTATTTTATTATCATTCTCACACCTTGTGCTTGACAACCACTTGGTGAGGTTGAGGGCACAAAACAATTTATTTTGTTGCAGGTTCTCAAGAGAAGGATAAGGAGATAACACCTGAAATACTGGTTCCCCGAGAGTTCGATATTAAACCCTCGAGTCACCCCTCGTGGGGAAAACTGTCTTCCACTACTACATACACTCTGCACTTGGAGTCTCAACCTAACCCATTTACTTTTCACGCAGGTACCACGCGAAGGAGCTAGCAACTGTTTTCTGGTGCCATTGTGGGGGAACTACGTGAAGGGCCATCAGATGCGATCAACCGCATCTTCCAGAAGCAGAGATTTGATATGATCTCACAGTCGAAGGTATGAACACTACGTTTCTATATTTTTGGGTATGTCCATCAAATCATTCACCTAATGATATGACTCCGTTGTTAACCGACACCATTGTCTATGATCAGGAAACCTTGATCATCTGTTACCCAACGAACTAGTTAAATAGAGGCTATTAGGGACCTGGTTGTTTTCATACCACACGTGTATTAATGTTTTCGCATAATACAGTTATAGCATGGTATTAAAACGTATTATGAACATTTGAGATATGACAAATAAAATCACTTTATTAATTGTCTCTAGGGCATATCTCCAACAGTCTCCCACTTGCACTAAAGTACAATTTAATCTAGTTTACAACTTGGTAAAAGCCTAACACCTATAGCATCTCGGTGTTCTTCATGCTTGTCTTGTGGAAGAGGTTTCATCAGCGGATCTGCAATATTCAGATCCGTGTGTATTTTGCAAATCTTTACATCGCCTTCCTTGATGTACTGACGTATGACATGGAAGCGTCAGAGAATATGTTTGGCGGTGGAGTGAGACCTTGGTTCCTTCATGTTGGCAATGACACCTGTGTTGTCGCAGTAGATGTTCACAGGGTCTTGTGCACTCGGGAACACTCCAAGCTCGATGACAAACTTCCTCAGCCAAACAGCTTCATTTGCAGCATCCGCAGTAGCAATATACTCCGATTCCATTGTAGATTGGGCTACTATGGGTTGCTTCCCACTTCTCCAGCTCACAGTGCCTCCGTTCACCTTAAACACATAGCCTGTTTGCGATTTCAAGTCATCTAGATCTGTGCAGAAACTTGCATCAACGTAACCTGTTACGCCAAGTTCCTCTTCACAGCCTCCATAAACAAGAAACATATCCTTGGTATACTTAAGATACTTCAGTATTTTCTTAACAACTGTCCAATGATCCTTGCCAGGATTACTCTGGAATCGACTCATCGGACTGAGAGCCAATGCCACATCTGGTCGAGTACTTAACATGGCATACATGATCGATCCTATAGCCGAAGCATATCGAGTGCCATCCACCTCGGCTTTTTCAAGAGTCATCTGTGGACGCTGAGCCATGCTCAATGTTTTTCCCTTGACAACTGGCACAAGACCTTTCTTTGCCAAATGAATATTGAACTTCTTCAATATCTTGTCTAGGTAAGTACTTTGACATAACGCTAGTAGGCACCTGGGTCTATCACGATAGATCTTAATGCCTAATACGTATGCAGCTTCTCCTAAGTCCTTCATCGAAAATTTACTATTTAAATATTCCTTCACGCTTTTCAGAAGGTCCACATCATTCCCAATTAGTAATATATCATCCACATATAGAACTAGGAATGCAACCGAGATCCCACTCATTTTCTTATAAATGCAGGTCTCTTCTGCATTTTGGACAAATCCAAAACCTTTGATCACTTTATCAAAGCGAAGATTCCAGCTCCGAGATGTTTGCTTCAGTCCATAAATGGAACGCTGAAGTTTGCATACCTTGCCAGCATTTCCTGGACTAAAAAAAACCTTCAGGTTGTACCATATACAAGTCTTCCTCAATGTTGCCATTTAGGAACGCTGTTTTGACATCCATCTGCCATATCTCATAATCATGATATGCAGCTGTTGCTAGCAAAACCTGAATAGACTTTAGCATCGCTACCGGTGAAAACGTTTCATCGTAGTCAATTCCATTAACTTGTCGGAAACCTTTTGCTTAAAGATCCATGTATGCCATTCTGTCGGAGCCTTATAGACGGTTACATTACCGTCAGCATCAGTCTTCTTCTTAAAATCCATTTATTCTCGATGGCCTTGCGCCCTTCGGGAATCTCCACCAAAGTCCATACTTTGTTGTCATACATGGATCCAATTTCGGATTTCATGGCTTCAAGCCATTTCTCGGACTCGGGTCCTTCCATTGCCTCTTTGTAGTTTGTAGGTTCGTCTTGTTCAATTAACATGATGGTGCAAACAAGATTACCGTACCACTCAGGAGATGTACGGGTTCTTCTAGACCTACGAGGTATAATAGCCTCGTCGACATTTTCTTCCACTCCATCTGTTATGGCGGACGGTTCAGGAACAGTTTCTGTTGCACCACTCGGAATTTCAAGTTCAGGATCAACTATTCCGTCGAGTTCTATTTTCCTCCCACTTACTCCTTTAGAGAGAAACTCTTTCTCGAGAAAGGTGCCACTCTTTACGACAAACGTTTTGCCCTCGGCTTGGTGGTAGAAGGTATATCCTATGGTTTCCCACGGATATCCTACAAGGACGACCTTCTCCGATTTCGATTCGAGTTTGTCGGGCTGTAGTTTCTTAACGTACGCCTCACAACCCCAAACCTTCAGGAACGACAACTTCGGTTTCTTGCCATGCCATATCTCATATGGTGTCGTTGCTACGGATTTAGATGGAGCCCTAATTAAAATAAATGCGGCTGTTTCTAACGCATATCCCCAAAACGATATGGGCAAGTCGGTAAGAGACATCATAGACCGTACGCTATCTAATAAAGTACGATTACGTCATTCGGACACACCGTTGCGTTGCGGTGTCCCGGACACATCATAGCCCTATTTTTTTGAAGCTCATACAGTAGGGAAGACCCCTACTGCTATTTTCCATTCGCTATTAAAACAGCCAGCGGCAAATATTTACAAGGTTACAAAGTTCATAAAGAGTTCATAAAGAATCTAGCCACTGCTGCATTCCCTCACGAAGACTAGGTTTAGCTCTATGCATGATAAGAGTAAATGATTCTTTAAACATAAAAAGACATCTATCATGATCGACGCTCTCATTGTCAAAAATGATCTTATTTCTATGATTCCAAAGGCTCCAACAGCCCACCAAAAGGGTCTCCTTGAAGCAGATATTATTTTGTCATCGCTTTCCATCAATAAGCATTTCAATCAGATCCATATTTGTATCCCAAGACAATTTAATTTTGTTCCAGAAAGCTTTACAGAAATCGCATTCGAAGAAAAGATGTGCTAGACTTTCAATTTGATCATGCTGACATAACACACAGTTTGAATCCTCAACATAGAAGTGTTTCCTGTTCATAACATCCTTTGTATTAAGCTAGTCAATAATAATAGCCAGAAGAAGAATTTGTGTTTCGAGAGGCAACATGATTTCCAAATCCATTTAAATGGAACTGGTGCATCCGGAGAGTCCAAAATGGCTTCATACATTGTTTTTTGTGGAATAGCAGTTTCCCCATTCGAAAGACCAGATGTCAAAATCTTCTTCATGACTATATTGTTCTAAAATCCCCTCAAGTTCATGACGTTGCTGCATAGCAATAACGGACATTGAATTATGGAATAACTCCTGAATGTTCTCATTTGCAGTGATCACAGCTTTTCGAACTGAGATATCAGTATTCTTTGCAAAAGAGTGTAATTGTGGAAACCTTTCTTGCATTGTGAGACGAACCCCATTAATCTGCAGCTTGTCTTTCCACAGTATCACATAATTTCCTTTCTTTACACTACAGGATGCATGCTGCTTGTAGATGTCAATAAGCTTAGTGCAATCTCTTCACCAAAAGGATCCCTTTGCAGATTTTCCAAAAGGTACTTTATCATCTTTGTAGTGCGCTTCCCAAATCAGCTGCACCCAGGGGATATCTTTGTTGTTATAAAACTTATAGAGAAACTTTATCATCAGCGCTTTATTTTGAGTTCTCAAGCTCAGCACTCCCAGCCCACCATTTTTCTTCGGTAAACAAACAGTATCCCACTTAGCCAGCCATTTCCCACTCTTATGTATATCTTTATTGTTCCATAGGAAAATCCTACACGATTTTTCAACATGATCCAGTATAGTATAGTGTACCATCAGTGTACACATGGCAAAGATTGGCATAGCTGAGATGGTTGCCTTAATAACCATCAGTCTGCTTGAGTACGAAAGTAGGTTAGCAATTCCAGATAACCTTTTGTCTGCACGTGTAGCTAGATATATCAGATCTTCAACTTTTGGCCTGGTAGTCCCCATTGGTAACCCAAGATATGTAAATGGGAGACTCTCTGTTTTGCAACCCAATATATTTGCAAGCTCTCGACATCTCTCACTGGTTATATTAATAGGCACCATAGTCGTCTTGTGGTACTTCACTCTTAATCCAGTTGAGGTGGAGAATTTATCAAGAATTTCCTTCAGCTTCTGCAATTGATCCGGCTCAGCAGGTAGAATAATTAAAGTATCATCCTCATATTGCAGTACCGGATAATCTTGACCATATGAACTATCCAGTGGCAGATTTAATTCCCCCTCATTCCAAGCTCTATTAATACCAATTTGCAACAACTCAGCAGGCAGAACAAATAAAATGGGAGATAAAGGATCGCCTTGCCGCACTCCTCTCTTGCAATTTATCTTTTTTTCCAGGAACAGCATTAAGGATAATAGAAGAAGATGCACTCTTGAGAATGGAGATAACCCACATAATGAATTTATCTCCAAATTCTAAATGTTTCAGCATGGAAATAATAGCACGGTACTCAATGATTGCGTGGATCACACGTTCGTTGGGAGACCCCAAGAGGAAGGTATGATGCAGTATAGCAGCAGTTTTCCCTCAGTATGAAACCAAGGTTTAATCGAACCAGTAGGAGCAAGAAATCACTTCGGAAGGTTGTCAGTGGCGCGCTGACGTGGAACCTGCACACAACACAATCAAACTACTTTGCCCCAACGAAACAGTGAGGTTGTCAATCTCACCGGCTTGCTGAAAACAAAGGATTAAATATGGTGTGGAAAACAGTAGTAAATTGCAGAGAATGAAAAGGAACATGTTTGCAGTTGGTTGTATTATCAGTGTAAAAGAATGGACCGGGGTCCACAGTTCACTAGTGGTGTCTCTCCATAAAAGATAACTAACATGCTGGGTGAACAAATTACAGCTGGGCAATTGACAAAATATTGAGCGCATGACAATGCATATATATGACATGATGATTACTATGATATTCATGTGGGCATTACGACAAAATACATAGACCGTTATCCAACAGCGTCTATGACTAATAATCCACCGCCAGGTTGTCATACCGAGTTCCCCGTTGGTATTAAGTTGCAAGCAACGGATAATTGCATTAAGTAATGTGCGTAATGTAAACAAATGCATTAGACCTAACGGCGTACCCTTAAGCTAAGCATCGGTTATTTTATCCCTAGTGGCAACAGCACATCCACAATCTTAGAAGTTATTGTCACTCTCCCAGATTACCGGAGGCATGAACCCACTATCTAGCATAAATACTCACTCTTGGAGTTACAAGCATCTACTTGGCCAAAGCATCTACTAGTAACGGAAAGCATGCAAGATCATAAATAACATATAAGATAGATTGATAATCAACTTGACATAGTATTCAATATTCATCGGATCCCAGCAAACACAACATGTAGCATTACAATAAGATGATCTTGATCATGATAGGCAGCTCACAAGATCTAAACATGATAGCATAAAGTGGAGAGACAACCATCTAGCTACTGCCATGGACCCGTAGTCCAAGGATGAACTACTCACGCATCACTCCGGAGGCAGGCATGGTGATGTAGAGCCCTCCGGTGATGATTCCCCTCTCCGGCAGGGTGCCGGGAAGAGCTTCTGAACCCTCCCGAGCTAGGGTTGACGGCGGCGGCGTCTCTGGAACTTTTCGTGGATAATGGCTCGGGTATTTAGGGTTTTCGCGTCGGGAGAATAAATAGGCGAAAGGGCGGCGGCTGCGAGCCACGAGGGCCCCACACCACCCCACGGCGCGGCGGGGGGCCCGCGGGCCCCATGGTGTGGGTGCCACGTGGCCCTCCTCCGTCTCTCCTCTGGACTCCGTCTTCGTGTTGGAAAAATAGGAGGTTCTGTCCAAGTTTCGTCCAATTCCGAGAATATTTCCAGACTAGCTTTTCTGGAATACAAAAACAGCAGAAAACAGGAACTGGCACTGTGGCATCTTGTTAATAGGTTAGTCCCAGAAAATGCATAAAAATGCTATGAAGTGTATATAAAACATGTAACAATTGGTATAATATCAACATGGAACATCAGAAATTATAGATACGTTTGAGACGTATCAAGCATCCCCAAGCTTAGTTCTACTCGTCCTCGAGTAGGTAAAACGATAAAAACAAAATAATTTCTGAGGTGACATGCTACAATCATAATCTTGATCAAATAATATTGTAAAGCACATGTTATGAATGAAGTGATCCAGGTCAATGGTCTATAGTTTGCTAGCAAGTAGATAATGAGCAAACAACTGAATCATATAAGCAAAAACTTTTCATGAATAGTACTTTCGAGACAAGCATCAAAGAGTTTTGCATAAGAGTTAACTCATAAAGCAATAGATTCTAAGTAAAAGGTATTTAACCAACACAAAGGAAGATTTAAGTTTCAGCAATTGCTTTCAACTTTCAACATATATATCTCATGGATATTTGTCAACACAAAGCATATAATAAGTGCAATATACGAGCATATAAAAATTGTTGCACCAAAGTTGACACTAGTGTTTGCTTCTAAGAAGTAGGTAAACTGACTCAACATAAAAGTAAAAGAAAGGCCCTTCGCAGAGGGAAGCAGGGATTAAATCATGTGCTAGAGCTTTTTAAGTTTTTGAAATCATATAGAGAGTAAAAATAAGTTTTGAGAGGTGTTTGTTAATTGTCAACGAATCAGAAAATGGAAAGTACAATATGACCCCTGCCAACCAGACTTTTAAGAGCGGCTCCCATGAAGGACGTTATTTCTACCAGCAAGGCAGATCATCCCTCTTTCTCTTTTGTTTACACATGCAGATATTTCACTGTTTGTCATTGCTTGACTGATAAATCAGGGCAAAAATGTGAAGAGAATTAAGCGGTTAAAGTTGTAATTAATTGGGACTGGGCACCCCATTTGCCAGCTCTTTTTGCAAAATTAATGGATAAGCGGATGTATATGCCGCTAGTCCGGTGGTAAAGTCTGTTTGACAGTTGACATAAAGACATCCACCCCGTCCTCATGAGCTTGGTAAACATTGACACAAAATAGGAGTAATAAAGTTTGAATAGTTTAAAGGTAGCACATGAAAAATTTACTTGGAATGGCAAGGAAATACCACATATAGGTAGTTATGGTGGACACAGATGGCATGGATTTTGGCTCAAGGTTTTGGATGCACGAGAAGCATTCCCTCTCAGTACAGAGTTTAGGCTAGCAAGGTTATTTGAAGCAAACACAGGATATCAACCGACACAGCAAGCTTATATGAAAACATATTGCAAGCATTATAAGACTCTACACTGTCTTCCTTGTTAACCAAACCCTTTTACTAGAAAATATCTAGACCTTAGAGATACCAATCATGCAAACCAAATTTCAACGAGCTTTACGGTAGTTCTTCATTAATAGGTTTTAACTACATGATACAAAAGCTTAAACATGAACTACTTGATAACTCAAAACAATTGACAAGTATCAAATTATCCAATACAATGATCTACAAGAATATGTAAGCTTTTTCCATTATACCATCTACCACATGCAACATTTTCTGTTCCAACCAAACACCAATCAATTTATTTCAACATAAACTCTCCAAACAATTATAAGTGAAGCAAGAGAGTACTTTCTTTAAAAGAACTAACAGCTCTGAATAAGAGATGCATGCAAAACAGGAGCTAAAAGCATAGCAATAGCTAGATAAGAATACTCAACAAGTATAAGTGAAGAATAGGAGTATTCATATGAAAAAGCGGAGCGTGTCTCTCTCCCAATCAAGAATGCTGGGGTCCAATCAAGTTGACCATAAGAAAAATAAAATACTGAAAATAAAAGCACACAGACGCTCCAAGTAAAGCACATATGATGTGAAAGAATTAAAATATAGTTTCACTAGAGATGACCTGATAAGTTGCTGATGAAGAAGGGGATGCCTTGGGCATCCCCAAGCTTAGACGCTTGAGTCTTCTTGAAATATGCTGGGGTGATCCATGGGAGCATCCCCAAGCTTAAGCTCTTCACTCTTCTTGATCACATTATATCATCCTTCTCTCTTGACCCTTGAAAACTTCCGCCACACCAAACTCAAAGTAATTCTCATTAGAGGGTTAGTGCACAATCAAAAACTCACATGTTCTATAAGGACACAAACATGACCGTTACTTTTAACATTAGCTACTGCCACTGATGTTATGTGAAGCTCTTCACCCTAAAAAAGAATTCCACTCAACACTAGTAAAAGAGAGAATGCGAAAAATAAAAGACAGAATCTGTCTAAACAGAACAGTCCAAAGACGAATTTTTTCGAGGCACTTACGTTGCTCAGATCGAAAAACTTTAAACTAACGAAAGATGCGTACATATCTGAGGATCACGCACAAAAATTTGCAGATTTAAATAATTTTTCTGTGATTTTACAGAATTAAAACGGTGAACAGCAGAAATCTGTTCCTGCGCAGAAATCCAAATCTAGCATCATCTTCCTATTAGAGGCAATACTTGGCACAACAATGCGATAAAATAAAGATACAAAGGAATTGTTACAGAA
The DNA here is from genome assembly GCA_947311845.1 of Poa pratensis. Lineage (NCBI taxonomy): Eukaryota > Viridiplantae > Streptophyta > Magnoliopsida > Poales > Poaceae > Poa > Poa pratensis. The sequence goes on along the minus strand of CAMZMU010000041.1, from coordinate 131,841,325 downwards.
GTAAACAACTCCTTGACTAAAAAAAAGAAAAATTGCAGAAATAAAATAATGGGTTGTCTCCCATAAGCGCTTTTCTTTAACGCCTTTCAGCTAGGCGCAGAAAGTAAGAATCAAGTGTTTCCAAGTGATGAAGCATCAACAGAATAATTTGCTCTAACAATAGAATCAAAAGGTAACTTCATCTTCTTTCTAGGGAAGTGTTCCATACCTTTCTTGAGTGGGAATTGATATTTAATATTCCCCTCTCTCATATCAATAATAGCACCAACAGTTCTAAGAAAAGGTCTTCCCAAAACAATAGGACAAGAAGCATTGCATTCAATATCCAAAACAACAAAATCAACGGGGACAAGGTTATTGTTAACCATTATAAAAACATCATCAACTCTCCCCAAAGGTTTCTTTATAGTATTATCAGCAAGGTGAACATCCAAATAACAGTGTTCCAAAGGTGCTAAATCAAGCATATCATAGAGTTTCTTAGGCATAACAGAAATACTAGCACCAAGATCACATAAAGCATTGCAATCAAAATCATTCACTTCATTTTAATGATGGGCTCCCAACCATCTTCTAACTTCCTAGGGATAGAAGCTTCATGTTTTAATTTCTCTTCCCTAACTTGCATGAGAGCATTAGTAATATGTTTAGTAAAAGCCATGTTTATAGCACTAGCATTAGGACTTCTAGCTAGCTTTTGCAAGAACTTAATTACTTCAGAAATATTGCAACCATCAAAATCAAAATCATTATTATCAAAAGTAATAGGACCATTGTCTCCCACATCTCGAAAAATTTCAGCACTTTTATCAGGAACAGTTTCAGTGTTTTCAGGCAATTTTAAACGTTTTGCAACAGAAGTAGAGACATTGCCAACACCAATTACTTTACCATTGATAGTAGGAGGTTTGTTAACACTTGAGTTTATAGCATTTTCAGTAGTAGTAATAGTATAAACTCTAGCAATACTATTCTTTTTAGCAATTTCATCCTCTCTTGCCCACCTAGCATGTAAATCAGCTAACATCCTCACATTATTATCAATTTTAACTTGTATAGCATTGAGAGTTTTGCTCTCTTTAACATCATGAGGCATAGTTTTAATTTTTAACAAATCAATCAAGAGCAAGACTATCAACTTTAGAGGCAAGAACATCAATTTTCCCAAACTTTTCCTCAACAGATTTATTGAAAGCAGTTTGTGTACTAATAAAATCCTTAAGCATGACTTCAAGATCAGAGGGTACACTCTTATTATTGTTGTAGGAATTACCATAAGAATTAACATAACCATTGCCACTATTAAAAGGATAGGGCTTATAATTGTTATTACCAAAATTATTCCTATAAGCATTGTTGTTAAATTTATTATTTTTAATGAAGTTCACATAGGGAATCACGTGTAGCCTTTTCGATAAGTAAGAGTGTCGAACCAAACGAGGAGTTAAAGGTAGGATAAGTATTCTCTCAAGTTCTATCAACCACTGATACAACTCTACGCACACTAAACTTTTACTTTATCTAGGAAATAATACTAGACTAACAATACGGGTATGAGAGATAGCTTTGCGAGATAATAAATAAAAGAAAGAAAATGTTAGTGCTGCAGAAATAAAGTAAACTAAGTAACCATAAACTAACAGTACCATGAGTGTGGAAAGTGGTGGTAATTGTGATGGCTTTGTCCAAGATTAATTACCGAATATATCGGGTTCATTGTCGTCGATGCAGTTTTCTATGTGGGAGAGGCTAAATATACATGCACTACACTACTTGGGATTACAAGTACTATATGATTGGATTGTTAGAAAGCATCCGCGAATACAAACAATGCATTAAGTTTTCCCCAACCATAGCCTTAAGTTTAAGGCCCTCTTACTCCCATACGTGTAACTAACCGGTTCGCGCCCTTAGGTTTCTGTCACTCCGGTAGGACTCCCCCCTTCGTTTACAAATACTACCAACCCCGTGATGTTTGATCCATGCACGCACAAGTATAATGGACACCAAAGGCAGTACCATATTGACATACAACTCTAATGAACCAAAGACATTCAACCAAGCAATCAAAAGACAAATAAACTACACAAACATGTCATAGATCATAGGATAAATATTATAGCATCAAACAACATGTTTACATAGGACGGTACGGAGTTTTGTGGGAAGATGAACCACCGAATACAAGGAGGAGTTGGTGATGGAGATGGCGGTGAAGACGGCGAAGGGGACAGCGAGGAGCGCAGGGCGGCGCCGGCACCGGCACTGGCGCGGGGAACTCCTCCCGCGCCGCCGGCATCAAGGGGAAGCACCGCCCCTTAGCCCCCTTCCTTCATGGCTTCTTGAGAGCCCTCCCCCATGGAGATGGGATCCATGGGGGAGGCAAAATTGTGTCTTTTGGTGGCTGCAATTCGTGGGTGGAGGCATTCTCCAGGAGTTAGATTTCCTCCCTTTATATATCTTCTCGAATTTCCGTCATCCTATATAGGGTTGCAGTAAATCGGGCTTATCTCGGCCGTCCGGACTCGGAATCAGGCGAATTTTATGTCTAGAACGTTTTTCGTAAAATTTCCTGCAACTTTGCCTTCGGCGAGACTTCCGTGGGACGCTGTCTTCGGGCCCAAACGAGCCCATCTTCGTAAAAAGTTCACAGACAGATTTCAGGAAAGTCCCAATTCGACTCCAACAAGGTTTCCTCTTGTTTTCTTGATAATTCCTACACATTAAAGTGTAAAACAAGAACATTGTGCACTTTTGCAACTATTAATAAGTTAGTCCAAATAAATTATAAACTTAATATAAAAAAGTGTCAAAGGCATAATATTAACATGAAACAATAAAAAATTATAGATACGTTTTGGACGTATCAACATCCCCAAGCTTAATTCCTGCTCGTCCTCGAGTAGATAAATGATAACAAAATATTTTTTGATTGTAAATGCTATGATCAGATCTTTAACAATTGCATGATGTATGGATAATAAAACTTAGCAATCATGTTACCTAATGAAAAGTATCAACGAACTAAGAGCTCATAACATGAAATTTATAAACATCAACAAGATTGTGATGATCATAATAAAGCATGGTAGAGTGATATCTTGCTTGCCCTTAATTGTGGAGAAAAACATAAATGCCAAGGCACCTCTGAAGTTCAAGTGAAGACTAGATGTAAAGATATCAAAGGTAAAAGCATCATAGTTATACCACAGATAACCGCATTCTGGGACAAGCACATTACACTAAGAATGACAGTTATGCTCTCAAGGAAGTGCTTAAAGAAAGGATGGTCACTCAACATTAAAATAAAAGATTGGCCCTTCGCAGAGGGAAGCAGGGATTAACATGTGCTAGAGCTTTTTATTAAAAACAGAAGTAAAAATTGTTTTGGGAGGTGGTTGTTCCTGTCAACGAATCAGCAATAGAGGGAAGCAGGGATTAACATGTGCTAGAGTTTTTTATTAAAAACAGAAGTAAAAATTGTTTTGGGAGGTGGTTGTTCCTGTCAACGAATCAGCAATAGAGTTCTTGTAATCTTCCATACTAAACAAGTTGAGAGCGGTTCCGAGTTATTGATATTAGACATTTATAGCATACACTTTTATATAGCATGACACTCCTCCCAACCTTTGCTTACACAAACCATGGCTAACCGAATCCTCGGGTGCCTGCCAACAATCTCATACCATGGATGAGTGCCTATTTTATTTTTACTTTTTAGATGTTATAATGGTCTAACCAGCTCTTTGCAAAATTAGTGACGAGCAGATGAAGCATGCAAGTCGGGGAACTTAATTTAGTATGGAAGATAACAAACCCAACTACTACGTCCTCATGAGCTAAAAACAATGTCACAAAATGAGAAGTATTTTGAAGGTTTTAAAGGTAGCACATGAAAATTTACTTGGAATGGTTTGAAATACCATGCATAGGAATTTATAGTGGACTCTTTGGGATACTTGGTTTTTAAGGATTTTGGATGCACGAGCAACATTCCGGTCAGTACAGTTGAAGGCTAGCAATAGACTGGGAAGCGACAATCAAGAGAGAAATAACCGTCATAATCATACTTGCGACAGAATAAAATTAACGGAGGCATAAAAATGATACTAAAACTCTGAGGCAAAATAGATCATCAAGGCTTAATTGACTTTTATTTTTCAGTCATGAACATGTGTGAGCATGTGCCAAGTCGATTCAAGTAAATCATTCAGTGGAGGATACCACAATTCCATACCATCTTATGAATAGGACAATGCATGTTAATATCAAAATAACATAATATGCACTATTAGCTAGTTGAGACTAACCATAAGAAAACATAAACCACTAAACAGTATTATTCACACATCATTTTTAAGTTTCAACAAATAATCCATTAACCAAGTAAACATTGAAAACAGAGGATAAATAAAATATGTGACGATCAACTTATTAATGTAGCCGGTGTTTGATGCTAAGATAAATAAATAATAAGATACAGACGCTCCAAGAACATCACATATGATGTGAAAGAATTAAAATATAGTTTCACTAGAGATGACCTGATAATTTTGACGATGAAGAAGGGGATGCCTTGGGCATCCCCAAGCTTAGACGCTTGAGTCTTCTCGAAATATGCTAGAGAGATCCATGGGAGCCTCCCCAAGCTTAAGCTCTTCACTCTTCTTAATCCTATTATATCACTCTTCTCTCTTTACCCTTGAAAACTTCCGCCACACCAAACTCAAAATAAATCTCATTAAGGGTTAGTGCACAATCAAAAACTCACACATTCTGTAAGAACACAATATGCCGTTACTTTAAACATTAGCTACAGCCACTGATGTTACGTGAAGCTCTTCCACCCAAAAAATAATTCCACTCAACACTAGTAAAAGAGAGAATGCAAAATAAATTACATAATCTGTCTAAAACAGAACAGTCCACAAAGACGAATTCTTTCGAGGCACTTACGTTACTCAGATCGAAAAACTTTGAACTAACGAAAGATGCATACATATATCAGGATTATGCACAAAAATGTTCAGATTTAATTCACAAGCTGGTGATTTTATGAATTTCGTACAGTGAACAGCAGAAATCTGTTCCTGCGCAGCAATCAAAATTTTAGCAACATCTTATAATTAGAGACTACTCTTGGCACAACAATACATGAAAGTAAAGATACAAAGGAGTTTCTACAGAAGTAAACAAACTCCTTGACTCAAGAAAAGAAAAATTGCAGAAATAAAAATAATGGGTTGCCTCCCATAAGCGCTTTTCTTTAACGTCTTTTAGCTAGGCACTTATTGCAATACATAATATTTCCAAAGTGCTGCTATTAAACCAAATCAAATTTTGTTTTTAAGTTGCAGAAGGTTGCTTAAATGGCCAACTTCTAAATGAAAGGTAAGAATCATTAATAATCAAATGAAAACGCAAAGAGGCCACTCTTGCAATAAAAGTCGAAATCTGTCTAGAAAAATAGCATCTGGAAAACATAATTTGTAGGTGCACTTAAACATGTCCCCAATTTTAGCCAATTTTTGTGCATGCATAGGTTCGGTGATACATCATCAGTAATTTTACGTAATTTTTTGAGTTTCCAGTAAAATATGAAAAATCGTGCAATGAGCAGTAGATACCAAAAACAGAAAATCACTTTTTACAAATGTATCAAGTAAGCTAAATGGGTAAAACTTGATACTTTATTTTTGATAAACTAAGAGACCAGAGGCTAAAAAAATACCTAAACATGCTAGCTACAACAAGGAAAACTCTAAATAAAAATCAAAAGTAGAAACCTATTTAGAATACAAAGAAAGAACCCAATAAAGAAGCAAAAGAAAAAAAAATGTTGTTTTGAATTTATAAGTGAAAGTAAAGAGATAATAAAGATCCTAATAAAACTAAAGAAAGTAAAACAAAAACATATGAAAGCAATTATAATAGAAGTTAAGACAATACATATCATGTGGACGGGTAATATAGAGTATGAACGAGACAACCTCATGTTAGTTGATGAATAGGGGGATGACGAGTCATCCCCAAGCTTAGATGATTGTATCTTCTTGAATATGTTCTTGGGATGCACCTACACATCCCCAAGCTTGAGCTCTTGTGTCTTCTTGTTCATCTCATATCACCATATTGATTACAACTTATATGCTACATCCACATAAAACTTCACAAAACTCATTAGTAGGGTTAGTACTCATTAAATAAAATCCACTCATGTTCAAGCATTGACAAGTTTTATAATCTTTACTCAACATTAGCCACTGTATATACTAAGGTGTTCATGATTTCCGTTGTCCGTCGAAAAACTAATGAAACTAACAACACCAAGTACAATATTCAATAAACAAAGAAATCTGTCAAAACTGAACAGTCCGTAAAGATGGCATTCAACGAGATAGTTAAGTAGCTCAAATCGAAAACCTTTTAACTAATGAAAGGCAGATCATAATCTCGGTTTTACGCACAAAAATTTTCAGGTCAAAATACTATTCTGAGATTTATCACGATTTTTTACAGTGAAGCACAGGAATCTGTCTAAATTGAACAGTCGGTGAAGATCGAATTTTTCGAGACAGCTACGTAACCCAAATCACAAAAAGTTAGTCTAATGAAAGAAAGATAATAAGCATTACTTTGCACTCAAGAAATTTCAGATCAAGATCACGTTATGGTGATTTCAAACATTTAATGCGGTGCAGCACAGAAAATCTGTTTCTGGACAACAAAGTAAAACTATCAACTTCTAATTAACTAGAGATTATTATTATCATATTATTTTTATGTACAGAGGTATATACACAATATATACATGTTTTTGGATGAGAAGCTTCCATGGAAAGATTTGCTTTGGTTTCATAGGCATGAACACAAGTGTTCAAGGTCGACCCCCACTTAACCATTGCTCATCTTTCCAATCACTCTCTTTTTGAAAACGTTTTAGATAACAAGTACAACTAATTTTTTTATAATTCGTATTTCCTACCTATACTAAGGTAGAAAACAACTTAAAACTGAAAATAAAAACTACTTAGAGATAAAGCAAACAAGTGCACACAAGAATATTCACCCCACGCTATTGCTCCCCGGCAACGGCACCAGAAAAGGTCTTGATAACCCACAAGTATAGGGGATCGCGTGTAGCCTTTTCGATAAGTACGAGTGTCGAACCCAACGAGGAGCTAAAGGTAGGATAAGTATTCTCTCAAGTTTATCAACCACTGATACAACTCTACGCACACTAAACGTTTACTTTATCTAGGAAATAATACTAGACTAACAATACGGGTATGAGAGATAGCTTTGCGAGATAATAAATACAAGAAAGTAAATGTTAGTGTTGCAGCAATAAAGTACACTAAGTAACCATAAACTAACAGCACCATGAGTGTGGAAAAGTGGTGGTAATTGTGATGGCTTTGTCCAAGATTAATTACCGAATATATCGGGTTCATTGTCTTCGATGCAGTTTTCTATGTGGGAGAGGCTAAATATACATGCACTCCACTACTTGGGATTACAAGTACTATATGATTGGATTGTTAGAAAGCATCCGCGAATACTAACAATGCATTAAGGTTTCCCAACCATAGCCTTAAGTTTAAGTTCCTCTTACAGCCATACGTGTAACTAACCGGTTCGCGCCCTTAGGTTTCTGTCACTCCGGTGGGACTCCCCCTTCGTTTACAAATACTACCAACCCCGTGATGTTTGATCCATGCGTGCACAAGTATAATGGACACCAAAGGACGGTACCATATCGACATACAACTCTAATGAACCAAAGACATTCAACCAAGCAATCAAAAGACAAATAAACTACACAAACATGTCATAGATCATAGGATAAATGTTATAGCATCAAACAACATGTTTACATAGGACGGTACAGAGGTTTGTGAGAGGATTAACCACAGAATATAAGGAGGAGTTGGTGATGGAGATGGCGGTGAAGACGGCGAAGGGGACAGCGTGGAGCGCAGGGTGGCGCCGGCGTTAGCGGTGGCGTGGGGAACTCCTCCCGCGCCGCCGGCATCAAGGGGAAGCACCGCCCCTTAGCCCCCTTCCTTCATGGCTTCTTGGGAGCCCTTCCCCATGGAGATGAGATCCATGGGGGAGGCAAAAACGTGGCTTTTAGTGGCTGCAATTCGTGGGTGGAGGCGTTCTCCACGAGTTAGGTTTCCTCCCTTTATATAGCTTCTCGGATTTCCGTCATCCTATCTAGGTTTACAGTAAATCGGGCTTATCTCGGCCGTCCGGACTCGGATTCAGGCGAATTTTATGTCTAGAACGTTCGCCGTAAAATTTCCTGCAACTTTGTTTTCGGCGAGACTTCCATGGGACGCCGTCTTCGGGCCCAAACGAGCCCATCTTCGTAAAAAGTTTTCAGACAGATTTCAGCAAAGACCCAATTCGACTCCAACAAGGTTTTCTCTTGTTTTCTTGATAATTCCTACACATTAAAGTGTAAAACAAGAACATTGTGCACTTTTGCAACTATTAATAGGTTAGTCCAAATAAATCACAAACTTAATATAAAAACAAGTGCCAAAGGCATAATATTAACATGAAACAATCAAAAATTATAGATACGTTTTGGACGTATCACTGGGTGAACAAATTACAGCTGGGCAATTGACAAAATATTGAGCGCATGACAATGCATATATATGACATGATGATTACTATGATATTCATGTGGTGATTACGACAAAATACATAAACCGTTATCCAACAGCGTCTATGACTAATAATCCACCGCCAGGTTGTCATACCGAGTTCCCCGTTGGTATTAAGTTGCAAGCAACGGATAATTGCATTAAGTAATGTGCGTAATGTAAACAAATGCATTAGACCTAACGGCGTACCCTTAAACTAAGCATCGGTTATTTTATCCCTAGTGGCAACAGCACATCCACAATCTTAGAAGTTATTGTCACTCTCCCAGATTACCGGAGGCATGAACCCACTATCTAGCATAAATACTCACTCTTGGAGTTACAAGCATCTACTTGGCCAAAGCATCTACTAGTAACGGAAAGCATGCAAGATCATAAATAACATATAAGATAGATTGATAATCAACTTGACATAATATTCAATATTCATCGGATCCCAGCAAACACAACATGTAGCATTACAATAACATGATCTTGATCATGATAGGCAGCTCACAAGATCTAAATATGATAGCATAAAGTGGAGAGACAACCATCTAGCTACTGCCATGGACCCGTAGTCCAAGGATGAACTATTCACGCATCACTCCGGAGGCAGGCATGGTGATGTAGAGCCCTCCGGTGATGATTCCTCTCTCCGGCAGGGTGCCAGGAAGAGCTTCTGAACCCTCCTGAGCTAGGGTTGACGGCGGCGGCGTCTCTGGAATTTTTCGTGGATAATGGTTCGGGGTATTTAGGGTTTTCGCATCGGGAAGAATAAATAGGCAAAAGGGCGGCGGCTGCGGAGCCACGAGGGCCCCACAACACCCCACGGCGTGGCAGGGGGCCCGTGTGGCCCCATGGTGTGGGTGCCACGTGGCCCTCCTCCGTCTCTCCTTTGGATTCCGTCTTCGTGTTGGAAAAATAGAAGGTTCTGTCCAAATTTCGTCAAATTCCGAGAATATTTCCAGACTAGCTTTTCTGGAATACAAAAACAGCAGAAAACAGGAACTGGCACTGTGGCATCTTGTTAATAGGTTAGTCCCAGAAAATGCATAAAAATGCTATGAAGTGTATATAAAACATGTAACAATTGGTATAATATCAACATGGAACATCAAAAATTATAGATACGTTTGAGACGTATCACTCAACTTTCTCAAAGGCCTTTTCGAAATCAATCTTAACAATAACAATCTCTTTTTTCGACTTATGACATATATCCAAATATTCAAAAGCCCACGCCAGGCAATCTTGGATATTCCTTGATTTAATTAACCCATAATGGTTTTTGTGAATCAAAGGAATAATAACTCTCTGTAGTCTATTAGCAAGTAGTTTAGTGATGATTTTCAATGCCATACTAACCAGAGATATTGGTCTAAAATCAGCCACAGTTATTGGACAATCGATTTTTAGTATAAGAGCAATATATGCAGTATTTATACTCTGAAGCTCCAGGTTTCCTTCAAAGAAGGCATTACATAATTGGTAGAATTGAGGCATAATTTTGTTCCAGCACTTTTTCATGAAGCAACCATTGAAACCATCCGGTCCTGGTGATTTATCATTGGGCATATGCTGGATAACCTTGTCAATCTCCTCATGTGTGAATGGTTGTTCCAAGTCCAGAAGATCACTATTATATATACTCTCATTGAGCTGAAAAAGCATAGTTGGGTTCTCAGAAATCCCAAGCCTGTTTTTAAAGGAGTGCCACAAAATTGCTGCTTTTTGTTCATGTTCTGTAACTACTCTGCCATCATCCGTAGTAAGACTAGCAATATAATTATGCCTATAGTTTCTTGTAGCAATTGCATGAAAGAATTTTGTATTTTCAACTCCTAGTTTTGCCCATTTGATACTAGCTCTTTTTCTCCAATATTTTCTTTTCGCTTCAAGTAAATTCAAAGTATGCTGCTTCGAAGCAGATCTGAAATTGCCTTCAGAAGTAGACAGTGGACGCTGTTCTTCAAGATCATCCATAACAGCTGTGACATAGCAACATATGTCAATAAGCTTATTGAGTTGTGACAGATTTTTCCTCCACTTTTTGAGTGCATTTCTAACACTCTTTAATCTGGCTGTAATGTCCTGGGCCGGATTCTTATAAACACCTCTGTTAATCCAATTACTTTCCACTGTTTCATTAAAACCATCAATATCAGTCCAAAAGTCCTCAAATCTGAAGATATTGGATCTAGGAATCGCACTACCAATCTTTATCTGAATAGGTACATGATCTGATGATAATCTCGCCAATGGTAAAGCCATTGTATCAGGGTATTGTGTCGTCCATTCTGCCGAGGTGAAAATCCAATCTAACCTTTCTAGGAGCGGATCATTCTGCATATTACTCCATGAATATTCTCTTCCTTTGAGAGGTATTCCTCTAAATCAAGATGTTGAGTAATATTGTTGAACAGTAACATATTATTAGTGTCACCTCTAGGCCGATTTCTATCATTTGTACTTCTCATGAGATTAAAATCACCAAGAATCATCCATAATTTATATTCATCATGACTGAGAGATAGAAGCCAGTTGGTAAATAAGATTCTTGCATCATTAGTAGTAGGTCCATATATATTAGTAATAATCCACTTCTCTGAACTTATGTTGCAAGTCAGCTCAATAGTAAGCTCAAACTGATGCTGGTGGAGTACCTTACCAGTAAATTGGGTACCAATCCAAATACTAATAAGCCCACCCGAGTTTCCAACTGAGGGAACATATGCAAACTGATTAAATTTCCTCGGACAAAAGTTCCTTAAATAAGCCTGATCAAAATGCTCACGTTTTGTTTCTTGCAGACATATGATATTGCAATTGCTTTCATCAATCTTCTTGTTAACATCATCCCATCTAGTTTGTGAGTTAATGCCCCTCACATTCCAATCAAATATGCACCAGTATCTATTCATCATTGGAACTGTTATAGTTCAGAACACTAGCAGACACCGCATCACGTGGCATCTGACAGAGACCAACACCAATGGCCTGAAGGGTATCGATTGGGATATGCGGTGGTGGTGGTGCATTCTTTTCCCTAGCAGAGGCTTCAAAACGTGGAGCAAGGTTAGCAGCCACTGCATCTTCCATCTCATCAACATCCTCAGTAACATCAGGAACATAACCTGCTGCAGCATCACTAGCAGCATCCTTAAACCCTCCTAGTTTCTTTGCAATCCTTAAGCTTTTGCGAGTTGGCGCCAGATCAGCCTTCTGCTTTCTCTTGCCTTGTGGTTGCACAGTTTGAACAGCCACCTCCTCAACAGCAGCTAGTTTCTCATCAACAAGTTCCTCATCTGAGATCTCAACAACTTCTCTGGCAATTTGGGTAACTGAGGGGGTTTCAGTCTTACTACATGCACGAGAACGAGCAGGAGTCATCGGTCTAGCTGGGAGCGGTTCACTGATGGTAACCTCAGAAGGTTGCTGCATGGGCCGGTCAGAAACAGCAGGCACAAAATCAGTAACAAAACCAAGCTCAAGGCTCAACAAGGATTCAATAGCAGGCAACATAACAGCTCTGGTTTCAGGCAGGATCAATACGGCAGCGTCAGAAACTGCAGCAAAAGGATCCACGAAGATAGTCTCAGATTCAGCGAGAACAGGGATCTCCTCAATTCGAACAGAAGAGTTAACAAGGGACTGTGGAGGAGCCGCCAGATACAGCTGAGCTTCAGGTGGTAGAAAGCCAATGACTGACAGAATCCATGGTAAAACCATTCCCAGAAAAAAAAGATCTAATAGCAGAGGTAAGCCCATTAATAAAAACATGTATGGTCACCTCTGGGGAAATAACTGCAGCATAATCATTAGCAAGAATCATCGGCTGAAAAACATCTAGCAGATTCAGAGTGATCCATGTATTATCCTGGACCGGATCAGGATCAGACGACAAAATGCATTTGGTATGAGCCTGCTTCATCATCCATCCGAGAAAGGAGTTAAAGCAGGAAAGTATAGGGACGGAGAACATATCGTCCTGTCCCCTAGAAGAGGCAGGCAGAGAGCCATCTCCCAGCGGATAGGGTAGGGGATCGTCAGCTGTGTGTTCCATGACAGTAACATGTTCATCCCGGGTCCCAAGGGCGACATCAGAGCCAACTCCTGAAAATGTGAAACCATTCATCCGCGGCAAGGTAGCCTTGTCAGTGATATTGGATTTAATAACCCAGGATTTGCGCCCAGAACATCCCATAGTTGGGTGTCCAAATTTCCGACATTTCTGGCATCTAATCTTAGGGCAAAAATCCACTCGGTGACCCAAGCGGTGGTAGAAAGTGCACCATGGATGGATCAGACATGCATTCACCTTATGGCCTGGCTCAAAACAACTCAAGCAAATAATGTCACGTGTACAGCCTCGCTGTATGTGGCCGATGCCCAAGCATTTATAGCAGTATCGAATTGGTTTTTGAGAGCCCAATAAAGGAGCCTTTCCATTACGGATGCATGCACAAGCCGGAAAATGGAGACGGTTTTCATTGCAATCTGGGCAACGCCCCACAATTTGGCGCGCAGTCTCAAGAGAAGGCAGGCCATGAAAATTGAGAGCAAATGCAGCATTCTCTTCTGTATAGTTAGCTTGCAGCAAGTCAAGAAAGTGATTTAACTAGTAGTGTTCACTGTCAGGTTTGTAGTTCAGTCGTTGCTTCCAATAAAGAGATCCAGCAAACTTGGGATTGAAATTATGAGGTTGCCAATCTGTGGGGATATCAGTCTAAACTTGCCCAAACTGAATAATGTAGGGATTTGCAGCCATAGGTGTTGTTGAAGAGGGAATCAAATCCATAGGGCAGATACTGCCAAATTGAAAGGATGAATCCAAGCCAACATGAACAGAGTGCTGGTCCAATGCAGGCCGAGAGCTATGATCAGCCAGAATAACCTTATCAGAATTCAGTGTAAGAGAGTGAGCAGGCAAACCAATGGGAGCCTTAAGGAAATCCAAGTTGGTTTTATGTAGCGCCCCGACCCGACTGCTATACAGTGATACTGTGTCCCCGGTTATCCAATACCACCAGACACACTATCAAAGTATAATAGAGAGATCAAGACTTGTGGAACAACTGGCACATCACAGACTCTACGACACAAAACATTATAGTTCAACTCTTATAATAGAGAAAGATAGCAAATATTACAACCAGAGGTCACAGACCCAACAGTACATCATGCGGAAGCGAAATAAGTTGTTCTAAACAACAAGATCCAATTATGGCCTAAGAGGCCTATAGATAAACATTCCAGCGCCAGCTGTTCCGGGATGTCCCAAGCTGCCACCTGGGAACCCCAGACTACTCGTCGACGTCCACATAGAACCCACCTTCAGCGTCGGTGAAGTCCTCCACTGAAATCAAATAAACAACGTTGAGTTCGACGAACTCTGCAAGATTATTAGAGCTACTAGCTCCATGATCGGCTTTCAAAGGTTTTATGGCTATTTTGCATAAAGCTGGTTTTCTTTGTAAAAGACATCTGGCATCGACTAATCAGAATATTTTCGAAAGGGGGTGAGAAGTAAACTCTTTTCCTTTGATCAGCTTCATCAACAACCACCATCAATCACTTCACCTGTCTACCAAGGCACCTCCCCGAACCACCCTCGAGGAAGTCAACCTTGCATTCTTGGTAGTACCTTTAGTACTCAGGTTTTAATCATTCCGTTCAAGTTTCTCTATGGTCTTATCGTCCTTTCCCAAGTCGTCCATAACCGTGGACACGGCTTTTCGAAAAGATTTACCCTGCAGGGGTGTACTGTTTTTAACCATCGGTACCGTCCGGCTCATTGCCTGAACATTAGCTCTCTTCCGGGGAGAGCCGGCTGAGTGGGAGCGGTTACAACCTTTACCTTGCTTGAGACTAACCCAGGATCATCAGTGGCGGTAGGACAGGTGCCTCCAACACCCTGCCCCGCGGCCACTTATTTTCCTAAACCCCGCAATCCTCATCCCAGTCCTGGCCACCATCTTCACGCACGCGCAAATGGAAGTTCAAACTAGAGGACCCTCGGCGAGCCCCTCACAAGTTAGTCGGTCGGTAGGGATCCCATAGGCCCACCGATGGAAGCACGCTCAGTCTTGGTTCAAGAGGTAAAGAACTCGCACTTAGGCGGCGAGAACGAGACAACCCACCACATTCCCCGTGGCCTCTCATCCCCGCCTTTAGCAATTTATTATCCGTCACCACATTTTCCATCACATCCGGCCATTCCATCAACTGTTCCAACATTGAAACCTCCACCGGACATCTATCCTCTAGACTAAGCATGGCTAAGCAATTACATAGCAAGTATAATTTCTCGGGCCAACACTTCAATCCTATGGATATTAGGGAGGATACAGGTAATGGCAACAGATTTCTAATGCAACTAGTAGGATACTCTAATCCAAGCAAAAGACATTTGGAACCGAATGCAATATTATAGTGGGGAAAATAATTGCGAAAACATAGGAGGAGACATGCTCAGAGGGGGGATTACGCTTGCCTTGTTCAGGGGGCTGGTAATACGGTTCGTCAGGGTATTGCGGTGGCACCCCGACTGATTGATCTATCGATGCATAAAAACACCGGAAAGACAACAATCAATAAACACACAGGCAAAACAGGTGCAATGCACAAACACATGATGGCATGACATTTTAATGCACTGAAATTTAACTAACAAGTTAAATGGGGTGCAAAATAATTATTACAACAAGAGGAGATAAAGCCCCATATTTAATTTACTGTTTTCCTTACTTCAAATAGTGCAGTACTAATTGTGCTCAAATATGCATGCAAATGATGTTAGGGTTTGGTTCATATTAGTCTGAGCATTTTGATGTATTAACACATTTTTCTGATAAACCATTAAAAAGTTATTGCATCTACAATAATTAATTAAGTGCTGCCATTTTACTAACATCACTTAAATAGCATCAAAACTAATTATCCATGTTTGGAAAAAGGGTGAAACATGAGGTATAATATGTGCTGAACATTTTGATAGGTCACACCTAATTTTTGGATCATTATTTTCAAAGTTATGAATTTCCCAAATTCCTTCTATAATCTGCCCTTTTACTAAAGTGCAAGTAAAAGCTATCTCCAGTGTTTAGTTTAACATGAAAATAATGTTAGAGTGTAAGGTTTATTCCACTGATCATTTTGATACCTTATTTGCAAAGTTTGGATCAAAATTTAATAAGTTATGAATTTACAAAGTCATTTCCTTTTTCTGCCATTTTCCTTATTTTAAATAAACAGCAACTAAATTAATTTAGTTGAACATGTAAATGATGCTAACATGTAAAGTTATTTCCCCTGAACATTTTGATATATTATTTGTAATTTTTGGAGCAATATTCAATTTGTTATGAATTTTACAAGTTTTCCTTGAATATCTGCATTTCTTTAATAATTTCAGAAAAATAACCGAATCGTTTCTCACCGCGCCAGTGGCTACCCACAGCCACTGACCAGTGGGCCATCTGCCACGGTGGCAGCCACGCAGGCGCGCGCGGCCCACCGAGGTTTGACCGTGGCGTGGCCACGACCGGCGAGCGCGCACGGCGGTGACCGCGCCGGCGTCGAGCATCTAGCCGACGCTACGGCCGATGCGGTGGCGAGCTACGGAGCGCATGCGACGGGCGCGAACATGGCGAGCCTAACTACGGCGGCGCCGCTATCTATCGGTCACCGGAGACGCCGGAAACACGACGACTCGCGGCGGCCGGCGGCGAGCTACGGTGGAGCTACGGCTACGAAGCCTAAAGAGGACAATGAGCGTGCCCAGGATATCCGCGTGCTCACCCTCGACGCGTGGATGCTCGCAGCGGTGACGGAGGAGGCTGGAGTCGACGGCGAGGTTCCTCGGAGGTCCGTCGGCCGGAGTTGGAGAAGACGGCGTGGATCTCCGCAACGACGGTGCCCCGGCTCGATTCCGTGCACGAAGAGGAGGAGGAAGACTAGGCGGAGGCGGTGGCGTGCTTGGATTTGCTCGGGGTGGTCTCTAGCGACGGCGATGCGACGGCGAGCTCGGCTCGGTCTCGGCCATGGCAGCGGAGGAAAAGGGAGAGGGAGGGCGGTGGAGTGGTGTCGAGCAGAGGGCGAGGGGGGCCTCTTATCGTCCTCGACGCGGCAGGAGAGCAGGGGGGTCTGGGCGGCGTCGTGGGAGCGAGGAGGGGGCCCTGGCGTCGCGCTGTCGACCACGGCGCGCGCGGCGGGCTCGGGGAGGTGAGAGACGACGGATTCTTCTGAAAACCCCCCTGGAATACTTTTCCTAATTACAAGTAAGTCCTTTTCCTGTTTCTTCTTTTTCCTTTTTAAAACCAGTAGCATTACCTGGATTTATTTGGGACACTTAACTTATTCCAAAAATTCTGAAAATATTTGGGCAGCCTCCCCATATCATGTAGAGGCTCCACAAAAATTGGCGTCTCAAAATAAAATGTTTTGCTCAACATTTGTTCAAAGGTTTAGAATATGGCCTTTTTGCTAAAATTCAAATGTTGCTCCCTTATTAATTTAAAAGCAAGTGCAAAATATTGTTTTGAACTTTTAGGAACTTTCTTGACAAATATGGAACAGCATTTGTATTTGTGTTTGTCAAGAACGAACACATTTGAGTTACAAGGATTGAATTTGATTTGGGGCCCTTGTTTCCATTTGTTTCGATTTGTTTTTATCACTTGATTTCAACTTGATACTGAAACAAAGGATGCCATGATGCATGAATAAGAAGCAAAAGTGAAAATTTGGTTCACATTTTAGGTTTACAAACTTGGGGCTGTTACAATTCTACCCTCCTTACAGGAATCTCGTCCCGAGATTCTAAGATTGTGGAAAGAAGTCGGGATACTCCTCACGAAGACTAGACTCCCTTTCCCAGGTTGCTTCTTCCTCGGAATGATGAGACCACTGAATTTTTAGGAATTTGGTGGTCTTGTTACGAGTCTTTCTTTCGGCTTCATCCAGGACTCGGATAGGGTGCTCGCGATAAGTGAGATCTTCCTGGATATCTAGCTCCTCATGATTGACTCCATGGATAGGATCTTTGAAACAACGGCGAAGTTGGGATACATGGAACACGTCATGCACATCTGGGAAGTTGGCTGGTAACTCCAATTGATAAGAAAGATCTCCCCGCTTGGCCAGAACATTGAAAGGGCCAACGTAGCGAGGGGCCAATTTTCCCTTGATCCCGAAGCGACGAACGCCTCGAAGGGGAGAGACACGGAGGTAAGCTTTATCACCAATTTCATAGTGAACCTCCTGATGGTGCTTATCATAGTAGCTCTTCTGCCTAGACTGAGCAATCTTCAGATTCTCCCGTATGATTCTGACCTTCTCCTCAGCTTCATTGATCACATCTGGACCAAAGAGTGCTCTCTCTCCGGTCTCGGACCAATTCAGAGGAGTACGGCATTTTCTTCCATAGAGAACCTCAAAGGGAGCCATGCCCAGACTAGCTTGATAGCTATTGTTGTAGGAGAACTCCGCGAAAGGGAGATACTTCTCCCAACCCTTGCCAAAAGAGATTACACATGCCCGAAGCATGTCTTCCAGAACTTGGTTCACTCTTTCGGTCTGACCATCAGTTTGGGGGTGGTAGGCGGTACTGAGGTTGAGACGGGACCCCATAGCAGTTTGGAAACTTTGCCAGAATTTGGATACAAAGATACTTCCACGGTCCGATATGATCCTTAGAGGGACCCCATGCAATGGAACGATACGAGCCATATACAAGTCAGCCAGTTGACTTGCCCGTATATCATCACGGACTGGTAGGAAGTGAGCAACCTTGGACAGTCGATCAATGATTACCCAGATTGCATTGTTGCCCTTTTGAGATCTGGGAAACCCGGTGATGAAGTCCATACCGATTTCATCCCATTTCCATTCCGGGACGGCAATAGGGCGAAGAGTGCCGGCAGGCCTTTGATGTTCAGCCTTTACACGGCGACAGACGTCGCATTCCGCAACATACTCCGCAATTTCCCGTTTCATACAGGACCACCAGAATTGACGCCGAAGATCTTGGTACATCTTGGTACTACCAGGATGGATAGAGATGGGGGACTCATGGGCTTCTAGGAGTATCAGCCCTTTCACATTCCCACTTTTTGGCACCACTAGACGGTGACCGAAATAGACCACGCCAGTGTCATCAACGGAAAAACACTTAGCCTTGCCGCTAGAGATCTTCTCCTTAATCTCGAGAATTTCCGCATCCTGCTGCTGGGCAGCCTTGATCTCCTCCTCAAGAGTGGATTTGATCTCTAAGTTTGCCAAATAGCCAGAGGGAACGACTTCCAGGTTCAAACGGGCGAACTCTTCATGGAGAGCAGGTTGAGCCTTTTCAATCATCAGATTGTTGCAATAAGACTTCCGACTTAGCGCGTCAGCCACGACATTTGCTTTGCCGGGTTGATAGTTCAGACTCACATTGTAGTCCGTGATTAACTCCAACCAACGCCTTTGCCTGAGATTTAGATCCGGCTGGGTGAAGAGGTACTTCAGACTCTTGTGATCCGAGAAAATCTCACAACGGTTACCAAACAGGTATGGTCTCCATTGCTTCAAAGCATAAACCACAGCGGCAAGTTCTAGATCATGAGTTGGGTAGTTGTGCTCGTGCGGCTTCAATTGGCGAGAGGCATACGCCACCACATGGCCATCTTGCATTAGCACACAGCCCAAGCCTTGCAGAGAGGCGTCACAGAAGACGACAAAATCCTTGCTGGTGTCCGGCAGGACGAGCACAGGAGCAGATGTGAGTTTGGCTTTCAGTGTCTGGAAGCTCTTTTCAGCTGCGTCCGTCCATACGAACTTTCTGTCCTTCTTAAGAAGGTCAGTCAGAGCCTTGGCTATCTTGGAGAAGCCCTCAATGAATCGGCGGTAATAACCCGCCAATCCGAGAAAGCTACGGATGTCCTTGACTGACATTGGAGTTTTCCAATCCAAAATGGATTGAATCTTGTCGGGAATGACAGCCACACCATTAGCGGATATCACATGACCAAGGAAGACGAGATTATCCAACCAGAATTCACACTTGGAGAACTTGGCATAGAGGCGGTGTTCTCGAAGTCGTGTCAGGACCAACCGAAGATGTTCGGCATGCTCTTCATCGGTTTTGGAATAAACGAGGATGTCATCGATGTAAATGACGACAAACTTGTCGAGATAATCCATGAAGATGGAGTTCATGAGCCTCATGAAAGTAGCTGGAGCATTGGTGAGACCAAAGGACATGACGGTGTACTCATATGAGCCGTAACGAGTAACAAATGCCGTCTTTGGGATATCCTCCTTTCTGATCTTGATCTGGTGGTATCCTGACCTCAGATCCATCTTGGAGAATACCGTTGCACCAGCTAACTGATCTAACAGATCATTGATCCGGGGAATAGGATACTTGTTCTTGATTGTCACCGCATTCAACGGCCTATAATCAGAAACCAAACGAGGAACGGTAGAATCCCTTTTCTTGACAAAGAGTACCGGACAACCCCAAGGTGAACTGCTTGGCTGAATGAACTCCTTCGCTAGCAGCTGATCGATTTGCTCCTTCAACAGAGCCAACTCTTCCACCGGCATACGGTAGGGCTTCTTAGAAATCGGAGCAGTACCGGGAAGCAAATCTATGACAAACTCCACACTTCGATCAGGTGGCATGCCAGGCAATTCCTCCGGGAACACATCCGGGAAATCACACACCACGTGTATTTCATGAATTTCAGGGGGGACAAGCCTTCCATAAAGTAGAGGCTGATCTCCGGTGAGTTGGGAATGACGGAAGATGGAGGTCTTGATAGCGCAGACCAATACTCAACAATGTCGCCGGACGAAGTGGTCACGGTGATGGTCTTGGCCGCACAGTCGAGATTAGCCCGGTATTTTACTAACCAGTCCATGCCCAATATGACATCAATGCCGTTGCACTTCAAAGCTACCAACGCGAAAGGGAAGGACAGATACCCTATAGTAATAGAGACCTCAGGGGTAACCCCATCGGTTTGCCATTTGGAGCCAGGCGTGGAGATCATCAAGGGACGGCTCAACTTCTCAAACGGTATTTTGTGGTCTTTTGCAAATGCTATGGATATGAATGAATGCGATGCTCCAGAATCAAACAAAACTGTAGCGAGATTGTTGTTGATTCGTAGCTCACCCATGAGGACGCCGGGGTCCTCTTCAGCTTCTTCAGCAGAGACGTGGTTCAGGCGACCACGCACGATAGGTCCAGCCTTGCCAGCTGGAGTGGCGGGGGCTCGTGCAGGAGTTCCCGTGATAGGTGCCTTCTGGGGGCACTCCCTGGAGTAGTGGCCAGCCTGGCCACAGCTGTAGCAAGTGTTTCCAGGAGGGACAGATAGCTGAGGGCGATACCCACTTCCGCTCGCCCCAGGTGTCGAAGTAGTGGGGCGCGGCGGTGGTGGCCTGTACCCCGCGGCCCTCGGCATGAATGGAGCACGCGGCACAGCGCTGTAGGGAACGAAAACCCTGCGCTTCTTGCTCTGAGAAGCCGAGGAACTCGAGTGGTCCCCTGGTGCTGGCCTCTTGGAAGCCTCAAATTCCTTCCTTCCTTGCTCAAGAGTGAGAGCCTGGTTGAACAGCTCCTGGTAGTTCTGAAACTTGAAGGGCAGCAACTCATAGCGGAGCCTCGGTGCAAGCCCCTTGCGGAACAACTCTTGCTTGTCAGCATCATTGGTCACGTCCCGAGGGGCGTAACGAGAGAGATGGTTGAATTTGCACCCATAAGCTCGAAGATCCATATTACCCTGGTGCAATCCAGGAACTCCCTCCTCTTCAGGTCCATTATTGGCTGAGGTATGTACGCCGCACGAAAGGCTGCGCGGAACTCTGCCCAAGTGAAAACATGGTCTGCGGCGAATAGCGCCACATGACTCTCCCACCAGCAGCCAGCCGCACCAGTCAGGAGGTAGGTGGCGAAGTTGACTTGCTCGGCCACTGGGACATGCAGCGCGCCGAACTGGCGCTCCAGAGCGCGAAGCCAGTCATCAGCGTCCAGTGGCTCCTTAGCATCGGCGAAGGTGGGTGGCTGCGAGCGCAGGAACTCAGTGAGAGTGTTGCAGCCATTCCTCTGTGCATTCTGCTGCACCAACTGCTCCAGCAACCGCTCATTGCGCCACGGTTCTCCTCAATGGCCATCAAGACCTCAGCCATCGAGGGTGGTGGCGGCAGATCATCCTCATCATCGTCGTGGTTACCGCGCCACCACGGCCTCCACGGCCTCCTCGAGCCATTCTGGAGATTTGACAATGACACAGTTAGTATCTTTCTCCGAATGGTCGAACAATAGCATTAGCGTCTACTCAAGTACACAGACTAGGGACGATAATACATTTGTAACAAAAGGAGTCAACAGGATAGAACTTGGGTCGAAGATCAGCATCATGTGCTACTAGCGTGGTTAAGAAACCAATTCAACACCTCTAGTTGGCACAATCCGGGACCTTATGTTCAAGTCCTTGGGTTAAAACCCAAAGAAGGATCAAAGATTAGACTCGGTAGGAACATCTGGGTTGACTTGGGGATTCAACGCAGCGGGAGCAACCGGACACATAACACTCAAGGTCGAACCCACCCACGTTATCCTAAAGTTTTGAGGTGATAGACGAGAAGTAAAACTTTTAACTCAAATCGAGGTAAGATAGCTCCGAGATTAGAGTGTAACCAGGTAAGGAGTAAAAAGAATCCTAAGATGGTTTTCACAACTCATTTTTAGGTTAAAATATTTTCACAAACACTAGACTCAACGTCGACCAGTAGAAGGGTTTCCTACAGGCAGTACTGCTCTGATACCAACTTGTAGCGCCCCGACCCGACTGCTATACAGTGATACTGTGTCTCCGGTTATCCGATACCACCAGACACACTATCAAAGCATAATAGAGAGATCAAGACTTGTGGAACAACTGGCACATCACAGACTCTACGACTCAAAGCATTATAGTTCAACTCTTATAATAGAGAAAGATAGCAAATATTACAACCAGAGGTCACAGACCCAACAGTACATCATGCGGAAGCAAATTTAGTTGTTCTAAACAACAAGATCCAGATTATGGCCTAAGAGGCCTATAGATAAACATTCCAGCGCCAGCTGTTCCAGGATGTCCCAAGCTGCCACCTGGGAACCCCAGACTACTCGTCGACGTCCACATAGAACCCACCTTCAGCGTCGGTGAAGTCCTCCACTGAAATCAAATAAACAACGTTGAGTTCGACGAACTCTGCAAGATTATTAGAGCTACTAGCTCCATGATCGGCTTTCAAAGGTTTTATGGCTATTTTGCATAAAGCTGGTTTTCTTTGTAAAAGACATCTGGCATCGACTAATCAGAATATTTTCGAAAGGGGGTGAGAAGTAAACTCTTTTCCTTTGATCAGCTTCATCAACAACCACCATCAATCACTTCACCTGTCTACCAAGGCACCTCCCCGAACCACCCTCGAGGAAGTCAACCTTGCATTCTTGGTAGTACCTTTAGTACTCAGGTTTTAATCATTCCGTTCAAGTTTCTCTATGGTCTTATCGTCCTTTCCCAAGTCGTCCATAACCGTGGACACGGCTTTTCGAAAAGATTTACCCTGCAGGGGTGTACTGTTTTTAACCATCGGTACCGTCCGGCTCATTGCCTGAACATTAGCTCTCTTCCGGGGAGAGCCGGCTGAGTGGGAGCGGTTACAACCTTTACCTTGCTTGAGACTAACCCAGGATCATCAGTGGCGGTAGGACAGGTGCCTCCAACACCCTGCCCCGCGGCCACTTATTTTCCTAAACCCCGCAATCCTCATCCCAGTCCTGGCCACCATCTTCACGCACGCGCAAATGGAAGCTCAAACTAGAGGACCCTCGGCGAGCCCCTCACAAGTTAGTCGGTCGGTAGGGATCCCATAGGCCCACCGATGGAAGCACGCTCAGTCTTGGTTCAAGAGGTAAAGAACTCGCACTTAGGCGGCGAGAACGAGACAACCCACCACATTCCCCGTGGCCTCTCATCCCCGCCTTTAGCAATTTATTATCCGTCACCACATTTTCCATCACATCCGGCCATTCCATCAACTGTTCCAACATTGAAACATCCACCGGACATCTATCCTCTAGACTAAGCATGGCTAAGCAATTACATAGCAAGTATAATTTCTCGGGCCAACACTTCAATCCTATGGATATTAGGGAGGATACAGGTAATGGCAACAGATTTCTAATGCAACTAGTAGGATACTCTAATCCAAGCAAAAGACATTTGGAACCGAATGCAATATTATAGTGGGGAAAATAATTGCGAAAACATAGGAGGAGACATGCTCAGAGGGGGGATTACGCTTGCCTTGTTCAGGGGGCTGGTAATACGGTTCGTCAGGGTATTGCGGTGGCACCCCGACTGATTGATCTATCGATGCATAAAAACACCGGAAAGACAACAATCAATAAACACACAGGCAAAACAGGTGCAATGCACAAACACATGATGGCATGACATTTTAATGCACTGAAATTTAACTAACAAGTTAAATGGGGTGCAAAATAATTATTACAACAAGAGGAGATAAAGCCCCATATTTAATTTATGTTTTCCTTACTTCAAGAGTGCAGTACTAATTGTGTCAAACATGCATGGAAATGATGTTAGGGTTGGTTCATATTAGTCTGAGCATTTTGATGTATTAACACATTTTTCTGATAAACCATTAAAAAGTTATTGCATCTACAATAATTAATTAAGTGCTGCCATTTTACTAACATCACTTAAATAGCATCAAAACTAATTATCCATGTTTGGAAAAAGGGTGAAACATGAGGTATAATATGTGCTGAACATTTTGATAGGTCACACCTAATTTTTGGATCATTATTTTCAAAGTTATGAATTTCCCAAATTCCTTCTATAATCTGCCCTTTTACTAAAGTGCAAGT
Source organism: Poa pratensis (assembly GCA_947311845.1). Classification (NCBI taxonomy): domain Eukaryota; kingdom Viridiplantae; phylum Streptophyta; class Magnoliopsida; order Poales; family Poaceae; genus Poa; species Poa pratensis. The sequence goes on along the minus strand of CAMZMU010000041.1, from coordinate 131,816,731 downwards.
AAAAGCTATCTCCAGTGTTTAGTTTAACATGAAAATAATGTTAGAGTGTAAGGTTTATTCCACTGATCATTTTGATACCTTATTTGCAAAGTTTGGATCAAAATTTAATAAGTTATGAATTTACAAAGTCATTTCCTTTTTCTGCCATTTTCCTTATTTTAAATAAACAGCAACTAAATTAATTTAGTTGAACATGTAAATGATGCTAACATGTAAAGTTATTTCCCCTGAACATTTTGATATATTATTTGTAATTTTTGGAGCAATATTCAATTTGTTATGAATTTTACAAGTTTTCCTTGAATATCTGCATTTCTTTAATAATTTCAGAAAAATAACCGAATCGTTTCTCACCGCGCCAGTGGCTACCCACAGCCACTGACCAGTGGGCCATCTGCCACGGTGGCAGCCACGCAGGCGCGCGCGGCCCACCGAGGTTTGACCGTGGCGTGGCCACGACCGGCGAGCGCGCACGGCGGTGACCGCGCCGGCGTCGAGCATCTAGCCGACGCTACGGCCGATGCGGTGGCGAGCTACGGAGCGCATGCGACGGGCGCGAACATGGCGAGCCTAACTACGGCGGCGCCGCTATCTATCGGTCACCGGAGACGCCGGAAACACGACGACTCGCGGCGGCCGGCGGCGAGCTACGGTGGAGCTACGGCTACGAAGCCTAAAGAGGACAATGAGCGTGCCCAGGATATCCGCGTGCTCACCCTCGACGCGTGGATGCTCGCAGCGGTGACGGAGGAGGCTGGAGTCGACGGCGAGGTTCCTCGGAGGTCCGTCGGCCGGAGTTGGAGAAGACGGCGTGGATCTCCGCAACGACGGTGCCCCGGCTCGATTCCGTGCACGAAGAGGAGGAGGAAGACTAGGCGGAGGCGGTGGCGTGCTTGGATTTGCTCGGGGTGGTCTCTAGCGACGGCGATGCGACGGCGAGCTCGGCTCGGTCTCGGCCATGGCAGCGGAGGAAAAGGGAGAGGGAGGGCGGTGGAGTGGTGTCGAGCAGAGGGCGAGGGGGGCCTCTTATCGTCCTCGACGCGGCAGGAGAGCAGGGGGGTCTGGGCGGCGTCGTGGGAGCGAGGAGGGGGCCCTGGCGTCGCGCTGTCGACCACGGCGCGCGCGGCGGGCTCGGGGAGGTGAGAGACGACGGATTCTTCTGAAAACCCCCTGGAATACTTTTCCTAATTACAAGTAAGTCCTTTTCCTGTTTCTTCTTTTTCCTTTTTAAAACCAGTAGCATTACCTGGATTTATTTGGGACACTTAACTTATTCCAAAAATTCTGAAAATATTTGGGCAGCCTCCCCATATCATGTAGAGGCTCCACAAAAATTGGCGTCTCAAAATAAAATGTTTTGCTCAACATTTGTTCAAAGGTTTAGAATATGGCCTTTTTGCTAAAATTCAAATGTTGCTCCCTTATTAATTTAAAAGCAAGTGCAAAATATTGTTTTGAACTTTTAGGAACTTTCTTGACAAATATGGAACAGCATTTGTATTTGTGTTTGTCAAGAACGAACACATTTGAGTTACAAGGATTGAATTTGATTTGGGGCCCTTGTTTCCATTTGTTTCGATTTGTTTTTATCACTTGATTTCAACTTGATACTGAAACAAAGGATGCCATGATGCATGAATAAGAAGCAAAAGTGAAAATTTGGTTCACATTTTAGGTTTACAAACTTGGGGCTGTTACATTTTAATGGCCACTGGTCTATGAGGTACAGAGTGCACAGTCCTGGCAGCTAACCACGCATCCGCCGCAGAGTTAAGCAAATTCAATACATCACCTCTGAATAGAGTGAAGAAGCAGATGAAATCCGGCCAAATCCTCTCCCTCAAGTGATAGATAAAATGTCCCACACGGCTAGAGGCTACCGAGAACCGAAAACGTCGATCGCTGTGGCGAGATACTCTGAAACCTACTGCATCCCCGCCAAGACAGCATTGGAGGGCCGTCGCAACTGCATCCTCAGAGAAAGGGAAGGAGGCAAACGAGAACAAAGCCACCAGGAAGAATTCCTTAGGCGAGGAGGAGGGGGAGAAGTGGACCGAGGTCCCAAACCTGCGACGAACCTGATCAGCGAGAGCCCTACCTGGGGAGAAATCCCAATGGATCAGACCTTCCATGGAAAATGACGGGCAGCGGTCGGCGGTCGGCGACGGGGGGACGCCGAGCTCGGGCGCGAGGGCGCGACCAGTAGACGGCGGCAGGGCCGCGCAGCGCCCGTGCGTGGGGGCGGTGGGCCGGTGGTGGGCACGGCTGGAGGGTGCCGCCGGCGGCTAGGGTTCCGCCATGAGAACGAGGAGCCAATATGTGCCACGCGCCGTTTATTCCGCAATTCCACCTGAGAGTTACAAATATGAGCAACAGAACCGGTATCAAATACCCATGCATTACTCCGAGCGCTAGTAAGGTAAACATCTATAACATGTATATCAAATATACCTTTCTCTTCTATAGAAATCTTGCCTTTCTTTGCTAGGTACTTGGGGCAGTTGTTCTTCCAGTGACCGCCGTCTTTGCAGAAGAAGCAGTTGCTAGCTTTTGGCTTGACGGTCAACACCATCTTTTCCATCTTGATTTCCAATTCGGCCATCTCGAGCATCAACAATACTTCGGACAAGGATTTTGACATCCCAAGCTCAAAGTAGTTTATGATAGCATCCTTATAGCTAGGGGGCAGCGACAGCAGTACCCTATCTATAACTAGCTCGTCTGGAATCCCATATCCCAGATCAATCAGGAGCTGGACGTAGCCAGACATCTTGGCCAAGTGCTCGCTTATGTTGCCGTGCTCTTCCATCTGGGCTGAGAAGAAAAGCTTGGTAGCTTCATACCTCTCAGCCTTGACTTGTGGTGCAAAAACAATCATGAGTTCAGTGATTATCTCATAAGCATTTTTCCCCTCAAAATGCTTTTGCAGGTCAGCCTCCATGGCAAAAAGCATGCCACTCTGGACATAAGAGGAAATCTCCACCTTCGACTGATAGACATTCTTCTCGTTATCGGAGGCGGTGTCTGCGGGCGGATCACCTATGGCGGCTTCAATGACGTAAGTCACCTTGTGGGAAGTGAGGAGGATCCTCAGGTTGCGGAACCAGGACATGAAGTTCGACCCATTGGTCTTAAGCTTTTCTTTCTCAAGGAACAGGCCTAGGTTAAAGGTGGGGCGAGACATCTACAATGGAATTTGCAAAACATAAGACGTTTGTTCATAATAAAATATGGGTTCAAGCTTTAGTAAAATAAAACTACCAGAACTCCCACTCAAAACGAACATCTCTCGCATCGTTTTAGTGATTACACGATCCTAATTCATTACACTACCCCCGATCGTCACGGCCGATAGCATAACTTCAAAAGTGGACATCGCTATGTCGATCACAACTACTTTGTGGCTCGTGCTTGACCTTTCGGTCATGTGTTCTGAGGCCATGTCTGTACATGCTAGGCTCGCCAAAATAAACCTATAGCGTATTGATTGTGCAACGTGGCTTACACCCACGTTATGCGAACGCAGATACGTCTGACACCCGATCGTCACGGCCTGCCTCGTATCGGAGAACTTTCGGTGGTGCATGCTAAAGGGAGAACACTATTTGGAATTTTAAGGAGGGATCCTCTTATATTACTACCGCCGTGTAACTAATATATAATCATATATATACACAATATAAGATGCACACAATCTACATAACATCTAGAATGAAATGTAATGCGACATGATATGGTCTCCTCCGCGCCGATGGTCTCCTTCGCGCCAACAGTTTTATAAACAATTTAATAAACCTACCTTGACCATATTACATTGCCCCTGCAAAATAAAGTTAGACGCTTTCTACTTTATCGTTTGCATGTTTTACGAACACAACCACAACAGCGATAAGACAATTGTCTCTATTACATCCCTTTCGGGCCCTCCATTGCAAATGCAATATCTACTATTGTCGGAGATACAGACACCCGCCAGCCACTGATGCATGTAAAATGCATACATGAACTTTGCACTTTAATTGCTTATATTCCAATCATATTTGCATCATATAAGAGTTATATCAATGTTTTATCATGATTTTGGGAATACTTCATAGTTTTCCCATTTATTTGGAATTAACCCTGCACAGGCAGAAAACCCTAGTTTTGTATTTTAATGTTTCAGGGACCCAAACGTCAACGAAATCACCTGGAAATTTACGGGCGTCAATATTTGGAAGGAAGAAGGACTACGGAAAAAGGAAGCGCGCAAACGGAGGCCCGAGGGCCAAACGAGCATGGCCCACGCGGCCACAGTACCAGGCAGCGTGGGACCCACCGTTCGGGCCTCGTGGCTCCGTTGCCATCGATCTTCGCTCCACCGCCTTCGTCTTGACCTAAAAACGCCTATAAAAAAGGTCCCCCGTCGTTCTCTGGAAGGAGCGCCGCACAAACACAGAAACACCGAAACGGAGATCAGGAGCTGCAGATTGGAGGGGGAAAACTCCGGCGGGGCGCTGCCGGCGTGGTCTCCATCTTCTCCATCGACTTCTCCACCGTCTCCATGATGAAGAGGGAGTAGTCCACCTCTGGACTATGGGTTTGTGGAAGTAACTTATGTATCTCTCCTCTCTTGAGCTTCACTAATTAGCACCGTATGAGCTGCTGAACATGATTACGGTCACCGTTGTAATACCTTTGTGGTGGATCTTTATGAGTTAATATATGTTTGAGATTGCAATGTTTGTTTCAGTTATGAGTATAGATGCATATTATGTACCCCGTTCTTGTCTACTTGTTTTGATCAAGCATGTTTATGAGAGCTGTGAGGGGGAACGTGTGCATTAGTTGGAGTAACGGGGGGTGGCTAGTGCAGTGAACGTGAGAGAAAGTTCTGCGATCCACTTTGGTATCTTTACCTTACTTTGTTACCTCACTAGGGATAAACTAAAATACCATGCTACCGGGGATGTGGGCGTGACCATTGCCACTACTCCATGACTAGATCTAGCATGTTCTTATTTTCACTTCATGTCATGATACTTAATGCTATACTCTGAGTTATCTTAATTACTGAGGTGTTATGATTTAGTTCGCATCTTGGTGGAGTATAAGAGAGGTTAATAACCAAAAGATCTCTATGTTAGGACGTGATGCCCATATATCTAAGTAACTTGTTATCAAACCCTGTGTTGCAATCTCATATGTTAACTTTGTGTGTTCCATTGTCTACCACTTTATAAAGAGAGAGTGCATTTGTGAAACCATGAACCCCAGTCCATTTTTAATCATAAGAAACACCTTTCCAACACCATATACCACTTTTCTATTTTCAGCCATCATTAAATCCGAAAATACAAAAATACTTTTCATCTTGCATACATCATTCAAAAACCCAAAAATATCATTTATCATTGCATCCACCATCATTGCATATTTATTTCTTGTTTGCATTGCATAACTATCCTGATATCATTCTTACACCTTGTGCTTGACAACCACAGGTGAGGTTGAGGACCAAAACATCTAACCTTGTTTTGTAGGTAACCAAAAGAAGGATAAGAAGATAAATCTACCACTTCAGATTCCCCGAGAGTTCGATATTAAACCCTCGAGTCACCCCTCGTGGGGAAAACTGTCTTCCACTTACTATACACTCTGCACTTGGAGTCTCAACCTAAATCCCGTTTATTTGTGCAGGCATCAAGACTTGCTCTTCGGGATCATCAAGACGTTTTCTGGCGCCGTTGCCGGGGAATCGTAGCTGAGAGATTTATCCAAGGGTGTGCATCATCGCATTCATCTCACAACAAAGTCAACGTCACCAACTTGTGCTAACACCTAAGCTTGGGGAGGTTGCACCTACGTGAGCACCATCTTATCCATCTTTACTTACAAAGCAATTTATTTGTTTTGTTAGTGTCATTGCATATCATATCATATTTATTTCAGTTTTGCATAAAAATCTAAAAACACATAAAAACTTGCTAAAATGGGAGAAAAGCCCATTGCCACACCTGAGAGAAAAGCCAAAAATTATTGATGCTTCGACTATGGCTTTTATGAATCATGCACCGCTGCACCTTGCTTTATATGAAAGTGCTTATGCCACTACTGCTAAAGTGGTTGAAACTACTGTGTCTGAGGTACCTAAAGTGGGATATAAAATTCCCATTGGCCATGTTAAAAGAGTTATGAAAAATCCATTTACAGGGGATGGAACTAAGTCTGCATGTGAACACATAGAAACAATTGATGAAATATGTGGTTTATTTAGGCTTCCTGGTATTTCTGATGATCAAATAAAAAGGAAGCTATTATATTTGTCTTTATCTGGTAATGCTCGTGATTGGTACATGTCTTTGGATGAAGAAGTGAAAACTGATTGGAGTATTTTGATGGAGGTTTTTCTTAAATATTTTACTCCCCAAGAAAGTACTAATATTTTGCAGGAAAAAGAAGATGAACAACTGGAGAATGATGAGTTGGATCTCCCAACTTCACCTTCAACAAATGATAGTAACACTCAAACTCAAAAATCCTTTGTTATTTATGAGAACCCATGTTATGATGAGTGTGAAACTGAAAATTCTATGGTCCTATATGATAACCCATGCTATTATGATGAAACTAATAATGCTACTAGTAAACTCATTGATGATAATGAGGAGTGTTGCTTAAATGAGCTATATGATAATGCTTTAGATGATGGTCCTATGCTTATTGATAATCCTACATGTTTGGAAGTTGTTACTTCTCTATGTGAGGATAAAAATGATATACTTGCTGTTTGTGACAATACTCTCACCCATGAGAGTCCCACTTTGTTCTTGAATTCTCCTAATAACACCATAGAGGAGAAATTTGCTTATGTTGAGAAATACTTATGTGGTTTGCAATTATCTCTAGTTCCAAATCTTTGTTGCAACCATGATATTAAACTTGATATTGATCTCAACAACTATTTTGAAAGAGGGAAGCATGCTAATGAATTCCAAAATAAATTTAATGATCCTCATATGTTCCCAAATTATCTAAGTTGGAAGATTCTATTGGTTATATGGTTGAATACACTTTTACTACTTGCAACTATTATGAAAGAGGAGGTGATAAGAATCCTCTTTATGCTACTAATAATAATGGGCTGCAAGTGACTATTGTTAATATGCATTGGAAAACTTCTATTCATTGTGATTCATTCATATACAAAATACCAATGCATAGGAAGAAAGTTAGACTTCGTTGTTATTACTTTTGTGTCTTGTTTTCTCTCAAATAGGTTTCAACTTGACTATTATTTTGATCGGTTTGAGAGCACCATGGGACCCTGGTATAATGCATGGAACACTTCCAAGGAAGAGGGAACAAATTCAAGCTCCCTCATGAGCTTCATCTTCAATAAACAACAAGTAAGAAGCCTAGCTATATGGCTATAAAGAAAGCGCTTTGCGGGAGGCAACCCGGTTATTTTTTGTGTGATTTTTCTTTGTGTCCTCTTGCTGTAACAAGAGATTTTGTGTCTAGTTAGGTTCTGGAGTTTTTAATAAAGTGCCAAGTTTTACCCTTTTTGGTTTGAAAAGTTGCTTATAGCGTTCGGAGATTTTATTCCTGCACGATCAGTGCACGGTATGATTTTTAATTCTTATTCTGTAACTCCGAATGAGCTCATATTTGAACTGTAGTTGCAACTTTTCATCCTCTGTATGCATGAATTTTTTCGGAATTTTTCGAGAAAGTTTGGTAGGGTAGAAAAATACGTTTTGCTGCTGCTGTTTTTCTGGACAGATTCTGTCCCATTTTGTTTGATGCATGCTTTGAGCTTTTAAGTTGAATCTTTTTGATCCAATTGAGTTTATGAGTAGGCATACAACATTATATACTTTCTGGACATGTCATATGAATTTTTGTTCAAGGATTATATGCAGCAAGGAACCTATTTGTTTATCACTATTAATGCACCCCACAGAAAAGAGATGGGAGAAACGGTGTTTTGAAGTTTTTTCACAGGGATTGGAGGAGATGCACCAAGAGCTATCCAAGGATGGTGAAGACCATAAGCTTGGGGATGTGAAGACAACCCCACTGGACCTACACACTCTCGGTTTGCACACGTCCAACTTCTGTTTTTCGATCGAAACACTTTATCGCATAAACTTGGAGCGTCGTTTTTTTTTTGTTTGAGTCTTGAGAGACCACCACACTATCAATTATATATGAGAGAGCTACTGGAAATATGGGTTGAAATATGTTGGATGCTTTTATAAGATTGGGAAAAGGGATGTTTGACTTGATTTTTAATGATACATATAGTTGCATGATTCATGAGCTTGTTTATGAGTAATAGTTTGCAAATTCTTTTTGTAGAGCTATCACTTATTCATGTTTTGGTGCTGATTGTTATTTCACTTGGTTTAACATGGATTAGTTAGTTCTATGGACACTCATGCATGCATCTAGATGGTCAACTTTCTCCCTTTTGCTAGCCCAAAAACTCCAACAAGCAAAAACTTGTTTCCAACACCTTCAACCAAAGTTATTCCAGTGAGTCCACCATATCTACCTATTGGCTTTATGCTATTCCGAGTATGTTTAACATGTTGTTTGTGTTATCTTACCTCTGAATGAAAATGTTTATGTTATTGATTGCAATGGAAAAAATTGGTTATATAGCTCTCACGAACTTGATGCACATGTTCTTTTATTTGCATAATAAAATGACCCATTGTGATTAAGATTATGATGTTTGTGGCTTGATAAATGTTGGGTTGGAGTTAGCCCATATGTGCTGTCACATGCAAGCTTTCAACACTCTTCATCTCATTTAGTTGATATCATGTGCTTTTGTCTATGGATGCTATCATGGTGAAATAAATGTGGAAATAAAGTGAGTTTGTGTAAATGGTTAGAGAGACGCCTGGGCCGCTAATCTAAGCCATGCATCATTCATGGTGGAAATTTACTTACATACTATGGTGAACCTTCTGTGATACACCTTGCAATAAAAAACTATTCCAAATGGTAAATAAAAAGGGTGTTGAGATTGTTCATTTTGTTTGTTTGTCTTGTCATTTTGATATGGGCTTGTTCCATATCTGGGACAAGAGGTACCCCAGTTGACGCTCTTGATGATACTATTATTTTACAATGATATTAATTGAACTTGCTTTGTTTCCAAGTTGAGTAACACATGGTGTAGGTACTTGTATTCAAGGGGCATGAGACATTCAACCTTTTTATCAAGCACACTACTCATATTTGCTTTCACTTTAACCTTAATCATTCAAGATGCTATGATAGGGGCAATGAGAGCTTGACACCAATGAATACCTTATTGCAATCATTAACTTAAGTAGAAGAGTTTGGAAGTTGGATGAAACTTATGCATGCTTTACCTCTACTCACATATACATCTTTCCAAAGTGTACACCTATCATATTCAGATTTTCATCTACACTCTATGACCATTGTAGGATGTTCTACTTATCATTATGCATACATGTGTTCCATATTACTTGCTACTATGTTACACTTTGTGAACTATCAATGAACATCCTTGTCTTGAATACTTGATATCACTTCATAAACTATTTGCATATTGCTACTCCTTTGAAGAATGAATCATTTGACTATATGTAGCAATAGTAATCATCTTTGATATCCATTGTTAAGTATTAAATTGCAAAGTCCATGTTAGTTTTATCATCTTCATACTCGAGGACGAGCATGGATTAAGCTTGGGGATGTTGATGCATGTAAAATGCATACATGAACTTTGCACTTTAATTGCTTATATTCCAATCATATTTGCATCATATAAGGGTTATATCAATGTTTTATCATGATTTTGGGAATACTTCATAGTTTTCCCATTTATTTGGAATTAACCCTGCACAGGCAGAAAACCCTAGTTTTGTATTTTAATGTTTCAGGGACCCAAACGTCAACGAAATCACCTGGAAATTTACGGGCGTCAATATTTGGAAGGAAGAAGGACTACGGAAAAAGGAAGCGAGCAAACGGAGGCCCGAGGGCCAAACGGATGGCCCACGCGGCCAGTACCAGGCCGCGTGGGACCCACCGTTCGGGCCTCGTGGCTCCGTTGCCGTCGATCTTCGCTCCACCGCCTTCGTCTTGACCTAAAAACGCCTATAAAAAAGGTCCCCCGTCGTTCTCTGGAAGGAGCGCCGCACAAACACAGAAACACCGAAACGGAGATCAGGAGCTGCAGATTGGAGGGGGAAAACTCCGGCGGGGCGCTGCCGGCGTGGTCTCCATCTTCTCCATCGACTTCTCCCCGTCTCCATGATGAAGAGGGAGTAGTCCTATAACACCCCAGGATTTTAGAGCACCTGGGAGTGCTACCACACACTCTACTCACAACCATATTAATGAAAGCTTTAAACTTGGACAGCACCTCCTTTGTTTTTAAGGACAATCCACGACAGACAATTCATAATAAGAGGATAGAAAGCGGTATAATGACTTCAAAGAAACACCAAGAACTGTAGAAAGCCACTAAAAAGAAATGGCGTCCACTGATTATTATTTGAAGTTATGTGACATGCTCAATGAAGTAGAGGTGCTACGCCCATATCCCATACTCGTCGCTTATTAGTACCTGAAAACCGAATGAAACACAAGAATGAGTATAAAAATACTCAGCAAGTAAAATACGGAACCATCAGAATAATAATCCCATTGTGTCAAGTACATAGCTAAGGGTTACCAATTTTCAACATCCTACACCACTGAACCCAACCAGGACCACCTGAAAATACCTTATAATCTCTTTATGAACTAGAAGACTGAAACCGAATATCTGAATATGTAACTTAAACTGAAAATCTGAACATGGAACTGAAACTGAATATCTGAATATGTAACTGAAACTGAACATCTGAATATGTCGCCCGGACTAGCCCACGAGCTGACAGTTCTCACCGAACTCTATCGGAGTAGCCACTCGGGACAGTCTCTCACCGGTCTGACATGAAAGAATAGCCATCGGACTAGCTCACAAGCTGACAGTTCTCACCGAACTCTATCGGAGTAGCCACTTGTGAACAGTTTCTCACCGAGTTAGCTAGGAAATTAAGAAAGTGAACTATTTCGGAACATGGATGAAGAAACCGAATCGAAATAACTGAATAAGTCTGAAATCAATCAATTGGACTAGTAAATCTCAATCAATGAGAGTGACCAATCGAACAGTCACACAATCGACAAACATAGAGAATAGGGATCGTCATGCACTTGCCTTTAGCCCTTTACCGATAGCGAAGACATTTATTGGGAATAATCCCACACCTGTGAGTAAGCCAACTATGCAGAGCACATACACCAAAGGTGGCTAATCACATATCCGAGGGGGCAACCCCTCTGCTGTCCCTTCACGAAAGAATTCATAACTCGAGCTAGAAAGCTCGGAAACAAGCAAATGTTATGCCTATGCATTCATATGGAACTTAACTACAAACAACTCTACTATTCGAACTCGAAATATGGAGCTATCTAATTCATAACTAGCAAATACCACTCTGCTGTTTCCAGATTCCAGCATAACGATTAGCTCTCTTTGGAAAGTCAAAGCAAGATGACTAATCATGATAATTAATTGAAACCTTTTGTATTAGAAGCTATGCATCACATACAACATAGCAGGGGACAAACATGAATTTTATTGAATGGGTAAAGCTCCTCAAGCCCATGGGAAAACTCTATTCTTTGCTGTTTCCAGAATTCTGAAATAACAAGTAGCCACCTTTGGAATTTCATAACAAGGTGAATACTCATGGAAATTAAGCATATACAGTTGGTCTATGAACTGCAAGGTACCAGGTAGCTATACTCCTGTAGAACACCATTTTATCAACTCTCAAAGATCATGAAAAGCTATGAACAAAAGGTATGAACATACTGTTTTGGAAAAACAGTACAGCAACTCGTTTTTGTCGCTGTGGCCAAACGACTGAACCAAATTGAGTGATTGACGGCTCAAAACGATCGTTGGAACGAGGGTTACAAAACATTCCAAAGGATGCCCCTCTGATTTTGCCATATAGGGACTCGAAATTGATGATCTACACTACTGTATGCACAGGAACAGCACCACCAACGAAACTTGTTCCAATCCATTATGGATCTGCTACTCCCCTTTCCTAACCACCATGAATCCTTCACCAAAACAGAGATTTGGTACAGGTAAGAAGAGGGAGGACCTCACCTTGGTGGAGGGATTGGAGGAGATTGATGAAGAGGGTGTTGGGGTGGCCTCCTCTTCCCTTGCTTTTCCTTCCCCCCTTGTGCTTCTCTTGCAACCTCTTCTTCTCCTTCCCTTCTTGTTCCTCTTCTTCTCACCCAAGAACAGGCCCATGCTTCCTAGGAGATGAGGGGGCGAGCTGGGGGTATCGCAGAGAAGGGTAAGGGAGGAAGTGAGGCCCTGGAGGGGGTGCTCAAGAGAGGGATACAAGGAGGGCTGCTATGTGGAAGACAAGGAAAGGAAGGGGCTGCTGCCATGAGAGGAGCACGGTGTGAAGAGGAAGATGGGAATGAAGATACCGTGGTGGAGGAAGGGATAGGCATGGAGGGATATCCATCCCCCCTTTTTTTTAGTTAACATAATTTCGAAATAGCAAAAATAATCCTGGCCATTGAATCAAACAAACTGTGTAGGATGCATCCGAACTCCGATTTGGGCAAACGAGTAGTCCATTTTGATTGTCTCGACGAGCCCGATTCAACCATGGACTCGGATCCTTGAGAAGAGGCTTGTTTTGAAAGGTCCCCAGAAAATGGCCAAGGAAGAGATAATTTCACGATACTATCTTATAAAAAAAAGAGTACTCCACGATCGACTATCGTCTCTGATTTGAAATTGAAGAATGACGGATAAAATAGTCTTCAGTGGTGATGACAAGAATCTCGATGAGAATATCCAATAAATTACGGGGTATTACAGTCTACCCACCTTAAAAGGAACTCGCCCTCGAGTTCTTCATTCATTATAACTTGTAGAATATAAGGACATCCAATTTACTAGGGAACAGCTATAGAAGCACTCATGAAAAGCAATGTTCATCTGAAATCAGGAACGACCCAAAACCCATCCTACTGTGCACTAGTGTGTCAAGTTTTAAGTTATTAGCATACTAATTAAGAAGAGGACAACACCAGAGATCTAAAGCCGGGCTCTGATACCAACTATAACATCCCAGGATTTTAGAGCACCTGGGAGTGCTACCACACAACTCTACTCACAACCATATTAATGAAAGCTTTAAACTTGGACAGCACCTCCTTTGTTTTTAAGGACAATCCACGACAGACAATTCATAATAAGAGGATAGAAAGCGGTATAATGACTTCAAAGAAACACCAAGAACTGTAGAAAGCCACTAAAAAGAAATGGCGTCCACTGATTATTATTTGAAGTTATGTGACGTGCTCAATGAAGTAGAGGTGCTACGCCCATATCCCATACTCGTCGCTTATTAGTACCTGAAAACCGAATGAAACACAAGAATGAGTATAAAAATACTCAGCAAGTAAAATACGGAACCATCAGAATAATAATCCCATTGTGTCAAGTACATAGCTAAGGGTTACCAATTTTCAACATCCTACACACTGAACCCAACCAGGACCACCTGAAAATACCTTATAATCTCTTTATGAACTAGAAGACTGAAACCGAATATCTGAATATGTAACTTAAACTGAAAATCTGAACATGGAACTGAAACTGAATATCTGAATATGTAACTGAAACTGAACATCTGAATATGTCGCCCGGACTAGCCACGAGCTGACAGTTCTCACCGAACTCTATCGGAGTAGCCACTCGGGACAGTCTCTCACCGGTCTGACATGAAAGAATAGCCATCGGACTAGCTCACAAGCTGACAGTTCTCACCGAACTCTATCGGAGTAGCCACTTGTGAACAGTTTCTCACCGAGTTAGCTAGGAAATTAAGAAAGTGAACTATTTCGGAACATGGATGAAGAAACCGAATCGAAATAACTGAATAAGTCTGAAATCAATCAATTGGACTAGTAAATCTCAATCAATGAGAGTGACCAATCGAACAGTCACACAATCGACAAACATAGAGAATAGGGATCGTCATGCACTTGCCTTTAGCCTTTACCGATAGCGAAGACATTGATTGGGAATAATCCCACACCTGTGAGTAAGCCAACTATGCAGAGCACATACACCAAAGGTGGCTAATCACATATCCGAGGGGGCAACCCTCTGCTGTCCCTTCACGAAAGAATTCATAACTCGAGCTAGAAAGCTCGGAAACAAGCAAATGTTATGCCTATGCATTCATATGGAACTTAACTACAAACAACTCCTACTATTCGAACTCGAAATATGGAGCTATCTAATTCATAACTAGCAAATACCACTCTGCTGTTTCCAGATTCCAGCATAACGATTAGCTCTCTTTGGAAAGTCAAAGCAAGATGACTAATCATGATAAATTAATTGAAACCTTTTGTATTCGAAGCTATGCATCACATACAACATAGCAGGGGACAAACATGAATTTTATTGAATGGGTAAAGCTCCTCAAGCCCATGGAAAACTCTATTCTCTGCTGTTTCCAGAATTCTGAAATAACAAGTAGCCACCTTTGGAATTTCATAACAAGGTGAATACTCATGGAAATTAAGCATATACAGTTGGTCTATGAACTGCAAGGTACCAGGTAGCTATACTCCTGTAGAACACCATTTTATCAACTCTCAAAGATCATGAAAAGCTATGAACAAAAGGTATGAACATACTGTTTTGGAAAAAACAGTACAGCAACTCGTTTTTGTCGCTGTGGCCAAACGACTGAACCAAATTGAGTGATTGACGGCTCAAAACGATCGTTGGAACGAGGGTTACAAAACATTCCAAAGGATGCCCTCTGATTTTGCCATATAGGGACTCGAAATTGATGATCTACACTACTGTATGCACAGGAACAGCACCACCAACGAAACTTGTTCCAATCCATTATGGATCTGCTACTCCCCTTTCCTAACCACCATGAATCCTTCACCAAAACAGAGATTTGGTACAGGTAAGAAGAGGGAGGACCTCACCTTGGTGGAGGGATTGGAGGAGATTGATGAAGAGGGTGTTGGGGTGGCCTCCTCTTCCCTTGCTTTCCTTCCCCCCTTGTGCTTCTCTTGCAACCTCTTCTTCTCCTTCCCTTCTTGTCTCCTCTTCTTCTCACCCAAGAACAGGCCCATGCTTCCCTAGGAGATGAGGGGGCGAGCTGGGGGTATCGCAGAGAAGGGTAAGGGAGGAAGTGAGGCCTGGAGGGGGTGCTCAAGAGAGGGATACAAGGAGGGCTGCTATGTGGAAGACAAGGAAAGGAAGGGGCTGCTGCCATGAGAGGAGCACGGTGTGAAGAGGAAGATGGGAATGAAGATACCGTGGTGGAGGAAGGGATAGGCATGGAGGGATATCCATCCCCCCTTTTTTTTAGTTAACATAATTTCGAAATATAGCAAAAATAATCCTGGCCATTGAATCAAACAAACTGTGTAGGATGCATCCGAACTCCGATTTGGGCAAACGAGTAGTCCATTTTGATTGTCTCGACGAGCCCGATTCAACCATGGACTCGGATCCTTGAGAAGAGGCTTGTTTTGAAAGGTCCCAGAAAATGGCCAAGGAAGAGATAATTTCACGATACTATCTTATAAAAAAAAGAGTACTCCACGATCGACTATCGTCTCTGATTTGAAATTGAAGAATGACGGATAAAATAGTCTTCAGTGGTGATGACAAGAATCTCGATGAGAATATCCAATAAATTACGGGGTATTACAGTCTACCCACCTTAAAAGGAACTCGCCCTCGAGTTCTTCATTCATTATAACTTGTAGAATATAAGGACATCCAATTTACTAGGGAACAGCTATAGAAGCACTCATGAAAAGCAATGTTCATCTGAAATCAGGAACGACCCAAAACCCATCCTACTGTGCACTAGTGTGTCAAGTTTTAAGTTATTAGCATACTAATTAAGAAGAGGACAACACCAGAGATCTAAAGCCGGGCTCTGATACCAACTATAACATCCCAGGATTTTAGAGCACCTGGGAGTGCTACACAAACTCTACTCACACCATATTAATGAAAGCTTTAAACTTGGACAGCACCTCCTTTGTTTTTAAGGACAATCCACGACAGACAATTCATAATAAGAGGATAGAAAGCGGTATAATGACTTCAAAGAAACACAAGAACTGTAGAAAGCCACTAAAAAGAAATGGCGTCCACTGATTATTATTTGAAGTTATGTGACGTGCTCAATGAAGTAGAGGTGCTACGCCCATATCCCATACTCGTCGCTTATTAGTACCTGAAAACCGAATGAAACACAAGAATGAGTATAAAAATACTCAGCAAGTAAAATACGGAACCATCAGAATAATAATCCCATTGTGTCAAGTACATAGCTAAGGGTTACCAATTTTCAACATCCTACACCACTGAACCCAACCAGGACCACCTGAAAATACCTTATAATCTCTTTATGAACTAGAAGACTGAAACCGAATATCTGAATATGTAACTTAAACTGAAAATCTGAACATGGAACTGAAACTGAATATCTGAATATGTAACTGAAACTGAACATCTGAATATGTCGCCCGGACTAGCCACGAGCTGACAGTTCTCACCGAACTCTATCGGAGTAGCCACTCGGGACAGTCTCTCACCGGTCTGACATGAAAGAATAGCCATCGGACTAGCTCACAAGCTGACAGTTCTCACCGAACTCTATCGGAGTAGCCACTTGTGAACAGTTTCTCACCGAGTTAGCTAGGAAATTAAGAAAGTGAACTATTTCGGAACATGGATGAAGAAACCGAATCGAAATAACTGAATAAGTCTGAAATCAATCAATTGGACTAGTAAATCTCAATCAATGAGAGTGACCAATCGAACAGTCACACAATCGACAAACATAGAGAATAGGGATCGTCATGCACTTGCCTTTAGCCCTTTACCGATAGCGAAGACATTTATTGGGAATAATCCCACACCTGTGAGTAAGCCAACTATGCAGAGCACATACACCAAAGGTGGCTAATCACATATCCGAGGGGGCAACCCTCTGCTGTCCCTTCACGAAAGAATTCATAACTCGAGCTAGAAAGCTCGGAAACAAGCAAATGTTATGCCTATGCATTCATATGGAACTTAACTACAAACAACTCCTACTATTCGAACTCGAAATATGGAGCTATCTAATTCATAACTAGCAAATACCACTCTGCTGTTTCCAGATTCCAGCATAACGATTAGCTCTCTTTGGAAAGTCAAAGCAAGATGACTAATCATGATAATTAATTGAAACCTTTTGTATTCGAAGCTATGCATCACATACAACATAGCAGGGGACAAACATGAATTTTATTGAATGGGTAAAGCTCCTCAAGCCCATGGGAAAACTCTATTCTCTGCTGTTCCAGAATTCTGAAATAACAAGTAGCCACCTTTGGAATTTCATAACAAGGTGAATACTCATGGAAATTAAGCATATACAGTTGGTCTATGAACTGCAAGGTACCAGGTAGCTATACTCCTGTAGAACACCATTTTATCAACTCTCAAAGATCATGAAAAGCTATGAACAAAAGGTATGAACATACTGTTTTGGAAAAACAGTACAGCAACTCGTTTTTGTCGCTGTGGCCAAACGACTGAACCAAATTGAGTGATTGACGGCTCAAAACGATCGTTGGAACGAGGGTTACAAAACATTCCAAAGGATGCCCCTCTGATTTTGCCATATAGGGACTCGAATTGATGATCTACACTACTGTATGCACAGGAACAGCACCACCAACGAAACTTGTTCCAATCCATTATGGATCTGCTACTCCCCTTTCCTAACCACCATGAATCCTTCACCAAAACAGAGATTTGGTACAGGTAAGAAGAGGGAGGACCTCACCTTGGTGGAGGGATTGGAGGAGATGATGAAGAGGGTGTTGGGGTGGCCTCCTCTTCCCTTGCTTTTCCTTCCCCCTTGTGCTTCTCTTGCAACTCTTCTTCTCTTCCCTTCTTGTCTCCTCTTCTTCTCACCCAAGAACAGGCCCATGCTTCCCTAGGAGATGAGGGGGCGAGCTGGGGGTATCGCAGAGAAGGGTAAGGGAGGAAGTGAGGCCCTGGAGGGGGTGCTCAAGAGAGGGATACAAGGAGGGCTGCTATGTGGAAGACAAGGAAAGGAAGGGGCTGCTGCATGAGAGGAGCACGGTGTGAAGAGGAAGATGGGAATGAAGATACCGTGGTGGAGGAAGGGATAGGCATGGAGGGATATCCATCCCCCCCTTTTTTTTAGTTAACATAATTTCGAAATAGCAAAATAATCCTGGCCATTGAATCAAACAAACTGTGTAGGATGCATCCGAACTCCGATTTGGGCAAACGAGTAGTCCATTTTGATTGTCTCGACGAGCCCGATTCAACCATGGACTCGGATCCTTGAGAAGAGGCTTGTTTTGAAAGGTCCCAGAAAATGGCAAGAGAAGAGTAATTTCACGATACTATCTTATAAAAAAAAGAGTACTCACGATCGACTATGTCTCTGATTTGAAATTGAAGAATGACGGATAAAATAGTCTTCAGTGGTGATGACAAGAATCTCGATGAGAATATCCAATAAATTACGGGGTATTACAGTTCTACCCACCTTAAAAGGAACTCGCCCTCGAGTTCTTCATTCATTATAACTTGTTAGAATATAAGGACATCCAATTTACTAGGGAACAGCCATAGAAGCACTCATGAAAAGCAATGTTCATCTGAAATCAGGAACGACCCAAACCCATCCTACTGTGCACCAGTGTGTCAAGTTTTAAGTTATTAGCATACTAATTAAGAAGAGGACAACACCAGAGATCTAAAGCCGGGCTCTGATACCAACTATAACATCCAGGATTTTAGAGCACCTGGGAGTGCTACCACACAACTCTACTCACAACCATATTAATGAAAGCTTTAAACTTGGACAGCACCTCCTTTGTTTTTAAGGACAATCCACGACAGACAATTCATAATAAGAGGATAGAAAGCGGTATAATGACTTCAAAGAAACACAAGAACTGTAGAAAGCCACTAAAAAGAAATGGCGTCCACTGATTATTATTGAAGTTATGTGACGTGCTCAATGAAGTAGAGGTGCTACGCCCATATCCCATACTCGTCGCTTATTAGTACCTGAAAACGAATGAAAACAAGAATGAGTATAAAAATATCAGCAAGTAAAATACGGAACATCAGAATAATAATCCATTGTGTCAAGTACATAGCTAAGGGTTACCAATTTTCAACATCCTACACCACTGAACCAACCAGGACACCTGAAAATACCTTATAATCTCTTTATGAACTAGAAGACTGAAACCGAATATCTGAATATGTAACTTAAACTGAAAATCTGAACATGGAACTGAAACTGAATATCTGAATATGTAACTGAAATGAACATCTGAATATGTCGCCCGGATAGACACGAGCTGACAGTTCTCACCGAACTCTATCGGAGTAGCCACTCGGGACAGTCTCTCACCGGTCTGACATGAAAGAATAGCCATCAGACTAGCTCACAAGCTGACAGTTCTCACCGAACTCTATCGGAGTAGCCACTTGTGAACAGTTTCTCACCGAGTTAGCTAGGAAATTAAGAAAGTGAACTATTTCGGAACATGGATGAAGAAACGATCGAAATAACTGAATAAGTCTGAAATCAATCAATTGGACTAGTAAATCTCAATCAATGAGAGTGACAATCGAACAGTCACACAATCGACAAACATAGAGAATAGGGATCGTCATGCACTTGCCTTTATCCCTTTACCGATAGCGAAGACATTGATTGGGAATAATCCCACACTGTGTGAGTAAGCCAACTATGCAGAGCACATACACCAAAGGTGGCTAATCACATATCGAGGGGGCAACCCCTCTGCTGTCCCTTCACGAAAGAATTCATAACTCGAGCTAGAAAGCTCGGAAACAAGCAAATGTTATGCCTATGCATTTCATATGGAACTTAACTACAAAAACTCCTACTATTCGAACTCGAAATATGGAGCTATCTAATTCATAACTAGCAAATACCACTCTGCTGTTTCCAGATTCCAGCATAACGATTAGCTCTCTTTGGAAAGTCAAAGCAAGATGACTAATCATGATAATTAATTGAAACCTTTTGTATTAGAAGCTATGCATCACATACAACTTAGCAGGGGAAAACATGAATTTTATTGAATGGGTAAAGCTCCTCAAGCCATGGGAAAACTCTATTCTTTGCTGTTTCCGAAATTCTGAAATAACAAGTAGCCACCTTTGGAATTTCATAACAAGGTGAATACTCATGGAAATTAAGCATATACAGTTGGTCTATGAACTGCAAGGTACCAGGTAGCTATACTCCTGTAGAAACCATTTTATCAACTCTCAAAGATCATGAAAAGCTATGAACAAAAGGTATGAACATACTGTTTTGGAAAAACAGTACAGCAACTCGTTTTTGTCGCTGTGGCCAAACGACTGAACCAAATTGAGTGATTGACGGCTCAAACGATCGTTGGAACGAGGGTTACAAAACATTCCAAAGGATGCCCTCTGATTTTGCCATATAGGGACTCGAATTGATGATCTACACTACTGTATGCACAGGAACAGCACCACCAACGAAACTTGTTCCAATCCATTATGGATCTGCTACTCCCTTTCCTAACCACCATGAATCCTTCACCAAAACAGAGATTTGGTACAGGTAAGAGAGGAGAGGACCTCACCTTGGTGGAGGGATTGGAGGAGATTGATGAAGAGGGTGTTGGGGTGGCCTCCTCTTCCCTTGCTTTTCTTCCCCCTTGTGCTTCTCTTGCAACTCTTCTTCTCCTTCCCTTCTTGTCCTCTTCTTCTCACCCAAGAACAGGCCCATGCTTCCTAGGAGATGAGGGGGCGAGCTGGGGGTATCGCAGAGAAGGGTAAGAGGAGGAAGTGAGGCCCTGGAGGGGGTGCTCAAGAGAGGGATACAGGAGGGCTGCTATGTGGAAGACAAGGAAAGGAAGGGGCTGCTTGCCATGAGAGGAGCACGTGTGTGAAGAGGAAGATGGGAATGAAGATACCGTGGTGGAGGAAGGGATAGGCATGGAGGGATATCCATCCCCCCTTTTTTTTAGTTAACATAATTTCGAAATAGCAAAAATAATCCTGGCCATTGAATCAAACAAACTGTGTAGGATGCATCCGAACTCCGATTTGGGCAAACGAGTAGTCCATTTTGATTGTCTCGACGAGCCCGATTCAACCATGGACTCGGATCCTTGAGAAGAGGCTTGTTTTGAAAGGTCCCCAGAAATGGCCAAGGAAGAGATAATTTCACGATACTATCTTATAAAAAAAGAGTACTCCACGATCGACTATCGTCTCTGATTTGAAATTGAAGAATGAGTGATATAAATAGTCTTCAGTGGTGATGACAAGAATCTCGATGAGAATATCCAATAAATTACGGGGTATTTACAGTATACCCACCTTAAAAGGAACTCGCCCTCGAGTTCTTCATTCATTATAACTTGTTGTAGATATAAGGGCATCCATTTACTAGGGAACAGCATAGAAGCACTCATGAAAAGCAATGTTCATCTGAAATCAGGAACGACCCAACCCATCCTATGTGCACCTAGTGTGTCAAGTTTTAAGTTATTAGCATACTAATTAAGAAGAGGACAACACCAGAGATCTAAAGCCGGGCTCTGATACCAACTATAACACCCAGGATTTTTAGAGCACCTGGGAGTGCTACCACACAACTCTACTCACAACCATATTAATGAAAGCTTTAATTGGACACCTCCTTTGTTTTTAAGGACAATCCACGACAGACAATTCATAATAAGAGGATAGAAAGCGGTATAATGACTTCAAAGAAACACAAGAACTGTAGAAAGCCACTAAAAAGAAATGGCGTCCACTGATTATTATTTGAAGTTATGTGACGTGCTCAATGAAGTAGAGGTGCTACGCCATATCCATACTCGTCGCTTATTAGTACCTGAAAACCGAATGAAACACAAGAATGAGTATAAAAATACTCAGCAAGTAAAATACGGAAACCATCAGAATAATAATCCATTGTGTCAAGTACATAGCTAAGGGTTACCAATTTTCAACATCTACACCACTGAACCCAACCAGGCCACCTGAAAATACCTTATAATCTCTTTATGAACTAGAAGACTGAAAGAATATCTGAATATGTAACTTAAACTGAAAATCTGAACATGGAACTGAAACTGAATATCTGAATATGTAACTGAAACTGAACATCTGAATATGTCGCCGGACTAGCCCACGAGCTGACATTTCTCACCGAACTCTATCGGAGTAGCCACTCGGGACAGTCTCTCACGGTCTGACATGAAAGAATAGCCATCGGACTAGCTCACAAGCTGAAGTTCTCACCGAACTCTATCGGAGTAGCCACTTGTGAACAGTTTCTCACCGAGTTAGCTAGGAAATTAAGAAAGTGAACTATTTCGGAACATGGATGAAGAAACCGAATCGAAATAACTGAATAAGTCTGAATCAATCAATTGGACTAGTAAATCTCAATCAATGAGAGTGACCAATCGAACAGTCACACAATCGACAAACATAGAGAATAGGGATCGTCATGCACTTGCCTTTAGCCCTTTACCGATAGCGAAGACATTGATTGGGAATAATCCCACACTGTGAGTAAGCCAACTATGCAGAGCACATACACCAAAGGTGGCTAATCACATATCGAGGGGGCAACCCCTTGCTGTCCCTTCACGAAAGAATTCATAACTCGAGCTAGAAAGCTCGGAAACAAGCAAATGTTATGCCTATGCATTCATATGGAACTTAACTACAACACAACTCCTACTATTCGAACTCGAAATATGGAGCTATCAATTTAACTAGCAAATACCACTTGCTGTTTCCAGATTCCAGCATAACGATTAGCTCTCTTTGGAAAGTCAAAGCAAGATGACTAATCATGATAATTAATTGAAACCTTTTGTATTAGAAGCTATGCATCACAATACAACATAGCAGGGGACAAACATGAATTTTATTGAATGGGTAAAGCTCCTCAAGCCCATGGGAAAACTCTATTCTTTGCTGTTTCCAGAATTCTGAATAACAAGTAGCCACCTTTGAGGAATTTCTTAACAAGGGAATACTCATGGAAATTAAGCATATACAGTTGGTCTATGAACTGCAAGGTACCAGGTAGTATACTCCTGTAGAAACACATTTTATCAACTCTCAAAGATCATGAAAAGCTATGAACAAAAGGTTATGAACATACTTTTGGACAAAAACAGTACAGCAACTCGTTTTTGTCGCTGTGGCAAACGACTCTGAACCAATTGAGTGATTGACGGCTCTCAAAGATCGTTGGAACGAGGGTTACAAAACATTCCAAAGGATGCCCTTGATTTTGCCATATAGGGACTCGAAATTGATGATCTACACTACTGTATGCACAGGAACAGCAACCACCAACGAAACTTGTTCCAATCATTATGGATCTGCTACTCCCCTTTCCTAACCACCATGAATCCTCACCAAAACAGAGAGATTTGGTACAGGTAAGAAGAGGGAGGACTCACACTTGGTGGAGGATTGGAGGAGATTGATGAAGAGGGTGTTGGGGTGGCCTCCTCTCCTTGCTTTCCTTCCCCCCTTGTGCTTCTCTTGCAACCTCTTCTTCTCCTTCCTTCTTGTCTCCTCTTCTTCTCACCCAAGACAGGCCCATGCTTCCCTAGGAGATGAGGGGGCGAGCTGGGGTATCGCAGAGAAGGGTAAGGGAGGAAGTCGAGGCCTGGAGGGGGTGCTCAAGAGAGGGATACAAGGAGGGCTGCTATGTGGAAGACAAGGAAAGGAAGGGGCTGCTGCCATGAGAGGAGCACGGTGTGAAGAGGAAGATGGGAATGAGATACCGTGGTGGAGGAAGGGATAGGCATGGAGGGATATCCATCCCCCCTTTTTTTTAGTTAACATAATTTCGAAAATAGCAAAAATATCCTGGCCATTGAATCAAACAAACTGTGTAGGATGCATCCGAACTCCGATTTGGGCAAACGAGTAGTCCATTTTGATTGTCCTCGACGAGCCCGATTCAAACCATGGACTCGGATCTTGAGAAGAGGCTTGTTTTGAAAGGTCCCAGAAAATGGCCAAGGAAGAGATAATTTCAGATACTATCTTATAAAAAAAGAGTACTCCCACGATCGACTATCGTCTCATGATTGAAATTGAAGAATGACGGAAAAAAATAGTCTTCAGTGGTGGATGACAAGAATCTCGATGAGAATATCCAATAAATTTACGCGGTATTACAGTCTACCCACCTTAAAAGGAACTCGCCTCGAGTTCTTCATTCATTATAACTGTAGAATATAGACATCCAATTTACTAGGGAACAGCTATAGAAGCACTCATGAAAAGCAATTTCATCTGAAATCAGGAAGACCCAAAACCCATCCTATGCTGCACCAGTGTGTCAAGTTTTAAGTTATTAGCATACTAATTAAGAAGAGGACAACAC